>CATIWC010001270.1:0-344873 GCA_948472305.1 Vicia faba
AGAATGTGTTAGCACCCTTTCCATCCATGGTTTTCCATGGGCTCTTAGGTAATTGCTCATCTTTTAAATTGCTTGTGTGTTTGTTTTGAAAAGTTTTGTTTTACTTCATTTTAACCCTTGTTTCTGTCCTCAAGAGTGTTACGAAGTTGTTTTTGAAAACTTTGTTTGGAAAGTGTCTATGTGAAAAAAGTTTGTTTTTTTGAGCAAGTACCTAACACTTATCTACCTACTCGAAAAAAGGATTGTTTCTATTCTCTTTTCCTTTAGACAGCGCTATCCTACTATTGAGAAATAGGTAGCACCGTCGTTGGAATTTGTAAGGGTCAATTCGAAAGGGACGTAATGGTCATTGAAGGCAACATGTAAGGATACCTTAGCATTTCGAAGGGACTGTCATCATATATTCGTAGGTAACATCGAGGGACCAGATCATATACCATAGGCAACTTCGAGGAACATCGAGGGACCATGATCTTTATGATGATTTTAACTGAGGGTCTTTGCTAAGGGTATCTCTACGTTTGAGGGACGTGACCATTGTTTTCCGAGGCAACCAAGTGAGGCATACCCTAAGAGTGAGCATGTGCATGTGTTTGATTTCAGTTATTTAATCTTTTCACAATTAAGGTGATCTACTGTTTTAATTTTCAGTTTGTCTTTCCATACAATCCTATTAACATACATCTAAGCAGTTTATAGTTTGCAAAAATAAAATGCGGAAAGTTTAAAGTCCTAGCTATTACAAGGCTTTTGCAGATACATAATTATTTTGGACTAAAAATAAAAAAGCAGAAATGTAAACCTAAGCTATTACAGAGCTTTGGGGCAATTACATGATAATGAAGAGTGCGGAAAAAAAATCCTAAAACTATTACATCCCGGAAGCAATTACATAATTAGAAAAAAAATGCGAGAAAAGATAAATCTACGCTATTACATTGATAATGCGACCTATACAATTTTTCTAGAAACTAAAATGTAAAAGAATAAATAAAAAGAAAATAAGGAAGAATTAAAACCTAAAATTCTAAGTTAATGTTTTTGGTGTTTTTTGTAGAAAATAATTTTAAGTTAATTAAAAAACCTAATTCTAACTAATTTTAATTAAAAAAATTTAATTAACTTAATTTATTAACAAATGAAAAAAAAAGTCAAAAATTAAGTTACTAACTAAAACAAAAACCTAATCCTAATTTGTTTGAATTATAAAAAAGGTTAGTTTTGAAAAAAAAAGATTTATGTGTAATGATTAATAAGAAAGAATTAAGTTTGCCAAAAAATAGATAGGGGAAGAAATATCAATGAAAAATAGGGTTAGAAAATAAAGATAATGCAAATGTCATGGGTGGTTGTTGAAACAAAAATTAATTTAAAACTTAAAATTAATTATTCGAGTTTATTATAAAAAATCAAATGTTTGTGAAAAATGTTAAGTTTTATGAAAAAGATTTTAAACAGAAAGAATAAAAATAGGTAAAAGGATAAATAGAAAGGAAGAAAACCAAAACCAATAAGGGTGAGTGTTGAACCCAGCCCTTAACCTTCTCAGGATGTCTTCCTTGTCATGCATTAGTTGGTTGTTCTATTTTGACCATTAGTGTTTTGGCCTCAACGTTCTATAATGAACCTGCATGGGACCCTGTCTAAATCTGCAGTGTTGAATCTCATGAACACATTAAATAAATTACTATATATCATGAAATACAAATAAAGCCAATATATGAAAAAATTTAATGTTAAAACCGATATGACATGTATGAATGACTATACCCTTTTGATCATGGAGATCAAACCATCCTTACCCTTACTGGAAAAGTAGTGAGATAAATGTCTTTATGCCCTTTTAATCATGGAGATCAAACCAGCCTTACCCTTACTGGAGAAGTAGTGAGATGTGGGTTTGTAACAAGGATGGCTTGTTTGTAGTGAGATGAGGATTTGTAACAAGGATGGCTTGTTTGTAGTGAGATGATGATTTGTAACAAGGATTTCAAGGTTTTAGGGTTCTTGAAAGAATTTGATATTCTGACAGGGTTGTGGCAAAGGTTTTTTTTTCTCTTCTTTCTGTGTGAAAAGAATGAGATTATATAATAGAAATTAGAGCAAAGATATGGGCTTTGAATGTGCAATTGGGCCTCCAATGTTCACTTGAGTCTGTCACGTTCCAGGCTAAATTGCAGGGGCTTAAGTGCAATTTTTGAAGTTGAAATGTGAAAACAAAATGTATCCGACATCGAGAACTAACTCCTGTCCAAAAATGGGCTCAATCGGATAAACGGTGAATTAGTTATGAATTTTTAAAGTTTCAGCTAAGACAAACTTATTTTGGGCTCCAGTGTCGACTCTGACACGTTCTTCAATAAAAAACTGGTATTGATCGGAGCATAATCCAGTCTCGACTTTCAAATAAAAGTTGTAGATCTCTGAGTCAGTGACCTTGTGTAAAAAGATGGGCCCGATCCGATAAAAATTGACCGAGTTATGAATTTTCGAAGTTTCGACCCAGATGAAATGATATTCAGCATTCAGGATTTTTGGCGCGTCACGTGCACTCTGGGTAAAAAAAGAAGGCCTTTTAGATACCGTTCGAACTCGGTACCTCTTGTGAAAATGTAATCAACTTAATTTATGAAATTTTGGCGCCGGAACCAGCTCTATACGATGAAAATCGACCAAGTTATGATTTTCTGAACATGACACAAATAAACTTCTGTCACAAATTTTTTGTACGAAAATACTTAATAAATCCGCATTTTTGAAGACCTTCTGATCGAAATTGGCTTCCAGCCGTGAGAGATGAAAACGTAGATGACATCAATACGGAATTTTGGCCACCGGAACGGGTTCAAAACGAGCCACAATCTTCAGTTATGAAATTTTTAGCGCGTAAAAACTGCACTTTCAGCACACTTTTTTACCACATTTCTTCGAGAAAACTCACACATTCAGATACCTTCTTTAAAGAATTGACTCTTGAGCCGAACCTGAATTTGATAATACGTTATCAGGGATATCTTGGCGAAAGAACACTAGAATATGACGCGTCGGGTTGGACTTGTGAATCTTTGAACCCCGGATCGTTGCAAAACGGCGAACCGATCTTCAGCACGGAAAATACTCTGAGAATAGTCATTGACGAAATAAACGTCACTTGTAACCTGAAGAAGCTTGATAAATATACCTTTATTCCATAATTATAAAACCAATAATATGCGTGTATGAAAAGAGGGCAAATTTTGGGGTACAACACCTTGCTTCGACATTTGAAATTCCATGCCTAGAAAATAAGACAATTTTCCTAGATCTGACATTTCAAATTCCTTCGTCGTCAGCTCTTTGAACTTTAACAAGTTCTCCAAACTATTTCCAGTTACTAACAAGTCATCAACATACAATCAAATGATTGTTATATCTTGTGCTATAACCTGAACATAGACACTATACTCTAATTTGCATTTGACAAATCCCAATTCGACTAAGTATGAGTTAATCTTCTTGTTCCATGCCCTAGGTGCCTGCTTGAGGCCATAAAGCACTTTTTGAAATCTATATACTTTACTCGCTTCCTTCTGAATCAAAAACCCAGGAGGTTGTGCGACATAAACTTCTTCATTTAAGGGACCATTCAGAAATGCTGATTTCACATATAGATGGTGTGATACGGTGGCAGAACTGACTGTTAATACTGGTTTGCGTTTTATATTCGCAAATGTCGCGGTAAGCAAGAGTCGCCACCGACTTTTATTTCATCCAACAAAGGAAAGTAAAAAGAACAGAAAAAACATTTTTTTTTTGAGAGTTTCTGAGTACGGGGGGTAGATTATAGAAAGGGAAGGTGTTAGCACCCTTTCTATCCGTGGTTTTCCACGGGCTCTTAGGTACTTGCTCATTTTGAAATTGCTTGTGTGTGTTTTGAAAAGTTATTGTTTAATTTCGTGGTAACCCTTGTATATGTCCTCAAGAGTGTGACAAAGTTGTTGTTGAAAACTGTTTTGAAAGTGTTTGTGAAAAAGAGTTTTTATTGTTTTGAGTAAGTGCTTAAGATTTCTACCTACTCGGAAAAAAAAGTTTGTTCGTTTTCGTTTCCTTTAGACAGTTCTATCCTACTATTAAGGAGTAGGTAGCTCCGTCGTTGGATTTATAAAGGGACGTTTGAAGGGACGAAATGGTCTCTGAAGGCAACAAGTAAAGATACCTTAGCATTTCAAAGGGACTGTCATCATAAGATCAATTCGTAGGCAACTCGAGGGACAAATAGGGACTATGATCTTTATGACGATTTTGAATTGCGGGTCATTGCTAAGGTATCCCTACGTTCGAGGGACACGACCATTATTTCCGAGGCAACCAAGTGGGGCAAACCCTAGGAGTGAGCATGTGCAAGTGTGTTTTTTTTTCCAGTTAATTATCTTTGCACAGTTAGGGTTTCCTACTGTATTAATTTGATTTATCTCTTGCATACAATCCTAATATCCATACATCTAGAAGTTCAATAGTTGTGGAAATTAAAAACGATAAATTAAAACCCTAACTATTACAAGGCTTTGGGGAGGGGATTACATAATCAAAAATCGGGGAAAATGATAAATGCAAAATAGTAAACCTAATTAACTATTACAAACTTGGAACAGTTACAATAATTAATAAAAATAATGAATGTAAAAGACGCGCGCGAAAGTTAAGATGGGAACAAATTAGAAACCTAAGAAATCTAATTAATTAAAAAAATATTTTTGTATATTTATTTTTGTTTGGAGAAAAATAGTTGCGATTTGCAAGTTAAACTAATTTACTAATTAATTTTATTTAACAAAATAACCAGTGTTAAAATAATTATAATAATTAATTTTCAAAAATTAACTTTAATTATAAAAACAAACCTAATTCTGTTTAATTTTAATTATGGAAGGAAAAAGGGTAATTAAATTGACATAATTTCTATTAAATTTTAAATACAAAAAATGTTTAAGTTAACCTAATTAAACTAATTAATTAAATGCAAATAAATATTTTATAAAAAAAAGACTAAACCTAATTTTTTGTAGGTTTCTAATTTTATGATTTAATAATAAAAATGATTTTGTAAAACAAAAACAATTGAAACAAATAATAAAATAAAAGAAATTAAAAAAAGAAAAAAGATTTGGGCCTGATTGTTAGAAGCAAAATGGGGGGATGAACTGGAATTGATTAGGCCCATGATAGATCAACCCAGCTTCTGCGCCCAATCTAGTGATATTGTCTCTTGAGGATCTATCATGGATGTTTGGATCTCGACCGTTTGATCCGGATTGATGATGATCAAACTGTTTGAAGGTGAGGACGTACGATGCACTTATGGGCGTGTTCGACACCTGATCTTTAGAAAACACATAATGAAAAATAAAAACCAAGGGCTGGGGATCGAACCTAGTCCCTCCAGCTTCACAACCATGCGCCTTACCACTACACCAACCTGCTTAATCATTAATATACATAATAAAGTAATATTATATAACAAACAAAATTATAAATATGTTTGACAAAAAAAATGCGCACAATTTGAATTATCCAACAGGATGCAGACAACTAGGTACCGGCACTACAAGAAAATTAGTGTTTAACGACACAAAAATTGCGACAGTTATGTGATAACTGTCGTAATTGACATATAGAGACAGTGTTTACGACAGTTGACACCAACCGTCCCTAATATTTATTTTGCGACGGTATATTTAACCATCATAATATTATTATTACGACGGTAAAACAACCGTCGGCCCCCATTTAACACTTTTAACATTGATTTTTCACCAACAACTAGTCACGACGGTAAAATTAACCGTCCTAAAAGGCATATCACGACGGTAAAGCACCCGTCGCACCCTTAAACCTTTCACGACGGTAAAATTATCCATCCTAAAATTCATTTCACGACGGTAAAACAACCGTCGCACCCAAAACCTTTAAAAATTCTCATGGGCACGACGGTAAAACACCCGTCGCCGTAAAAAAGTTAAAAAGCTCTTAAAATACATAAAAATTTTGAATAGTTAAAATTCTATCATTTTTTTCTTCTAAAATTTGGCCTTTTCCTATCAATATATTATACACAGCCTAGATGCAAAAATATGTACTATATGTTTATTGACAAGTTGCAATGTATAATGATTATTTTTGAATAGTTAAATAGCAATACTGAAACCTGACTGGGATTTGATGCATATGAATAATATATGTCAAAAAGTTATACTACTTAATTTATGCAATAATGAGAAAAAATAACAGTCCTGTGCTTCTCTGTTAGATTTAGATTATAGAAATTTTATTCATACTTCACCATCCGGCACCGACCATCCATACTTCACCATCCATCCATACTTCACCATCCGGCACCACCACTGATTCAAGATTCGACAACCAATCACCCCAAAACCAACTCCCAGAAGCGGAAGAAAGAGGTCAATTCCAAGTTACAGCACCTACGAACACCAGAAGAGAAGCTAGCTTAAATCGAAACCCTAGAAAAGGAGCTCGGGGGTTTGTTTGAGTACTACAAAGGGGTTTTGGGTAAGAAGGTTATTGTTGACCTTAAGAAATGCGGTGGGTCGAGAAACACGGTTCACAACATTGAGCCAATTGCATTGGTAGGTAAATTTTTTAAAAAATAATTTTCAATTCCATTATTAATTTATTTTACCTTTTTATCCCTCTAGATAGATCTGGTGTTCATGAAATTCATCTATAATTGGCTTTGTTTTTTTTGTTTGAGAGGTTTTTAGGTTAGGCTTGCTGTGATTATTATGAACACACAAATTGTTTGGGAAATTAACCAAGTGATTGACAATTTCTTTGTTTGCTGTGAAATTGAATTCAAGGAGATGCTTTTACACAATTTAGTCATTATTGTTGTTGTTGTTCAGTTGTTGTTTTGATCCTTTTTCAGGATTTTAATTGAAATCTAATGTAAATTATGTAAATTGTTAGAAAAAAAAGCCATTTATAGAAACTCACATTCTTCTTTCTTATGAAAATGTGGTTCAAATAAGCTGAATACTTTGTGTGGTAAGGATGAAATATGTAATTACTGAAACAAACTCTTGCTTGTTTATTAACTTAGGATGAATTGTAGCATTAAAGCCTTAAAGGTCAATGGCATTTTAAAATGCAAGGTTGATAAGGGTGTTTTCCAGGTAATTTTATGCTTTCGTATTGTTTTAGTGCGGAGTCGAGGCTTGATTGTCAGTGCTTTTTGTTGTGTTTTTGAATAGTTGATGCAAGTTCTTTATTTTGTAAAGGATATTGCTTCAAGACTTAAAGCTGCTGTCAATGAAGACTTAGAAAAGCTATTTCATAAAATACTCTTGTTAAGCTTAAACTAATGACCTAAATATAAGGGATTTCCAATCTCTTTCTAGTTGGTTGTTTCTTGGCAGTCAAGTAAAAACTGACATGAATTCATGTTTTTTAGCTCGTTGCATGGAAAATTGATTTGGCTTATCGTTATTCGTATGTTTCATCTGTTTATCCATATATCTAAACTAATCAATACTCTGTAGTGCTGATTATTTTAAGAAGCCTATTGCCTTTATTTTGTGTCTTATTCTGCTAAGGAATTTATGGACATGTTTTCAGTGACAGTGAAGAAATCACCTGTAGCATACTTCTTGGAGAAAGTTGGCAATGGAAATTCTTTATGGAACACAACAACTCTTGGGGATGAAAAAGGAAGAGAACGGGTTTATGACACTATCTTCCGCTTGCCATGGAGATGTGAATTGGTATTTGGTATACTTGTCTTTTCTTGTTTGCAGTTCTAGATGTTGTAGATGGGTATGCTCCAGTGTTTAGTTGCTAGAAGTTTCCTTCAAACTTATCAATTGATCAGAAAAAAAATATAATGTAGGCGTTTTGGGGGAAGGATGTAACCCGAAGCTATTCATTTACTGTGAAATAGTTACTTAAGAATTGTGTTTGTGTATTTCTGTTTATGCATTCTACTTTTTATGTCATGGTATCTCAAGTGCTGAATTCATTTGCAGCTTATTGATGTTGGCTTCTTTGTCTGTTTCAATTCCTTTCTGTCATTGTTAACTGTGATGCCAACAAGGGTGGTAATGATCGTTTGGAAGCTTCTGAAAACAAGGTTTGCCACCTTTCTTCATGATCTGTCATAATACTTTGATGTCATTCAGTGCACCTGTTAGGATTTAGATGATATACTTATCCCTTTGCATCTTTTTGTTTAGTTTAGAGTTTTCACTTGAGCTGTGAGCATTTAGTTCAATTTTGTATTCAATTTCCAAAATTGTATTAAATTTACGAAGGAAATTGAACATGGTTCGTTTTTGTTGACTCGTAAAAAGGATTTAGATTGGTTTAATGAGACAATCTACCCTGATTTTGTGTTTACCAAAAAAGTTGAATCTATCACATACTTAATGATATGGTCTGCTAATTCATGTGCTTTGATTTGTTGGCTCTTCTACTAATTCTCATGTTTAAAAAATTTGGTGGTGATTCATGATTTCAGTTTAATTATTTAATTTAATACTATCAACATGACCTCGTCATGCTCATGGCAGGAAGTTCAAGAGGCTGTCTCCAGTTGAATTGTCGGATTTTGGCTATTTTATTATTATGGCTTGTGGAATCACTGTTTTGCAGCAAATAGGTTTAGTTCCATATACATATTTCTGTTTTGAATTATCAGGTTGTTTCTTATGCTGAAATTGGTGTTATGCTCACCACTCCTAATTTTTTGTTGTTTTAGATATCAGCTTCATATATCATATAATCCGTGGTCAAGCAACAATCAAACTGTATGTGATCTACAACGTCTTAGAGGTGAGCATAAATTAACCCTTATCCAAATTTTACTTAGTAATTTGCTCTCCTTTCATACCAAATATTTGGACTAACCCTATTATAGATATAGAGCAATAAGATTGTGACCAACATGATATATTCCGAAATATGAAAGAATGGAAGATAACTGAGCTGGCTTTGTGTTGATTTCAATAGGCTTTGTGTTGATTTCAATAGGCTTTGTGTTGATTTCTAACTCTCAAGTATCAATACTTCATTTCTTTCGTAATATAAACACTGACATAGCAGAGCTTTCATTCTTGTACAAGAAAGCATAAAGCTAATATAACTTAACTCAAGCTCATGAGAGCTTGTATAGAGTCTCCCTCATAATATTAAACACCTGTAGTGTAATCAACTATAACTGTTTTAGCTTCCTTGTAACTAGCTGCTTGACAGCCGTCAGTCAGTTAACCACCCTTCACTCATTTCAATCAATTTTCACTTGAGAAATTCAACTAATAGCTCTAGCAATTCTACTGAATATTCATCTATGAGAAATCACAAAACTGTGATCTGAAAAAATTCAATAACATTCTACTTTAATACTTAACTAGACAAGAAATAGTCTTGGTGATTGTCATCTAAGAGAAGCAGAACATATATATTTTATATGTTGATAGGTGATTCTAGTTTGTCTTGCCGAAAAATCTAAAGTTACACTTGACAAATGAAATGACTCCCAAATAATGCAAAGCTAATCCCACACTCAGTATAGAATAACTATGTTTACTCTCCTGAAAATTTGGTATTAATATGCAACTAAAGAATTTAAACCCAAACTTTAAAAACTGTACTTTCAGGTATTTACTTGTACGTTGCTTCAAGAAATATCAGCGAATCATTGCTAGACTTTGTTAAAATCTCTTAGTCTTAACTACCTAGTTTCCATTTCCTCAATTCTTTTCTTTTCTATTGCTAACAAATATTTTACGTCGTTCTACGTGTGTCTGTTATGTCGAATAAGTAGGAACCCCCAAATAACTATGCCGTAGCTAATTACAGATTCTATTTGACAGATAATTTTAATACTTATAAATAATAATGTAGTTTGGCTTTGTAATATTGTTACTTATCAGTTCATAACTGCCTCTTTAAAAATTTAGTCTTGAAGAGCGAAGAACCTTTCCTTGAATGTGTTTATAAATAATAATGGATCTACATGTCTTATTTGTTGAAAATGATAAGCCTATTGAAAGATATAATTATAGAGACCGACTCGTACCTTTCTTGAGTATGTGGAATTAAAGTTCCTTTCTTCTGTTACCTTTTCCAAACCTACTACCTTAGGCAAACACAACTAAAAGCAACTACTCATATAATGAAATTGGTCTATATTGTAGTTATAATTTTATGCGTTTGGAATCACTCTTGTTAGATTAGTCAGTTGGTTATTGCATTAGTTAGCTTTTAGACATGTGCTAGAGTTAAGCTTGCCAGCTGTAGCCAGCTGTTGTAACTGACATAAGAGAGTTAGTTATGGTTAGCTGTGCCTATACATAGATGCTACTGCATCATAACAGAATGTAATGTGAAATGAAACACTGAAAATAGAAGTATTCCAAATGATATTCGTGAAATGCCAGACACGCCTTTCATCTGAAGTGTCGGTGCTATATAATGTATGAGTGAAAGTTTGTGAAGGTGTTTTTAATTTACATGAAAGCATACCAAGAAATGACTTATTGAACAATTGAACCTTGGTGTGCAAGCAAACTGAGAGCATGTTTGATTTTCCATACTCTGACCACAGAAATTGAGTTTTTGTGATATGTTTGGTGAATTATTTGAGTCCGTTTGGAAAAGTAAATTTAGTTTCATAAGCAAGTTTTTTTTTCTTCTGAGTATGGTTATTGAACTATTAATTTAACTGTTGTGTCTTGATGTTTGACAGATGTTGTCCTGTCGGGTGGAAGTTCAGTCTGAACTCCTGCAGCAAGTGTTGTTGTTTATGTTACAGAATAAGCATCTGGGTATGGTACAAGTTTGTGAGTTTTTAAAGCCCTTGCTGGATTTTTCGATCATAAGATTGTTAGGTTCTGAGTCACCCTCTTCTTCATTTGGATTGCAATTATCTAATATTCTATAAATCTAGATTAAGTTTTAATTTATTAAACACCTTTGCATTCAAGAGATATAGGCTAAAATTGTGCTCTATAATGACTTGATAATAACACAGATTGCTGTAACAATGTCTGTTCATCAGTATTCTATTTCAGTGCTGTCAATCGTGGTTCGTAGAAAATACTGGTTTTTAACTGCAATCTCAGTTTTCAGTGCCGTCGTGCTTCTTGTATCAACCCTATAGTTATATATGATAATCATAAGCTTGTAGTAACAATACTATTTTGATTTTGCAGGTAAGGATTTAAAAGACTCACGAGTGCTAACTGATGTCGGTGACGTCCCTATTCAAGAAATTCGAGATTGTGGCGTAGATGATAAAAGATTGATGAGTGTCATTGGCGAATCTGTCAAGTTAGTGATGGAAGAGGTAAATTTGTCAATTTATGATTTTGAATTAAAAAAGTACACCTTTATCATCCTCATATATTGTTTCTTAGCATTCACTCCACTATCATGTGAAATGCTATAACATTTTGCAGATAACTTTCTGTTCGAACTTGCTTGATCCTCGTGTTGTTTATATTCTTTCAGGCTCCTCTAAGACCCTTAGTTTTAGGTGGTGATCACTCAATATCATTTCCAGTTATTAGAGCTGTCTCGGAGAAGCTTGGAGGACCAGTTGATGTTCTTCATATTGATGCGCATCCTGACAACTATGATGCATTTGAAGGGAACATTTATTCGCATGCTTCTTCCTTTGCTCGTGTTATGGAGGGTGACTATGTTCGGCGACTCTTGCAGGTAATCTTTTATTGTTGATAAGTATAAAATCAAGGTGGCACCGTGATTTTGTTGAAACTACAAACTGTAACCTTTTGCCAAAACAATGCTTTTTAATACATTTCAGGTTGGTATTCGATCAATAACAGCTGAAGGACGTGCACAAGCAAAAAAATTTGGGGTCGAGCAATATGAAATGCGAACATTTTCCAGAGATCGCCCCTTCCTAGAGAACCTGGTATGTCTCTCTCTGCCTCCGTGTTTGTATGCTCGTGTATATATGCACGTACGCACGCGTGCGCATAGTAAATTCCAAACATGTATTGATACTAACTTGTGCATTTGTATGTTCTTTTTAAACCTTGGTGATTTCCTTGTGCAGAAACTAGGGGAAGGTGTGAAAGGGGTGTATATCTCGATAGACGTGGATTGTCTTGATCCTGCATTTGCTCCGGGAGTGTCTCATATTGAACCGGGAGGTCTTTCTTTCCGCGATGTTCTTAACATCCTACACAATCTTCAAGGTGATGTTGTTGCTGGAGACGTCGTTGAACTCAACCCACAACGCGATACTGTTGATGGAATGACTGCTATGGTAGCTGCTAAGTTGGTCAGAGAAATGGCTGCAAAGATTGCAAAATGATCAAGAGATTTCGGAGCTAACCTCTTTTTGTTATAGTTCCTGAAAATCGGAAAATCTCACTTGTTATAGGTAACTTGTAGCAAAGTTATAAGGTGGTATAAGCATATTACAATGTGCAATAATTCATAAATCTTTTCTCCCAATAATAAGTACTGGTATCTCACGGAAATCTCACGCTTCAATAGCAAAAGCAATGTCTCCTTGCATTATTTTACAAATGGTTTCCCAACTGAATTAATAATACTGAGTTAGTAAATATTTCAAAACAATTGGATTGCTCATTTCAAAACAATGTTGAAAAGTGATAGAAAATAAAATAAAAATACTATAAATAAAAAAATATTAAAGTAAATAATAATTTAAATATAATAGTAAAATATTATAGTAAAATAATATTATATTTAAAATTATTTTACTAAATAATAATTTAAATAAAAATATTATTTGAAATATATAAATCAGATTACGACGGTTAAAGTCAAATTCACGACGGTATATAACCGTCGCAAACAACAAAAACTAAAAATAAAGTCAAATTCACGACGGTATATAACCGTCGCAAACAACAACAAAAACAAAAAATAAAGTCAAATTCACGACGGTATATAACCGTCGCTATCTGTTGTGCGTGACAGTTTTTGCAACCGTCGCGAAATAGGCTGGGGACGCACGATTCTGCGACGGTACTTCTACCGTCGTAGATTGTAAATTGTGACGGTTTTAACCGTCGTAATCAACCAAAATAACCGTCCCAATCTATCATTTTTCTTGTAGTGCGGAGTCAGCGGCCGGAGTCAAACCTCTGGTCACCTTCTCCGGCCACACCCAAGTCAAAACCTACAAAATTGAGTGATTCATGAAGGGTTAATGGACCTATCCTACGTGAAATCGAGCCCTGAACTCGAATTTGATCTTAAATCAGTCTGAAAGTCCTTATATTTGGAGATCCAGTCCTAACAGCCATGGATGCCCTAACAATGGCATCCGGCGTTTTAGGTCCAAAAACTTCCATGTGACACGTCCATCATGTCCTAATGAAGGTCCTGAGTAATAATCAAAGCATTAAAACATTCAACAATGCAAAGAAAGAAAGATTGAATTTCCAAAAAATTACCAAACGGTGATGATCGAGGATGGTGGTTCTGGCGTGTGATTGCTTGAATAAGAGAGTGGTGCGTGTTCTTGGGGACCTCTAGGTGTGAATGAGATGCTTAGGTTGGATTGAAAGAGGCTAGAACATGTTCTTTTTGTTTTCACAATTTTAAGTGATTTTTGCAATTTGGTTGGAGTGCTTAGGGTTGTCTCTCCTTGCCCCCGTGCTTCTGAGTGGGCATATATATAATGAATCAATTTTAGGTTAACAAAGTTGAAAGAAATATTTACTTTCAACGGGGAAAAATGACTTTTAATAACATGATTTCTTGCATATTTGGACCAAATCAATTCTTGCCCTCTCCACGGATTTTCCTTTCCATGCCAGCACATATTGCTCTTTATTTTGATGAGAAAAAGATTTGAAATCAAATCTTACATTATTCTTTTTATTCACCTTATTTAATTTTGCATTCTATTTAATGAAATATCAAAAATAAATAATATAAATAATAAAATAATGTAAAAAGGACTCAAAGGTCGTGGGTCATGTTGGAAGTGAGGTGTAAGCAAAAAAAGTTAGGCTTATTTGCCAAAAAATGCAATTTTGGGCATTGTTGACTTTTAACAATTCTCCAAAAATGGCCAACTTTGACAATGCATATCTCTCTCAATTTTGACCCTAAGAAGGTGTTCTTTGACTTTTTAGAAAGATTAGGATGTCCCCTAAGCAACATCTTTGGTTTCATCTCAAGTGGATCTTCCATGTTCATGTAAAGAGCTTTGACCCAAAAGGTGTTTTTGTTGACTTTTTGGAATGACTTATAATGTCTGAATTCATATCTTTCCATGAGTGCATTTCTTGAACTTGAATACTGAAGATGAGTTGTAGGGAATTGAAATCCCTTCAAAATGAGCCTTGGATGGGAAATTTCTAATAAGGTCTGAGAAAGTTATGCTTAGTCAAAGTTTGGTTGACTTTTTCCTAAGAAACCCTAATTTAGCAACTTTTGAGTTTTGATGAATTAGGAGAATTTCTTGTGGAATCATGATCAACCCTTGATTAAATGATGGATATCACTTCAAAATGTTGATGTTGACCAAAAATCTTGAAGTTTGACTGCATGTGGGCCACAGTTGACTTTTGACCTAGTACAATTGATTTTTAGGCATTTGAGTAGTTGACTAAGCAAACTTCTTGTGCGAGGCATGAATCTTGACATGGATTATATTGAGACCATATTAAGACTATGGAGAATATTTGAGACCTTTGGAGTTCACCCATCTTTATGTAAATGGAAACCCTAATTTGAGGTTCATTGTCTTAGGAGAGCATTTGTATGATCAATCCTTGGGCCTCCTTGGGCAAGTTGAGGACTTTAATGAGTATGTTTTGAATAAAATGAGAGGGAAAATTTTGGGGTACAACAGCTGCCCCTGTTCAATCTTCCTAAACTTGAGGATGTAGATTGGCTGGTCTGTCTTTCGTGATCTGAAGGTGGAAGATGATTGAACACTAGAGTGCCCAGAAATTTGCACTCGCATGAAGTAATATTGATCGGTAATATCGGGAATGGGCTTACAGATTCCATTTGGAAGGTGACAGAGAATCGTCGGAGATGGGCTTAAAGATGTCATCCAGAAAGGATATCAGTTGCATAAGAGATTCCTTTGCGAGAATTCTTGTACCTGTCGTTGAGGAGGACTTCACTGGGGAATGTTGACTTATACTCTGGGAAATAGAGTCTAGGAGCTTCGGTTGTCCATTACTCCACCGGGGAATTCACTCCTGATTGAGGAAGTGGAAGTAAACCGCATATTTGGTCAGGGTCCAGGCTGCACAACAACTTACTGGGGAAATGTGAAATTGACCGCATCTGGTTGGGTCCAGGTCTTACAGTGTTATAAATTGTTGTCTGGAGATGAGAGAAAAGAAACCTAGGTCGTAGGGTTGCTTTGAAATGAAAGCCTGGATAGTAGGGCTTATGGGAAGGAACCTGGGTCGTAGAGTTACTTCAAGATGAAAGCATGGATAGTAGGGCTTACGGGAAGGAACCTGGGTAGTAGAGTTACTTCGAGATGAAAGCCTGGATAGTAGGGCTATGAGAAGGAACCTAGATAGTAGGGTTACTTCGAAATGAAAGCCTGGATAGTAGGGCTATGAGAAGGAACCTGGATAGTAGGTTTACTTCGAGGTGAAAGCCTGGTAAGTAAGGCTATGAGAAGGAACCTGGATAGTAGGGTTACTTTGAGATGAAAGCCTGGATAGCAGGGCTATGAGAAGGAACCTGGATAGTAGGGTTACTTCGTTTGGTTATGTAGGTTAGTTGACCCATTTGATCTTCGGGAACTGATTTTCCATTAATTGTCTGTAGATATGACATGTATAACTGCTGGGATTATAGGTGATAATTGTCTTTCCTGAAAAGATAATAAGGTTAATTATATGTGTGATGCATGAAATGCCTTGTGAGATTATGTTCTCAAGATAAATGAGATTATGCTGTATGTGGTATGTATGCGCGTGTCATGATGTATGTACATGAAATGTTATTGGAGACATGTCCGAGTCTGGGAAAATAAATCTCTGACTTTTACTGGAGAGTATAGCATTCCTGAATGTTGTATAGAATTGTGGTTCTTCTACTTCTGCTGGGGATGGTGAATGGAAATGACTGTGATGAAGATTTACTCTTTATTGTTTGTGAATATTCCGTCAGGGAGAGACTCTGTTTGAGAGTAACTCTGTGGGGAATAATTTGGAAGGTGAATTTTTGTAGCTGAAGTAATAGGCTTTGTCGAGGATTGAGCCTCTATATTCAGAGAAATAAACTCTGCTTGGGAGATAAAATTTATGACGGTCCACTCGCGATTATGAAATTCGGATGGGGATATAGCCGTCGAGTTTCTGAAAGACCCTGGTTAGGGAGATTACTCCCTGTTGTGGGAAAGCTAATATCAATGCTTTGAGTACCTTTACTCTGTGGGGAGTGGAGATGTTACAAAGTCGTATGTACTGATGACTGTGCTCCAAAGTTGTCTCTGCCCTGGTACCTGCTGGACAGAGCAACTGTCGGGTTCGACATTTCTTATTTTTGCCCCTATTTCTTAGGTTATGAGCAATTGTCTTTTCATTTCTTATGTGAACGTTTATGAGCTGCAATCATATTCAGATGCATATGTCAAGAATAAACCATTGGACGTTCTTGCAAAATAAAACAGAAAAAGAAAATCACATAGTTTTGTAAAGATAATTTGTATTGATTTTCGAAGTTGGCCTGTAATAGGCGTTTTTGTACAAGGATACTGACGCTCTAGTAAGAGAACACCACCGTAAAAATAGAAGATATACGACATTGTTTAAAAAAAGAAAATAGATATGTGCAACAATCCCATTGGGTTCCAACTCCACTATTACCCCTATGTCTTTGAGCGTCTCATCACTTTGCTGCTTGTCCGAAGCTGATTAGATTGATCGGTGCCATTCGAGCTTGATAATTGATTCTGAGGTCTGGTCGCAAGATGATCCAATGGGACATAGTGATACGCTTTACATCCCTAACTTTTTCCTGGACTTCCCTTTCGAGTTTTTGGTCCATCGGGATACCCTTTGTTGCCCAAGCCGCCTTTTCAGGTTTTCGACTTGCCGGGTGTACAGATTTTTTCATTTTCATCCCTTATTTTTTCCCGAACCCTTTTGGCTCTCCGAGAAGCCCTTATTTTTTCCTAGGCCAGTCAACCTAGCGGGTCTTTCATCATGCGTAGTATCTTTTCACTATGTCTGCATTGACAGGGTGAGGAAGGTCGTCACCGTCCATGGTGGTTAGAATCAAAGCTCCACCCGAGAAAAATTTTTTAACCACAAATGGCCCTTCGTATGTGGGAGTTCATTTTCCCCTGGGATCACCTTGCGGCAGTATGATGTGCTTGATTACCAGATCCCCGACTTCATATTCTTGACGTCTGACTTTCTTGTTAAAAGCCTTGATCATTCGCTTTTGATACGTTTGACCATGACAAATAGCAGTAAGTCTCTTCTCGTCGATCAGATTTAGTTGATCAAGTCAGGTCTGGATCATGTCGTCTTCATTCAAACCTGCATCTTTCATAATCCTTAAAGAAGGAATCTGGACCTTGATGGGTAGGACTGCCTCCATGCCATATACCAGAGAGTATGGTGTTGCCCCTGTCGACGTCTGTGCTGAGGTGCGGTACCCATGAAGAGCAAATGGTAACATCTCATGCCAGTCTTTGTATGTCACAGTCATCTTCTGTATAATCTTCTTGATGTTCTTGTTAGCCGCTTCGGCAGTGCCATTCATCTTCGGCCGGTAGGGAGAAGAGTTATGATGTTGTATCTTGAATTGTTTATAGAGCTTGGTGATTATCGTGTTGTGGAGATTTGTTCCATTTTCAGTGATAATTCTCTCTAGAACACCATACCGACAAATCAGGTTATGCCTGATGAATCGCGCCATAACGTTCTTGGTCACAGTAGCAAAGGAGGTTGCCTCAACCCATTTCGTGAAGTAATCAATGGCCACTAGGATGAAGCGATGTTCGTTGGAAGCAGTAGGCTTGATTTCTCTGATCATGTCAATGCCCCACATTACAAAAAAGGGCCACAGAGTTGTCAACACATTCAAAGGAACCAGAGGTACATGCACCTTATCAGCATAAATTTGGCACTTATGACAGGTTCGGGAATGCTAAAACAATCTGCTTCCATAGTGGACCAGTAGTAACCTACCCGTAGGATCTTCTTAGCCATGGTATGTCCACTTGAATGGGTTCCGAAGGTACCTTCATGTAGATCTGTCATAATCCTCTCTGCTTCGCTCTTGTCTACACACCGCAGTAAGGTAGAGTCATGATTGCGCTTGTAGAGGATTCCATTACTGAGGAAGAATTTCACAGTGAACCTTCTCAGAAATTTCTTATTGTTAACAGATGCCCTTTAGGGATACTCTTGAGTCTAGAGGTACTTCTTCACTTCATGAAACCAGGGTTTGTCTGCCACCTCTTCGGTATCAATCTCACAATAGTGCGCTGGCTCATCCAACCTTTTAATGGTGATTCGGGGAGCTTCGTTGTCCCACCTGACTTTGAACATAGAAGACATGGTAGCTAGCGCGTCCTCTAACTAATTCTCCTCTCGTGGGAAGGGTTCAAAGGTTACCTCCTCAAAGTGTGGGAGAATTGTCAGCACATGCTCTTTGTATGGGATGAGATTAGGATGCTTTGTATCCTATTCTCCTTTGATCTGACTTATCACTAAGGCTGAATCCCCGAATACATTTAAGAACATGACCCTGAGGTCAATAGCAGCTTTGAGACCCATGATGCAAGCTTCATACTCCGCCATGTTGTTGGTGTAGTTGAAACATAGTCGGGCAGTGAAAGGAGTATGATAGCCTTCAGGTGATATGATTACAGCACCGATGCCATTACCAAGTGCGTTCGAAGCTCCATTAAAAACCATAGTCCATCGGGATCCTTCCTCAGGTCCTTTATCTGGTCCATGTTCTTCGTAGTCAGTCACCAGCATAATGTTCTCGCCCTGGAACTCAAAATTCATGAACTAGTAGTCATCCACGGCCTGATGAGCCAAATGTTCAGCCAATATACTTCCCTTGATTGCTTTTCGGGTTGTATATTGTATATTGTATATTATATTCAGTTAAGGTCATTTTCCATCTCGCTATTCTTCCAGAGAGTGCGGGCTTCTCGAAGATGTATTTGATTGGATCCATCTTAGATATCAACAAAGTAGTGTGAGTCAGCATATATTGTCTTAGTCGGTGAGCAGCCCATGCCAAAGCACAACAAGTTTTCTCGAGCAGTGAGTATCTTGTCTCAAGGTCAGTAAACTTTTTGCTAAGGTAGTATATTGCGTGTTTTTTTTCAACTAGACTCGTCATGTTGCCCCAGCACACACTCCATTGAATTGTCTAGCACTATTAAGTATAGTATCAAAGGTCTTCCTTCAACCAGAGGCATCAGAATTGGCGGTTCTTAGAGATATTCTTTGATCCTTTCCAAGGCAGTCTGGCATTCATCATTCCACTTTACCACTTGATCTTTCTTCAGAAGCTTGAAGATGGGCTCACAAGTAGCAGTCAGATGTGAAATGAACTTGGCAATATAGTTCAAGCGTCCCAAGAAACCTCTAACTTCTTTCTCTGTGCGGGGAGCCGACATCTCTTGTATGGCCTTTACCTTTGCAGGGTCTACCTGAATACCTTTGTCACTGGCGATGAAACCCAGAAGCTTACCAGACCTTACCCCGAAGGTGCACTTGTTTGGATTCAACCTCAGCTTGTATGTCTTCAACCTGTCGAACAACTTTTGTAGATGATCAAGGTGCTCTTCCTCGGTTTGAGACCTGGCAATCATGTCATCAACATAAACCTCTATCTCGTGGTGAATCATATCATGGAACAAAGCGACCATGGCTCACTGATAAGTTTCCCCAGCATTCTTCAACCCAAAAGGCATTACCTTGTAATAGAAGGTGCCCCACTGCGTGACGAAGGTTGTCTTCAGGAGCCATCTTGATCTGGTTGTAGCCAGAAAAACCATCCATGAAGGAGAAGATTTTATGCTGCACGGTGTTGTCAACCAGAACATCAATATAGGGAAGCGAGAAGTCGTCTTTGGGGCTCGCCCTATTCAAGTCTCTGTAATCCATGCACATCCATACCTTGTCATCCTTCTTTGGTATCAAAACGACATTAGCAACCCACTGCGGATAGGAGGTGACAGCTAAGAACCCTGCATCGAACTGCTTCCTGACCTCTGCCTTGATCTTCTCTGACATTTCAGGGCGCATACGACGAACCTTCTGTTTAACTGGAGGACAATCTTCTTTAGTTGGCAGGCGGTGTACCACGATATCAGTGTCTAAACTAGGCATGTCTTCATATGACCAGGCGAAGATCTTAACATAGTCGTGTAACATCTGTATCAACCGCTGTTTGACCTTAGCCTCCAGATTTGCGCTGATCTTGACTTCCTTTCTGTCCTCTTCCGTGCCCAAGTTTATCGTCTCAACTGGCTCTTCATGAGGCTTTATAGCCCTCTCTTCCCGTTGTAACAGTCTAGCAAGATCTCCAGATACCTCACAATTGTCCTCGCCTTCGTCCTCGGCTTGGTTGATCGAAGTTTTGAAATCATAACTAGCAATAGCAGAATTGTTATCAATGGGATCCAGAGTGGATATGGATCTGCAGTTTGATACGTGACTGTGTGTAAGAGCATAGCTGTAAAAATAGAGGCAGAAAAGAAAAATAGAGAGTGCAAAATTTGTATGTAAAGAACGTCCAATGTTTTATTGATGATATATGAAATGACACATACTACCCCTCACAAATAAAACCAATGTGCCTCGGGCAAGACACAAGGCTGTAGAGTTCAAATTGTTTATTATAAACTTTAGAAAACAAGTAAGACAATTACTGTGGAATAAAAGAAACTGGTATAAAATCCCTAGCCGTCCAGTTACTCGGTCCACCGTTGGTAGTCAGGTATATCCAGCTGTCAATGTCAGAGTCTTCCTCACTGCCTTCAATGGCATTAATTCCCCGATTGCTGATGCGTAGGGGAGGTCCTCCAGCTCGAGCGCATCAAACGACCCTTTGAGCTCCTGAAGTAAAGCCCAAACCAAACTTGTCAGTTTTGTGAGTAAAATCAGGGAGTTATCCCCAGTTGGTATACCCACCTTCTTCAACCACTGCCCTGGCGTCTTTGAGGGAAGCCATCTTCAAAGGAGGTTTGTTGCTGGTAGTATTCTCAGTCGATGCTAAAATCTGGGGAACCTCTTCAAATTTTGATAAGGAGTCTGTATGAATTCCCCGTCCATCTCCACATACCTGAAGGAGTTTAGGTGGCTCACCATATACTCCTCTTCGCCGCGCACAGTGATAATCTTCCCCTTCACCGGATACTTCAGCATTTGGTGCAGTGTAGAAGTAATAGCCTTGGCTTCATGGATCCAAGGACGATCCAACAAACAAGAATATGACGGCCTGATGTCCATCACGTAGAAGATGGACTCAAAGGTTTGAGATCCTACCTTGACAGGGATGTCCACCTCCCCATGCACCATTCTCTTCGACCCGTCAAAAGCCCTTACCATAATGTTACTAGGATTTAAGGTCAAGCCCTCACAATCTAGTCGATCGAGAGCCTTCTTCGGTAGGACATTCAGTGAAAACCCAGTATCCACCAACACATGAGCCATAATGGTGCCCCTGCATTCGATTGAGACATGCAGAGCATCATTATGCTTCCTCCCTTTTGGTGTTAAGTCGGCATCTGAAAAACCCATCCCATTGTCAGCAGTCAAGCTGGCTACACAGTATTTGAATTGATCAATTGGGGTCTCTTGCGGCACATGCGTAATCTTGAGGAATGTGATCAAAGCCTTTGCATGGGCCTCAGAAAACAATAACAAAGACAACATGGATATCTTCGAGGGGGTCTGCCCCAGCTGCTCGACCACATTGTAGTCGCTCTTTTTAATTATTTTAAATGTTTCCTTTATCTCTTGCTTAGAGGCTTCCATGACGATCTTTCTAGGTGCCTCCGTCCGGGAAGGCTCACTTATAGCTTCTTTGCCTCGGGTACCAGATGACTTGACGACAGGGGTAACAATTGGAGTAAGAACAGGAGTAGTAGTTATAGTACTAGTAGGAATAGCAGGTGAAATAACAATAGGCCTATTGACAGTATTTGGGGAAATCTAGGGAGATAAAACCCTTCCACTTCTGGTAATCTTACTGGTCCCGACAATGTTATTGACATCAGGATCAGCTTCTTCATTCCTCAAATCTTGTTTAACGCCATGATAGTAAACATCGGCGCCAAAATGCCAAGGGATAACTTTGTCCGAGGGGTACGGGACGAGACCAGGAAAGGTGATGATTAATGGGGAAACTCTCGGAGCGGGTGTAATCCTAACAGGTCTTCTCGAGGAGACCTTGGAAGGATTGGCGAAAATGGTTATAATAGCAACATCTTCAAACGGAACAGTTGGAATCAAAGTTTTCTCGAACAAAATTTCTCTGTTGTCCATCAGGCGTTGGATACTTGTTTTCAGCAAATGGCAACCAGAAGGCAGAGATGAACACATGTGGCAACCTTCACCACAACCCAGAAATAAACCGACCAACAACAAATTCTTCTTAATAGTCATAAGAGGAGTAGAAACTTCATCAACTGAGGTCATAAACAGATCGGTATCAACAACATCAACTCCACGATTATTCTTAGGCATGGGAGAAGTTATGACATTGGGCTTCTCTGAAGCATCGAACTCAATCTCTTTGGCTTCAATCAGATCTTGTACCTTATTTCTCAGAGCCCGACAATCATTTGTATCGTGGCCAGGACTCTCAAAATGGTAGGCACACCGAGCGTTTGGATTGTACCGAGGAGATGTGGTATTTGGATTCTTGGGAGCCTCTTTCAAGGTTGCCAAGTTGGATCTCAGTAGATAGGGCAGAACCTCTGTCAATGTCATGTTAATCCGGGTAAACTGCCTTTGTGGTCTTTCTACCCTTTGTTGATTGTTGCGTTGTGGAGCAGCCGCATGCCTAGGTATAATTACAACATTTACTGTCAGACGGTGTTCAACTCTACTTTGACCTCTTGGGCTATAGATAGCATTGGCTTCCTTCTTACCAGTGAAGGGCTTCTTTACCGAACTTGAAGAGGTGTCTTTCTATATTTTACCATTCTGTATCCCAGCTTCTACCCTTTCTCCTGTTAATATCAGCTCGGTGAAACCAGCTGATGAGCTACCAATCAAATGATTAAAGAAGGGACCAGACAGCGTCCCAAGAAACATGTCAACCAACTCCCTATCAGATAAAGGGGGTTGGACACTTCCATCCAAGTCTCTCCACTTTTGCGCATAGTCTTTAAAGCCTTTTCCTACACCCATGGACATACTCTAGAGTTGAGTGAGAGTGGGGGCAAGGTCGGCGTTATATTGATACTTGTTATACCCCAAAATTTTCCCTCCCATATTTCTCAACACATGTCAAGTGAGGTCCTAAATTTGCTCAAGGAAGTCCAAGAGTTGACCAGACAAACTCTCTCCGAAGCTAGTCTACCTCAAATTAGGGTTTCATTTTGCATCAAGATGTTTGAGTCCAAAGGATTCCAAATGCTCACCATTGTCCTAATATGTTCTCAAGATCATCTAGGTCAAGTTTCAAGCCTTGCAGAGGAAGTTTGCTCAGTCAATTGCCCAAATACTTGGAAATCGACTGTGCTAGGTCAAAAGTCAACTGTGGCCCACATACAGTCAAACTTCAAGATTTTTGGTCAACATCCTTATTTTGAAGTATCATTCATCATTTGATCAAGGGTTGATCATGATTCATCAAGGATTTCCCATAATTCATCAAAAACCCAAAAGTTGCTAAATTAGGGTTTTGCAGGAAAAGTCAACTCAACTTTGACCAAGCATAACTTTCTCATACTTTATCAAAAATTACCCATCCAAAGATCATTTTTAAGAGGATGCAATTCCTTACAATTCATCTTCAGCTCCCAAGCTCAGAATATGCACTCACAAAAAGATATGAATTCTGACATTAAAGGTCATTTTGAAAAGTCAACAAAAACACCTTTTGGGTCAAAACTTCATACATGAACATGGAAGACTCAATTGATATGATACCAAAAGGGTTACTTAGAGGACATCCAGATTTCTAAAAAGTCCAAAAACACCTCTCTAAAGTCAAAATGGATAGATTATGCATTGGCCAAGTTGACCATTTTTACAAAATTGCCAAAAGTTAAATGTGTTCAAATTTGCATTTTTTGCTAAATGGGCCCAACTTTTTATGCTTACCCCTCAAATATACCATGGTACACGACCCAAATGCTCACTCACATGTTATTTGCTTCATTATATATTTTATTTTGATTTTTTATTTATTAAAAATTGAATTAAATCAAATAATTGGTAAATAATAGCAAAGATTTGCTTTGATTGGATTTTTGGACAGAATCACAAACTCATAATGCAGGCATATCAGAATCAAATCACATCAATGGCAATTGGTACAAGAAATGCACGATTGGCATGAAAATAGAAAGATATCTTATGCATTGAAAATCAAATCAAAACTTGGATAAATGCAAAGATTTAATCCACGTTTGTTGACCTAGTTCATGCTAGGTTATATAAGAAAGGTTTGCAAATCAAAGAAAGGCTGGAGACGTGAAACTGCCAGAAAAGAAACTCAGAATTCTTGACAAAAAGTGAGATCCAAATTCTGGAATAGAATCAAGGAGTTTCAAAGCCAGAAATCAATTCCTGGGTGTTTCAGGAAGCATTCCCAAACAGTTGTCGGCGTCAGCACATCCAGAATGTCCTCCTACCATTCTCACAGTTTGCAAAACTATCCACCTTCAATTGTTGTAATTCTTGCATATTCAGCACGTTTTAATTGCGTATTTGTATTTATCATCATGTTTGCAATGTTTTTGGATAGTTTGATTTGAGTTACAGTGCAGGAATAAGCGTTTGCCGTTGTTAGGCTTTCGTGCTCCAATTTGGGGTTTTGATCCTCAAGCAAAATTAGGCCTGATAATGGGTACCATGATGATCAGAATTTCAAACCCAACTGATCCATGGTACCCAATTGAATTCATATTGCATATACTTAATTTTTGAATGACACGGGTTTCAGCAACAGACCTGTGTCTGTGGGTAAAAGAATCAGAACTTAAAACGACGGTTCCAGGGAAGAAGACAACAACGTGTTACAACCTGATTCAAATTCTGGCGCGTTATTCTGGCCAGAAACCTGTTTGTTTTGATATATTGTTTGTTTTTATTGTATTAACAAATTAACATCCAACATAGTTGGTCAAAAGAAGGAAGTCAGAAGCTCATCGTTCTGGGTTCGATCCCAGGCGTGAGCTTTTGGTACTTTCTCCTTTGTTTTCATCAGATCCAGTACATGCATCTTCTGAAGCGTATCACCTTCTAGATCCACTAGCCAGAATCAAATCCAGCGCATCATCCTTCTGGATCCATCAGCCAGAATCAGATCCAGCACGTGCACCTTCTGAGGACTATCACCTTCTGGATCCACTAGCCAGAATCAGATCCAGCGCACCTCATCCTCTGGACCATCATCTTCTGGATCCATCTCCAATTAGATCCGCTGACAGCAGGCCCTTGGGTTATTTCTTTTTTTTCTTTCTTTAATTTCTTTTCTCTAATTATTTTGTTTTTCTTATCAATACAAAAATCATTTTATTTTAAATCAACCAATCAAGATAATAAAAAATTTATTTTTCTTAATAAATATTTTAATTGATTAGTTTAATTAAATTAGGGCAACCTTAATTTTTTTTCACAACTAAAATTCAATTAGAAAATTAGGTTAACTTTTAATTTTATTCTTTTTTTTTTTTCCAAATAAAATAAAAATAAAAAAATAGGCTTTTAGATTGAATTAATTTATTTTCTGTTAGATTAAAATTAATTAGAACTTAGGATTCTCTTTTTAATTGTTTCATTATTTTCTTAAATAACAAAACATGACAAAAACATCTTTTTTAATCAATCGCGAATAGGTTTAGTCCAGGGTCAAAACCCTAATCGTCTCGCATTTAATTCGCTGAGGCTAATTATTTATTTTTTGCCAATATTGTTGTAATTGCTCACTGGTTTGTAATAGTTTAATTTAGGGCTTTTTAGTTATCGTTTTTCCGGGTTTTTTTTGGCTATGTAATTAGTCCCCCACCCCGAAGCCTTGTAATAGCGTAGGTTTATTTTCTCGCATTTTTAATTCCTGCAAATATTTAACTGTCTAGATGTATGCTAATAGGATTGTATGACAAGAATGTATGACAAATTTAATACAGTTAGAAAACCCTAATGTGCAAAGATAAAATAACTGAAAACAAATCACTCGCACATATCACTACTAGGGTATACTCTCACTCGGTTGCCTTCGGTAAACGGTCATTAAGCATAGGGTGTTTTAGTGGTTGCCCTCCTGTCTAACAAAGATCAAATGTGCCCTCGGAAATGTTGCCTCGAATATGATCTTAAGACTCTAGGGTTATTACTAATACGTCCTAACATTGTTTTAGTGACCGTACGTCCCTTTCGAATTGACCCTTTACAATTCCAACGACGGTGCTACCTATTTCTCAATAGTAGGATAGCGCTGTCTAAAGGAAACAAGAATAAAAACGATCTTTTTTCGAGTAAGTAGATGCTAGTAGGTGTTGTACCCCAAAATTTGCCCTCCCATATCCTTCAAGATTTGCTAAGAGCATGCTTCAAAATCTCCCAAAGGTTGCACAGTTCAATGGCCTCCTAACAGTCAAAAATTAGGGTTTTGGTTCTAGCAAAGAAATTGAAGTTTCCAAGGGTCCAATCAAGTCCCACATGCCTACACACATGGTCAAGCTTCCATATGCCAAGTTTCAAGACTTACAGCACAAAATTGCACAGTCAGAAACCCTAATTGCCCTACAGTCAACTGCAGGGGCAAAATGGTCATTTGACAGTCAAAAATCCAAATTTTTGGTCAACATCTTATTTTGAAGCCACAAACATCATTTGATCAATTCTTGATCATGATTTCACAAGCATGGCTCAAAAAGTCTCAAGATGCAAAAGTTTCCATATTTGGACAGTTGAAAAAGTCAACTGTAAATTGACCAAGGCATAACTTCCACATGGTTTATCAGAAAAATTCCATCCAAAGCTCATTTTGAAGAAAATGACATTTCCTACAACTCCTCTTCTTACTTCAAGTCCAAGAAATTCTCTCACAAAAAGTTATCAATCTCAACATTATAGGTCATTTTCAAAAGTCAACAAAAAGGCACTTTAAGTCAAAGACCGTAATTTGAGATTGGTAAATCAAAATGAGATGGGACCAAAGGCATTGGTTATAGGACTTCAAGACCTTTCCAAAATGTCCAAGAACATGACCAAAGCTTAAAAATTGAGCAAGATATGCCTTATGGAAGTTGGGAAATTTTTGGGAATTTTGAAAAGTCAACTTTGCTTCAAATGCCTCAAAATTGCTAATGGGCCACATTTTCTTCCAAGAATCATCACCCAAAGGCTATGCACGACCCATTGACATCCAAGGGAGTTATTTTATCATTTTTTATTAATTATTTGAATTATTATTATTATTAATTCATTTAATTAAAATAAAATATGACAAAAATAGCAAATCATGTTTTCCAATCCTTTTTGCAGCATATTCTCTCATTTATTCACTCAAGATTTCGTGCACACCTCAAAAAGGCAAGAATCTCCATTGATTGGCATCAAAAAGACATGAAAAAGATTGAAAAAGATTACATTGAAAACCAAATATTTGATTCATGAATGCAAAGGTTTTTGGCTTGGATTTTTACCCTAATTCATTCCTCATATAAGCACAAACCTAAACCTAATCATAAGGACTCAGAGGCTGCGCCCAAGAACACCATACACTTTGCACTTTTCTCTAAAAAATTTCAAAACTGAAAACACAACTAGAGTTTGTTTCAAGGCAAAATAACCATTCCAATAGCTTGCTGACACATCCAGGAAGCTTTCTCAATCAAAAACACGTCCCCTAACCTCAAGAACTGGTAGCACGAAGTCGCCCTGTTCATGAACCTTTGCATATTCGTATTTTGATTTGCACGCATTTTCATACATTCTAATGTTTGTTTTACACTAATATGGACTCACTGAAGCTTATGGTACCATTGAATTGAACTAATATTGCTTGTATAGAAAATTGCCATGGCTATTTTTTAGGGTTTCAGGAACCATGAATTGGGGTTTTACGCTTGAGAAAAAATTGGCCACCCTAAATAGCACCATTGAAATCAGAAGCTCATGACGAACAGAACCATACCATCGCGCCTTTTTTATGATTGCTCAATTCCTATTCGCTATTTTTTGTTGTTTCAGATTGTGGGGGTTTAAAACCCCCGCTATCTAGTTTATTTTTTCAGGCAAAACGAATAGCATGTGGAGAAGATGATGCGTGGAGGAACGTGGTTGGTGGATTCAAACATTGGCGCGTTTTGTTTCTGTCCAGCATAGCCTTGTTTTTTCACATATCATGATTTTTGTCCACTAAACATAAAAGCAAACGCGTTAGTTCAATTGGTAGCCAACGTGGACAATAGGTACTGGGACCTGGGTTCAATTCCCAGGTCCCCATATTCCTCTATATTTTTTATGTTTACATGTTCAGGTGATCACCACACTCAAGGGAGTACCATAGGCCTCAACGTTTGTGCCTGCCACGCGCCAGGGAGATCCATCTAATGGCCAGATCACGCAGTCCACCATGTACCCTCAGTCAACCATGTGCATACAAGCCAGAAAAGTCAAAAAAGGCCTCCTTCAAATGGGCTCAATTGCTGCAAATTCACCTCCTCCATTGGGTCAACACCCCCATCTGTTTGCATTTTCTTCTCTTCTTTTTTCTTTTCTTTCATTTATTTTAATTATATTAATTGTTTATTTAATTCCACAAATTAATTTTTTATAACATAAAAATACAAAAAAAATCAGAAACTATAAAAAATAAAAATATGTTCATTTATTTTTTTAATCAATATTTTGTAAATAAGTTTTAATAACCAAATTAGTTTAATTTTAGGCTTAATTTTAATATTTTTCTTAATAACCAATAAAAACATAAAAATTAGGGTTTCTAGCTTTTTTACTCTTTTTTTTAATAATTAAAATTTCTCCTTATTATTATTAATAATTAATTATTTTGTAAATAAATATGCCATTTAATTAATTAGGGTTAAATTAGGTTACAACTTAAACATTTTTTAATAAATTAAAAACAATTTAGAACTAGGGTTTTAATTAACTTTTAATTCCAATTTAATTCTCCTTAATTCCATAAACACAAAAACTCCAAAAAAAGTTCTTTCTTTTATTTAATTTAATTAATTTATGATTTCGATTTAATTTCTTTAAAAGGGTCCAACGCCCTCGCATTCTCGATTTTTATTTCTTTTCGCACATTTACTTTTATTTCCTTTTTTAAATTTCATGTAATTGCCCCAAAGCTTTGTAATAGACAATTAGGATATTTACTTTCCGCATTTTATTTATTTCAAATCGGGTCTTGGTTTAATTTGGCGATGTAGACCCGTGCCTTTGTAATAGCGTAGGACTTTTATCTTCCCGCACCTTTTAACTGCTAATAATCACATGAAAGAATGTATGCCAAAAATAAAATCAAAGCGTAGCTCACTCAATATATGGCAAGACAAATATAACTGAAAATGACACACAAATCACACACCACTCCTAGGGTACGCCTCACTGTTGCCTTGCCCCTCGAAACGTGGTCGTCGAGTACAGGACGTCTTAGTAAGTCCTTATGTCCATGAACATGGCATAAGGGTAGCTTCTAAGGTGTCCTACTGTTGCTCTGGTGATCACACTGTTGCCTTGCCCCTCGAAACGTGGTCGTCGACTATAGGACGTCTTAGTGAGTCCTTATGTTCCATGGATCTAGTTGCCTCGAAACGGTTGCCTCGAAACAAGTTGCCTCGGAATAGTTGCCTCGGAATAAAAGATCAATGGCATAAGGGTAGCTTCTAAGGTGTCTTATCGTTGCTCGGTGACCACACTGTCCCTAAACTCGAATTGACCCGAACACCTCCAACGGTGGTGCTACCTACCTCTCAATGGTGGGATGGCACTACCTTAAGGACATTTACACAGACTAATTCCTTAGGGTAGGTAGATGACTCGTAGATACTTGCTCTAACTCAAAACGAATCAAAAACTCTTTTCACACCGACACTTTTCAAAAAGCTTTCAAAACAACTTTTCAAACACTCTTGAGGACTGATACAAGAGTCGATCTGAAACTTTCAAAGAAACTTTTTCAAACCCACTCACACTTGAAAAGCAAACAAACATTTTTGAAAACACAAATGAGCAAGTATCTAAGAGCCCATGGATAACCATGGATAGAAAGGGTGCTAACACCTTCCCTTTCTATAAATCTACCTCCCGAACCGAGAGCAATCTCAATAAGGAATTTTTCTGTGCTTTTGTCCTTCCCATTTGGAGAAAATAAAAGACGGTGGCGACTCTTGCTTCCACGACATTTCGCGAACCAGCATTAAACAGTCAGTTCCAGATCCACCGATCACAGAACTGGCGACTCTGCTGGGGAAATTATAAAGTGAGGTGTACCTTAGGATAGTTCATAAACTGTGTTTTCAATTGCTTTGACTTGTTTGCTTTAAATTGTGGGACTGTCTTGGGAGTTCTATAGATCCTAACTCGGATCTGGGGATACCTTCTTAGAAAGTAGCAACAAGACTGAGGGAACTGTGCGGGGTATACCGACATGGTTGAAACAATCTGCTACGTTGATGTGGCACTTTGGTGTGTACCGGTAACCCTTGAGTTCAGTCAAGGAGAGTACGGGGCCTCCGCGTGGTGTCGTGAAGCATCAACTGACCTTAGGAACCTTAATTGAACTATCTTGGCCTCTTTAGGGTAGTGAGATAACTGACTTTGGTGCAGTCCGAGGTTGGTTGATACTCGATACTACACTCAATTGAGGGTTGCTTTCCTGGAATATTTCGGTCGCCAGTTCAGTGGCTAAATCGAAACGATGAACAATGAAAGCAATCCAGTGATATTGGGACCCTTAGAACCCGGTTACTTCTAATAGGACAGGTTGAGCCCACCAACTTCAAGAGGGTAATACCCAGACCCCATGCAGGCCTAAACTCTAAGGGTTTGTCTTGTGTGACTTGTGTGCCTTAACATGTTTGCCTTTATAAGTATTTGTGGTGTGTTTAATCATAGCATCATGACATCATACAACATCACATGCATTGGCTAACCATTTCAGGGGTTCGAACCTTCATCTTTGTTCTTGTTTTGTAGGACATGGAAACTGTTCGCAGAAAGACAATTTAGATCAGCCTTGTAAGGATCCCTCCTCAGCTTAAGGAGCTTATATCCAGGATTCCCGAGAGCTCTTCATTCAGTGAAAGACATGGAAGACTCATCAGCTTGGTCAACACCAACATTGAGGAAGATATGATAAAGGTCCTGTTCCAGTTCTTTGACCCTCTGCATCACTGTTTCACTTTCCTGGATTATCAACTGGTACCTACATTGGAGGAGTTCTCCCGGCTTCTGAAGATCCCTATCCTTGATCAACTACCCTACAACGGTACGGAAAAGGAACCCAAGCTTGAAGAGATTGCTAAAGCTTTACACCTACAATCATCTGACCTCAAGGGACATTGGGAAGTTAGAAGTGCTATCAAAGGGTTCTTAGCCAGGTTTTTGTTTGAGAAGGCCCAAGAATGTTGGAACTCCCTTGACCTACAAGCTTTTGAAGAAGTTGTGGCCCTCCTTGTCTATGGTTTGGTGTTGTTTCCTAATCCAGATCAGCTTATAGACATCAGTGTTGTCCAGATCTTCATGTCCAGGAACCCTATACCTACGTTGTTGGGGGACATCCTTCACTCATGTTACACTCGAACCATGAGAAAGAGAGGTGTCCTTATGTGCTGCACTCCTCTCCTGGGAAGGTGGTTTATTTCGCACCTTCCACAATCAGTTTTGAAGAACGAGCGGGGTTTGAGATGGTCACAACGGTTGATGACTCTTACATATGCTGACATACATTGGTGTTCTCGGTCCAGAGAGGATGTCACTATCATTGATCGTTGCGGGGAGTACCCTAATGTTCCTTTACTTGGAATCAGAGGAGGTATTACTTACAACCCATGCCTGGCTTGGAGACAGTTTGGTTATGCTCGGAGGGATGGCCCTCATGACATGTTAATTCCTGACATAGTTTTTGACTTCGACAACGATGCACAAGGACTTCTCCAGAGATTTATCAGAGCTTGGAGGATGCCAAGTAGGACAGACAGCAAGACCCTGGGGCACACGAATTCCATCCTGTTGGAACCTTATCTCAAGTGGGTACGAGCCCGCTCCCAGAAGTTAGTGATGCCATATCCTCATGTTCTCCCTGTGATCAAAGAGCCAGTCCTGGAGGGAGAGGTGTCCTACACCATTCAACATCCTGACATGCCCACGTCCTGGGAAGAGATGCAGAAGAGCTGGATCCAGCTTAAGGAAGAACGGAATTCTCTTGAGACCAGTCTACATGCTAGTGAAAAGAAGGTCTTGGAGCTCACCCGCCTATTGCACGAGGAGAGGAATCTCAACACCTACATAGCTCCAAAGAGGATGCGTAGTGTCTTTTGGGATTGATTTGCTTTGTAATATGTGCCCATGAGGCTTTGATGTACTGAACAATTATTTCCTTAATAATAATGTGTGTTCCTTTTTGTCTACAACAAATTTGAACTTTCGAACCCTTGAATGCATTGCATAAACACATATCATTCATCATGTGCATAGCAGGTACTCTTCTTTTCAGGTTGCTTACTGTTCTTCGCTGTTTATTTCAGCATAATGAATCCTGAATCATCAACCGAGCAGTCTATCAAGGCCCTTCAGGCGCATAACGCACAATTTCAAGAGTTGATCATGGGTTTGGCTCAAGGCCAAGAAGAGCTGAAGGCTTTGCTCCTGAAGAAGGAGAAGAAGAAGAAGAGAACTGTTCTTTTCAACTCGGGTCGGAGGTTTGGTAATACTCTGCAGAATGAGGAGGCTGGTTCTTCTGTAGGCAAAGACAGTCCCCACGGGGGAAAGGCTCCAAGTCCAGTAGTCTCTGACAACGAGAATGACTTTAATGAGGAACAGTATCCTCCTGCTGAAGACCGGTACAAGCAGTTGGAAGACAGACTGAATGCCATGGAGATCCAACAAGTGCCTGGGCTGGATTTCGGAGACTTGGGCTTATCTACTGGTGTGATCATTCCTCACAAGTTTAAGGCACCATCTTTTACCAAGTATGACGGGGCGTCTTGCCCTAAGCTACACCTCAGATCTTATGTGCGGAAGATTCAACCGTACACAGTGGACAAGAACTTGTGGATCCACTTCTTCCAGGAGAGTCTTTCAGGGACTCATCTCGAATGGTTCTATCAGCTGGATGGGACCAAGGTTCGTAACTGGGAGGAGCTGGCTACTGCTTTTTACAAGCAGTATCAATATAATGCCGACCTTGCTCCTACACGTACCCAACTCCAGGGTATGTCGCTAGGATCAAGCGAAGGTTTTAAAGAGTATGCACAGAAGTGGAGGGATCTGGCTGGCAGGGTGCAGCCTCCGTTAACTGACCGTGAGCTGGTGGATATGTTCTTGGGGACCCTATCTGGGCCGTTTTTCAATCATCTTATCGGTAACTCGTCTGCAGGATTCACTGATCTTATTCTGACTGGGGAGAGGATAGAGGCTGGAATGAAGTCCGGTAAAATTCAGAAGGGTGCATCTTCAAGTTCTGAGAAGAAACCCTTTAAGAAGGAGGCCAGTGCTGTATATGGACCTAGAAGACAAGATAAGCCAGAGCGCCGCCAATCTGTCAACGCGGTGGTGATTGCTAAACCTGCTGCCGCTCCTCGGCAAACCAATCCACAAAGGGCTGAGAGACCCAGAAGAGAGTTTACCCGGCTGAGTATGACTCTATCACAAATCTTGCCGCAGTTGCTATCCACCAACTTGGTGACTGTCAGAGAGGCCCCAAAGGTTGTGAATACTGCCTCTCCCAAGTACAATCCAAATGCCCGCTGTGCTTATCACTCCGATAGCCCGGGGCACTCTACTGATGACTGTTGGGCCTTAAGGAATAAGGTGCAAGACCTTATTGATGCGAAGGAGATACAATTTGAGGCGCCTGAGAGGCCAAATGTGGTGACTGCTCCTATGCCCCAGCATGGAGTGAATGCCGTTGATGAAAATGTGTATGCCGTTTCTGTGAATGATGTAGCTACTCCTCTGATGACTGTTAAAAGGAATCTACTCCTGGCCGGTTTATTTCCGGGTTGTAGTGAAGGTTGCCTTTTGTGTGCTGTTTCCCTTTCTGGTTGTCCTTTGCTGAAGTTAGGTATCCAAAGCCTGATGGACAGCAAAGAGATTCTCTTCAAGAAGACCGCCGTTCCGTTTGTTCCTGTGGAAGAAGTATCTGTTGTTACAATTTTCAGTAATCCGATCAAGGCTCCCCCGAGGAAGCCGGTTAAAATCATGACTGTCGCACCCATTGTTATTACTGTTCCGGGGCCCCTCCCCTATGAATCTGATAAGGCTGTCCCATGGCACTAATGGGGCAGATGTATATGTACATGGTATAAAGCAAGAGTTCAACACTGGCACCAGCATCAGCAATATCACTGGTCCAGCCAAAGTTACCCGCAGTGGCAGGCTCTTCTCGCCTGACATTGTGCCACCAGCTATTCGAAGACCTCTCATTATAACACCTGCAAGTGCACCTGTTCCCATTTCTGATCAAGTTGCTTCCCCTGCTGCCGAGTCATCTAATGCTCGGGGCAAAGGGATTGAAGATGAGCCTGCCCGGATGGAGGCACCAAAGTCTGTGAATGTTAAAGCCTCCCAGCAAGAAATGGAGGAAATTCTCAAAATAATCAAGAAGAGCGATTTTAATGTTGTTGAGCAGCTGGGGCATACCCCCTCCAAGATCTCTATGCTCTCTTTGTTGCTGTGCTCAGAGGCCCATGCTAAGGCCCTGATTTCATTTCTCAAGACGGCCCATGTGCCACAAGAGACCTCTGCAGACCAGTTTACTGATTGCGTAGCCAATTTGACAGCCGACAATGGTTTGGGTTTCTCGGATGCTGACCTTACTGCTAAGGGAAAGAACCACAATGATGCCCTGCATGTCTCTATTGAATGCAGGGGCACGACTCTTGCGCACGTGTTGGTGGACACCGGTTCTTCCCTGAATGTGCTACCTAAAAAGGCCTTAGACCGGTTGGATTGTGAGGGCCTGGAGCTGAAACCTAGCAACATCATCGTCAGAGCCTTTGACGGTTCTAAGAGGATGGTCCATGGAGAGGTAGACATTCCTATTCGTGTGGGTTCCCAAGTATTCGACTCAACTTTCTATGTGATGGATATTCGTCCATCTTATTCCTGTTTACTGGGTCGGCCTTGGATTCACAAAGCTGGGGCAGTAACCTCTACCCTACACCAGAAGCTCAAGTACCCTGTCAGAGGGAAGATTGTCACTGTGCAGGGAGAGGAGGAGTATATGGTTAGTCACTTGAATTCCTTCCGATATATTGAGATGGACGGGGAGTTTATTGAAACCCCCTTTCAACATTTTGAAGAGGTACCTCCAACATTGGCAGCAACAGAAACAGTGGTTGAAGAGGACTTTCCCTTGAGGATGGCTTCCTTGAAGGATGCCCGGGTTGTAATCGAGAAAGATGAATGTGCTAACTGGGGAAGGCTCCCTGATTTCACTCTTAAAACTGACAAGTTTGGACTGGGTTTTACTGCAGAGGCTCAGAGGGCTGTGCGCAAGGCAAGAACCAGAAGACCTCCTGTGCTCATTACCAATCCTGGAGTGAATGCTGTTGGGGATGAAGACGAAGTGGAAGAGTCAGAGTTCGATAGCTGGATCTACCCGACGACTGATGGTGGATTGACCAATTGGACTGCTAAAGATCATACTCCTGTTACTTTTATTACGCAGTAATAAACTCCTTTGTTTTTGTTATTTGTAATAAACAATGAATTAAAACTCTATGGCCCGGTGTCTTACCCGGGGCACCGTGGCTTCATTTGTGAGGGCATATTAATTGTCATTTCATATATCATGAATAAAGACCCTGGACGTTTTATCGCATTTCAAATCTTATGCTCCTTTTCTTTCTTTCCTTTCTTTATATATTGCAAAACAGCTGTATTTACACACACTCACTCATACAGGTTTCAATCCGCTCTGGATCTCACTGTTAACAACTCTGCTACTGCCAGTTATGACTTCGAAAATCCGATCAACTTAGCCGAAGACGAAGGTGAAGATGATTGCGAAGTGCCTGGCGAGCTTGCAAGACTGTTACTCCAGGAAGAGAGGGCAATTCAACCACATGAAGAGCCAGTGGAAACAATAAATCTGGGTACTGATACAGATAGGAAGGAAGTCAAGATTGGTGCCAACCTAGAGCTCCGCGTGAAGCAACGGTTGACTCAGATGTTACATGATTAAATGGAAATCTTTGCTTGGTCATACGAAGACATGCCTGGGTTGGATACCGACATCGTAGTCCATCATTTGCCTACCAAGGAAGACTGCCCTCCGGTTAAGCAAAAGGTCCACCGTATGCGTCCAGAGATGTCTGAGAAGATCAAAGCCGAGGTTATGAAACAGTTTGATGTCGGGTTTCTTGCAGTGACTTCTTACCCTCAGTGGGTTGCCAACGTGGTGCCAGTACCGAAGAAGGATGGTAAGGTCAAAATGTGTGTCGACTATAGGGATCTGAACAGGGCCAGCCTCAAGGATGACTTCCCCCTACCTCACATTGATGTCCTTGTTGACAATACTGCTCAGCATAAGGTGTTTTCTTTCATGGATGGCTTTTCAGGTTACAATCAGATCAAGATGGCTCCTGAAGATATGGAGAAAACTACCTTTGTTACTCAGTGGGGCACCTTCTGCTACAAGGTCATGCCTTTCGGGTTGAAAAATGATGGGGCAACCTACCAACGTGCCATGGTTGCTTTATTTCATGACATGATCCATCATGAGATAGAGGTGTATGTTGACGACATGATTGCAAGGTCCCAAACTGAGGAGGAACACCTTGATCATCTATAGAAGTTGTTTGACCGTCTGAAACTGTACAAGCTGAGGCTGAACCCGAACAAGTGCACCTTCGGGGTAAGATCTGGAAAGTTGCTAGGCTTCGTTGTAAGTGACAAGGGTATTCAAGTGGACCCTGCCAAGGTTAAGGCCATTCAAGAGATGCCAGTTCCTAAGACAGAGAAAGAAGACAGAGGCTTTTTAGGACGCCTGAATTACATTGCTCGATTCATCTCGCACCTAACTGCTACCTGTGAGCCAATCTTCAAGCTGCTGAAGAAAGATCAGGTAGTACGTTGGAATGATGAATGTCAGGCCACTTTTGATAGAATCAAAGAGTATCTCCAGGAACCACCCATCCTTATGCCACCGGTTGAAGGGAGACCTCTGATACTATACCTTACAGTACTTGATAACTCAATGGGGTGTGTGCTGGGGCAGCATGACGAGTCTGGCCGAAAAGAGCATGCCATTTATTACCTTAGCAAAAAAGTTTACCGACTGTGAGACCCGATACTCACTGCTCGAGAAAACTTGCTGCGCTTTGGTATGGGCTGCTCGCCGGCTGAGACAGTATATGTTGACTCACACTACCTTGCTGATTTCAAAGATGGATCCAATAAAGTACATATTTGAAAAGCCTGCTCTGTCTGGGAGAATAGCAAGATGGCAAATGATCTTGACAGAATACGACATCCAGTACACGACTCAGAAAGCCATCAAAGGAAGTGTATTGGCAGACCACTTGGCACAACAGGCCGTAGACGACTATCAGTCAATGAACTTCGAGTTTCCAGACGAAAGCATCATGATTGTGACTGATTGTGAAGTACCTGGACCGGATGAAGGACCTGAGGAAGGATCCCGATGGTCTATGCACTTTGACGGAGCCTCCAACGCTTTGGGTAATGGTATCGGCGCTGTGATCATATCTCCTCAAGGCACTCATACTCCACTTACTGCCCGGTTATGTTTCAACTGCACCAACAACATGGTGGAGTATGAGGCATGCATCATGGGTCTTCAAGCTGTGATCGACCTAAGGATCAAGTTTCTGAGTGTCTTCGGAGATTCCGCTCTCGTGATCAATCAGATCAAAGGCGAGTGGGATACGAAACATCCGAATCTTATTCCTTACAGAGAATGTGTGTTGACATTGATCCCCCACTTCACAGAGATAACCTTTGAACATTTTCCGAGAGAGGAGAATCAGCTGGCGGACGCGTTAGCTACAATGTCTTCTATGTTCAAGGTCAAATGGGACAATGAGGCTCCCCGGATCATCATATAAAAACTGGACGAACCGGCATACTGTTGTGATCTTGAGACTGAATTGGTGACTGAGAAGCCTTGGTACTATGAGGTGAAGAGGTACCTGGAAGCTCAAGAATACCCTGAAGGTGCATCTGTCAACGATAAGAAGTTTCTAAGAAGATTCGCAGTGAAGTTCTTCCTTAGCAATGACATTCTGTACAAGCGAAACCATGATTCGACCTTACTATGTTGTGTGGATAAGACTGAAGCAGAAAGGATCATGGCAGAGCTACATGAAGGGACCTTCGGAACACATTCCAGTGGACACACTATGGCAAAGAAAATCCTTCGGGCAGGGTATTTCTGGTCCACAATGGAAGCCGACTATTACCAACATTCTCGGACGTGTCATAAATGCCAGATTTATGCAGATAAGGTGCACGTTCCTCCAGTTCCTCTGAATGTCCTGACTGCACCTTGGCCGTTTGCAATGTGGGGCATAGATATGATCGGTGAGATTAAACCCACAACATCCAATGGGCATCGCTTCATCCTGGTGGCGATTGATTACTTCACGAAGTGGGTTGAAGCAGCTTCCTATGCTACGGTAACCAAGAATGTTGTGGCACGGTTCATTCAGCATAACCTAATCTGTCGGTACGGCGTCCCTGAAAGGATCATTACAGACAACGGTACCAATCTCAATAACAAGATGATCACTGAGCTCTGCGAGCAGTTTAAGATACAGCACCACAACTCTTCTCCTTACCGACCGAAGATGAATGGAGCTGTAGAAGCAGCGAATAAGAACATTAAGAAAATTGTGCAGAAGATGACATTGACTTATAAAGATTGGCACGAGATGTTACCGTTCGCTCTTCATGGGTACCGTACCTCAGCAAGGACATCAACCGGGGCAACCCCTTTCTCCTTGGTCTATGGTATGGAGGCAGTCTTACCGATCGAAGTGCAGATACCCTCTCTCCGGATAATGAAGGATGCAGATCTGAGCGAAGATGATTGGATCCAGACACGACTTGATCAGTTAAACTTAATTGACGAAAAGAGACTTGCTGCTATTTGTCGTGGTCAGACGTACCAAAAACGGATGATCAGGGCATTTAACAAAAAGGTCAGACCACAAGAGTATCAAGTTGGGGATCTGGTAATCAAGCGCATCATCCTTCCTCAGAGTGATCCAAGGGGCAAATGGACCCCTACGTACGAAGGGCCCTTTGTGGTTAAACATGTTTTCTCAGGAGGAGCCATGATTCTAGCCAACATGGATGGTGACGACCTTCCTCACCCCGCCAATGCAGACATAGTTAAAAGATACTACGTATAATAAAGACCCGCTAGGTTGACATACCTAGGCAAAAATTAGGGCTTCTCGGCGAACCAAAAGGGTTTGGGCAAAATGAAGGGATGAAATGAAAAAATCTATACACCCGGCAAGTCGAAAACCTGAAAAGGCGGCTTGGGCAAAAATGGGTATCCCGGTGGACTGAAAACCCGAAAGGGCGGTCCAGGCAAAAGTTAGGGATAAAGCGTAATACTATGTCTCATTAGATTACCTTGCATCCAGAATCCGGTATCAATATCAAGTTCTAACGGCATCAATCAATCAGCTTCATCCTCGACTAGGTCATCAAGTGATGAGACGCTTGAAGATATAAGGGCGATAGCAGAGTTGAAACCCAGTGGAATCATGCTTTTCACACAGCTGTTTTATTTTCCTTTGTACGAATTGTATAAACTCTTTTGTTCGGCGGCGTTCTCTTACTAGGACGTCAGCCTCTTGTATATAAACGCCTATTTACAGGCAAATTCAAAATCAATACAAATACACTTTTCAGACAAATTGCCTTTTGTTTTTTCCTTTTTTTGTTTTGATTTGCGAAGAACGTCCAAGGTTCAATTTGTTATATATGAATTTGACACTAATTGCTAACTCATAAATAATTGCACGCGAAACAAAGGATTAATTACAGGTAACATTAGAAACAGGGGCAATAATGAGTTGTCTAAGCGATCTAATTGCTCTGTCCATCAAGGTATCAAGGTAGGTTCAGTTGAAGAAAACAACCAATATATCTTAACCCCCCAGAGAGTGAGCCAGCAAGTCAGTGCACTCTCCCCAAGAAAAGTTATGCAAACAGCCTTAAGGAAGTTGGGTACCCCCGCAGATCTCAACGTTCCCCAGCATGATATACAAATATTCTTAACAAGCATCCCCAACAATCTTGACCTAAAGATTGTTCCTCGGTGGTATACCAGGCATTCAGTGGAGTCACTTCCCCAACACATCTCAAGATTTCCCCAGGAGAGTCCAATATAGTTCAAAACTTCCCCAGGAGAGTCCAATCCAGTTTCCCCAGGAAAGTTGGAATCCATCTCCCCAAGCAGTAAGCTTATCCCCAGTAGATTCCGGAAGCTTATCCCCGTAGAGCACGAACGCGTCCCCCGGCTTTATTCAAAAGTTATTTCCCTATCAGGATATAACTGGGTTATCCTCAGCCAAAAGCCACAGAAGGATCGTCCTCAGCAAAATCTTCTTACTCCCCAGCGAAGTCTATTAACACTTCCAACATAACAATGGTATCCCCAGCGGAGTTATCATCATCCCAGCAAAGTATCTCTCTCCCCACAGAGTATTGTTCCTCAGCAAGGTTGCTAGAGTAATTTTCTCCCCGCAGAGTGTTCTATTCGCCAAAGTTTATTCCCCAACGGAGTTATCTTCTCCTACCGGTATTCTTGCAACTATCATCCACAGCGGAAACAGCAAAACACTATTCTCCAACATCAGCCCAGGATGTGACTTCCCGGCACCCGTCAAGGATTTACTTTCCTAGACGAAAACATACATTCAAAAACATCACATACATCATGATACATGCATAAACGCATCATACCTTACAATCTCATTTATGTTGAGAACATCATTGCTTGATCCATATCATGCATTACATATGACTGACCTTTACCTTTCAGGAAAGATCCAGTTAAGTTCTCAGCTATGTCCAAGACTTTAGCCTGGTTCAGTTAAATCGACCCTAAGATTTTTCTGATTCTTATCCAGTCAAAGGCCTTCTCTGGTTCAGTCAGATCGACCCTAAGATCTCCCTGATTCTTATCCAGTTGAAGATTCCAAGACCTTGCTTGGTTCAGTTAAATCGACCCTAAGATTTTTCTGATTCTTATCCAGTCAAAGGCCTTCTCTGGTTCAGTCAGATCGACCCTAAGATCTCCCTGATTCTTATCCAGTTGAAGTTATTCCAAGACCTTGCTTGGTTCAGTTAAATCGACCCTAAGATTTTTCTGATTCTTATCCAGTCAAAGGCCTTCTCTGGTTCAGTCAGATCGACCCTAAGATCTCCCTGATTCTTATCCAGTTGAAGTTATTCCAAGACCTTGCTTGGTTCAGTTAAATCGACCCTAAGATTTTTCTGATTCTTATCCAGTCAAAGGCCTTCTCTGGTCCAGTTAAATCGATTCCTAAAGATTTTCCTGATGAAGACTCAGTAGAAGACATCCAAGATTCTCTCATCGTTACTGTTGAGGTTGAAGTCGCCTATGATTCTCTCATCGTTACTGTTGAGGTTAAAGTCGCCCAAGATTCTCTCATCGTTACTGTTGAGGTTGAAGTCGCCCAAGATTCTCTCATCGTTACTGTTGAGGTTGAAGTCGCCCAAGATTCTCTCATCGTTACTGTTGAGGTTGAAGTCGCCTATGATTCTCTCATCGTTACTGTTGAGGTTGAAGTCGCCCAAGATTCTCTCATCGTTACTGTTGAGGTTGAAGTCGCCTATGATTCTCTCATCGTTACTGTTGAGGTTGAAGTCGCCCAAGATTCTCTCATCGTTACTGTTGAGGTTGAAGTCGCCTATGATTCTCTCATCGTTACTGTTGAGGTTGAAGTCGCCTATGATTCTCTCCCCGTTACTGTAGAGGTAGTAATCGCCCCAGATTCTCTCATCGTTACTGTTGAGGTAGTAATCGCCCAAGGTTCTCTCACCGTCCCGTTGAGTTAGTAACCATCCCTGATTCATTCATCACCGTTTGAAACTCCAGACTCGACTCCGGTATCTCGCCAGGGCACGTCAGAAGAGGTTGAAGATTCGATTCCTGTAACCAACCAGGGAGCGTCTATATAAAGAGTTTGAAGACCAGATCTTGTAACAGGCCAGGTAATCATTTTCTTTTTCAGGTACGCAAGTTCTCGCTAAGGAATCTCTTACGCGATCGACACCCAGATGGCATCTATAAGCCCATCCACCTATCCATCACCTCTCAGCATGGCATCTATAAGCCCATCTTCCTATCCACTAATCTCCAAATGGAATCTGTAAGCCCATTCCCCCCATCACACTGCTAACATGTGAGCGCAAATTTCTGGGCACTCTAGTGTTCAATCATCTTCCACCTTCGGATTACGAAAGGCACGTCAGCCAATCTGCATCCTCAGGTCTAAGAAGATTGAACAGGGGCAACTGTTGTACCCCAAAATTTTCCCTCCCATATCCTTCAAGATTTGCTAAGAGCATGCTTCAAAATCTCCCAAAGGTTGCACAGTTCAATGGCCTCCTAACAGTCAAAAATTAGGGTTTTGGTTCTAGCAAAGAAATTGAAGTTTCCAAGGGTCCAATCAAGTCCCACATGCCTACACACATGGTCAAGCATCCATATGCCAAGTTTCAAGACTTACAGCACAAAATTGCACAGTCAGAAACCCTAATTGCCCTACAGTCAACTGCAGGGGCAAAATGGTCATTTGACAGTCAAAATCCAAATTTTTGGTCAACATCTTATTTTGAAGCCACAAACATCATTTGATCAATTCTTGATCATGATTTCACAAGCATGGCTCAAAAAGTCCCAAGATGCAAAAGTTTCCATATTTGGACAGTTGAAAAAGTCAACTGTAAATTGACCAAGGCATAACTTCCACATGGTTTATCAGAAAAATTCCATCCAAAGCTCATTTTGAAGAGAATTACATTTCCTACAACTCCTCTTCACACTTCAAGTCCAAGAAATGCTCTCACAAAAAGTTATCAATCTCAACATTATAGGTCATTTTCAAAAGTCAACAAAAAGGCACTTTAAGTCAAAGACCATAATTTGAGATTGGTAAATCAAAATGACATGGGAACAAAGGAATTGGTTAGAGGACTTCAAGACCTTTCCAAAATGTCCAAGAACATGACCAAAGCTTAAAAATTGAGCAATATATGCCTTGTGGAAGTTGGGAAATTTTTGGGAATTTTGAAAAGTCAACTTTGCTTCAAATGCCTCAAAATTGCTAATGGGCCACATTTTCTTCCAAGAATCATCACCCAAAGGCTATGCACGACCCATTGACATCCAAGGGAGTTATTTTATCATTTTTTATTAATTATTTGAATTATTATTATTATTAATTCATTTAATTAAAATAAAATATGACAAAAATAGCAAATCATGTTTTCCAATCCTTTTTGCAGCATATTCTCTCATTTATTCACTCAAGATTTCGTGCACACCTTAAAAAGGCAAGAATCTCCATTGATTGGCATCAAAAAGACATGAAAAAGATTGAAAAAGATTACATTGAAAACCAAATATTTGATTCATGAATGCAAAGGTTTTTGGCTTGGATTTTTACCCTAATTCATTCCTCATATAAGCACAAACCTAAACCTAATCATAAGGACTCAGAGGCTGCGCCCAAGAACACCATACACTTTGCACTTTTCTCTAAAAAATTTCAAAACTGAAAACACAGCTAGAGTTTGTTTCAAGGCAAAATAACCATTCCAATTGCTTGCTGACACATCCAGGAAGCTTTCTCAATCAAAAACACGTCCCCTAACCTCAAGAACTGGTAGCACGAAGTCGCCCTGTTCATGAACCTTTGCATATTCGTATTTTGATTTGCACGCATTTTCATACATTCTAATGTTTGTTTTACACTAATATGGACTCACTGAAGCTTATGGTACCATTGAATTGAACTAATATTGCTTGTATAGAAAATTGCCATGGCTATTTTTTAGGGTTTCAGGAACCATGAATTGGGGTTTTACGCTTGAGGAAAAATTGGCCACCCTAAATAGCACCATTGAAATCAGAAGCTCATGACGAACAGAACCATACCATCACGCCTTTTTTATGATTGCTCAATTCTTATTCGCTATTTTTTGTTGTTTCAGATTGTGGGGGTTTAAAACCCCCGCTATCTAGTTTATTTTTTCAGGCAAAACGAATAGCAAGTGGAGAAGATGATGCGTGGAGGAACGTGGTTGGTGGATTCAAACATTGGCGCGTTTTGTTTCTGTCCAGCATAGCCTTGTTTTTTCACATATCATGATTTTTGTCCACTAAACATAAAAGTAAATGCGTTAGTTCAATTGGTAGCCAACGTGGACAATAGGTACTGGGACCTGGGTTCGATTCCCAGGTCCCCATATTCCTCTATATTTTTTATGTTTACATGTTCAGGTGATCACCACACTCAAGGGAGTACCATAGGCCTCAACGTTTGTGCCTGCCACGCGCCAGGGAGATCCATCTAATGGCCAGATCACGCAGTCCACCATGTACCCTCAGTCAACCATGTGCATACAAGCCAGAAAAGTCAAAAAAGGTCTCCTTCAAATGGGCTCAATTGCTGCAAATTCACCTCCTCCATTGGGTCAACACCCCCATCTGTTTGCATTTTCTTCTCTTCTTTTTTCTTTTCTTTCATTTATTTTAATTATATTAATTGTTTATTTAATTCCACAAATTAATTTTTTATAACATAAAAATACAAAAAAAAATCAGAAACTATAAAAAATAAAAATATGTTCATTTATTTTTTTAATCAATATTTTGTAAATAAGTTTTAATAACCAAATTAGTTTAATTTTAGGCTTAATTTTAATATATTTCTTAATAACCAATAAAAACATAAAAATTAGGGTTTCTAGCTTTTTTACTCTTTTTTTTAATAATTAAAATTTCTCCTTATTATTATTAATAATTAATTATTTTGTAAATAAACATGCCATTTAATTAATTAGGGTTAAATTAGGTTACAACTTAAACATTTTTTAATAAATTAAAAACAATTTAGAACTAGGGTTTTAATTAACTTTTAATTCCAATTTAATTCTCCTTAATTCCATAAACACAAAAACTCCAAAAAAAGTTCTTTCTTTTATTTAATTTAATTAATTTATGATTTCGATTTAATTTCTTTAAAAGGGTCCAACGCCCTCGCATTCTCGATTTTTATTTCTTTTCGCACATTTACTTTTATTTCCTTTTTTAAATTTCATGTAATTGCCCCAAAGCTTTGTAATAGACAATTAGGATATTTACTTTCCGCATTTTATTTATTTCAAATCGGGTCTTGGTTTAATTTGGCGATGTAGACCCGCGCCTTTGTAATAGCGTAGGACTTTTATCTTCCCGCACCTTTTAACTGCTAATAATCACATGAAAGAATGTATGCCAAAAATAAAATCAAAGCGTAGCTCACTCAATATATGGCAAGACAAATATAACTGAAAATGACACACAAATCACACACCACTCCTAGGGTACGCCTCACTGTTGCCTTGCCCCTCGAAACGTGGTCGTCGAGTACAGGACGTCTTAGTAAGTCCTTATGTCCATGAACATGGCATAAGGGTAGCTTCTAAGGTGTCCTACTGTTGCTCTGGTGATCACACTGTTGCCTTGCCCCTCGAAATGTGGTCGTCGACTATAGGACGTCTTAGTGAGTCCTTATGTTCCATGGATCTAGTTGCCTCGAAACGGTTGCCTCGAAACAAGTTGCCTCAGAATAGTTGCCTCGGAATAAAAGATCAATGGCATAAGGGTAGCTTCTAAGGTGTCTTACAGTTGCTCGGTGACCACACTGTCCCTAAACTCGAATTGACCCGAACACCTCCAACGGTGGTGCTACCTACCTCTCAATGGTGGGATGGCACTACCTTAAGGACATTTACACAGACTAATTCCTTAGGGTAGGTAGATGACTCGTAGATACTTGCTCTAACTCAAAACGAATCAAAAACTCTTTTCACACCGACACTTTTCAAAAAGCTTTCAAAACAACTTTTCAAACACTCTTGAGGACTGATGCAAGAGTCGATCTGAAACTTTCAAAGAAACTTTTTCAAACGCACTCACACTTGAAAAGCAAACAAACATTTTTGAAAACACAAATGAGCAAGTATCTAAGAGCCCATGGATAACCATGGATAGAAAGGGTGCTAACACCTTCCCTTTCTATAAATATACCTCCCGAACCGAGAGCAATCTCAATAAGGAATTTTTCTGTGCTTTTGTCCTTCCCATTTGGAGAAAATAAAAGACGGTGGCGACTCTTGCTTCCGCGACATTTCGCGAACCAGCGTTAAACAGTCAGTTCCAGATCCACTGATCACAGTAGGTACTTGCTCAAATCAAAGCTTTTTGCACTTACACATTTCAAAACAATTTTCAAAACAACTTCGTCACACCTTTGAGGACTGATACAAGGGTTATCACGAAGTTAAAACTCTTTTCAAAAACAAAGCACATACACAAGCAATTTTAAAAAGATGAGCAAGTACCTAAGAGCCCGTAGATAACTATGGATAGAAAGGGTGCTAACACCTTCCCTTTTTATAATCTACCCCCCGTACTCAGAATATCTCGAAAAAGGATTTTTTTTCTGTACTTTTTTCCTTTCTGATTGGATGAAATAAAAGTCGATGGCGACTCTTGCTTACCGCAACATTTTGCAAACACAAAACGCAAAATGCAAACCAGCATTTCAAAACAGTCGATTCTGCCACCGTATCACAGAACTGGCGACTCTGCTGGGGATTTATAAGTGGGGTATACCTTAGGATCTAGGTCATCATAATTGCTTCTCTTGATTGCTTTGTTTACTTTACTTTTAAAGGTTTTTGTTTGGGGTTACTATAGATCCTACTCCCGGATCTAGGGAATACCTTTTAGGTAAGTAGCAATAGACTGTGAGGGAACTGTACAGCGTAGACCGATACGGTTGAAGCAGTAGCTACGTTGGTGTGGCACTTTGGTTGGTACCAGTATCCCTTGTGGAGAAACGAGGAGAATACGGGGCCGCCGCGTGGTGTCGTTAAGCATCAACTGACCTTAGAACCTTTAATCGCCCAACTTGGCCATTAGAAAGTAGCGAGATAGCCGGCCTCGGTGTAGAGCTGAGAACTGGTTGATACTCGATGCTACACTCATTGAGATCATACTCTCAGAATAATTTCGGCCGCAAGAAAAGATTGTGTAAGCTGAAACCATGACCGATGGAGGATGGTCAATGATATTGAGATCCTCTAGAACCCGGTTACTTTTCTAGGACAGGTTTGAAACCAACTTAACTTCAAGAGGGTACTACCTTAAAAACCATGCAAGCCTAAACCTAAGGTTGTTTGTGTGACTTGTGTGCTTTCAACTTGAACTACTTGCATAGTTTTATTATCTGACAACATGAGTTCCTTGTAGGTTTTGTTTACAATCCTTATCCAATAACTTGGATTTCTTATCGGGTTTACTTGCTTACATCACCTCGCGCTTTTGCTTAAACGCATAGCATACACATCATAACATCATGCCTTAACATTTCCTTAACCATTTCAAGGATCTCAAGGGTTTGTGATGCAGGTTATGGTAAATCAGGCGTCTAACAAGGGGCAAGGGGATTTATTTTCCTCTAGCCAATGTCTTCTAGAGATCAAAACACGATAACTTGAGTCAGTGGCTATGACCCACTCGATACGGTGAGCTTGACTCTTGAAGAAGGACTCTCAACAACATGAAGTTTCTTCAATCAAGCTGCAATCAAATTCTAACAGTTTCTTGTTTACCCGCGAGATCCTTGAAAACATTGCATACATATATCATACATATCATTGCATAACAGGTCTTCTAGTACAGGCTCTCATGTTCTCGCTGTTTATTTCAGCAATGGATCTCAAACAAGACAACAGAGATCTTCAAACTCAAGAAGCTCAGGTCAGGGACATATTCCTAAACCTATCCAAGGGGCAGGAAGAGTAGAAAACACTCCTCGTTGGGAACATGGTCAAGAAAAGTCTTGAAGATAATAAGGATGAACGACTGGAACAACTTCAAGTTGAGGTAGGTGTAATGAGAACCCATATGCTAGGGCAGATGACTCTTATCCAAGGCCTAGCCCGAAGGCAAGAAGAGCTGAAAGCCATCATCAACCAACTTCATCAAGACGGATACAGCAGTATGAAGCAAACAGTCGAGGCCGGGGACCAAGTCATTAATCAACCTTCAAGAAGACAAGAGTTTGGTTTGGTAAAGAGTGGACCTTTCCAAATTTCTACTACCTCACGGGTCCAACAACAACCTCGCCAAAAACAACGGGTTAATCAGAGTAAGCCAGATACACCCAAGAGGCATTTTACCAAACTCAACATGCCGCTGTCTCAAGCTTTACAACACATGTTGAGGATGAATCTGGTTATGTTAATAGGACCTCATCCGAATCCCAAGACTTCTTTGCCTAACTACATTCCTGATGCAAGGTGTGCATATCACTCCAACAGTCCGGGGCATGATACTGACGACTGTTGGAGGTTGAAATACAAAATTCAAGACCTGATTGATGAAGGAGCATTAGAATTCGCACAAGACGGTCAAGCTGAGTTCTTCTGCCATCCCTCCAAGGCATACCATTTGAAGTGACAAGTTCTCATAAGAAGACTTTTCGTTCATTAGAATTTTCAATGTGTAATTTTCTTTTGATTTTTTTGAACATTTATTCATATCAAACCTCGTTATTTCATCAATGCATTGCACATGTTTGTCTTGAATCAATTCATTCGTATTCACTATTTCAAAAACGCGTTCTTATTTCCTTTTGTGATATTCAACTCTCAATTAAAAAAGTTGTAAGCCTTTAGAGGGAGGATGACGAAAATGATACCACAATCTCTACAGTGTGCTTTTGAACAGACCCCGCTGAAGATGTGCAGGCGTTGTTTCAAATCCCAAACAGTGGAATTATAAGGAAGATAATCCCTAGTCAACCCCTTTGAGCCAAAGAAGTAGGAGTTTTTCTTTCACATAAATTAAAACCCTTAATCACAACCTGGGGCAGGGTAGTTTTCTCAGTTAATTCAGAGGCGTATTCAGTCGCAATCTTCCGCTTCGTACACAATGAATGGCATCGAAGACGTCCTTCCAAATCAAAAGACGGTGATGGTTCCGCATAATCGTCAAGACAGGCAGTCATTATTTTTCAAAATAAAGGCCCGTTAAGTCCAAACCTATGAAGGAGACTTAAGAAAAACTGGGGCATCCCGCTGACTGTAATCACAAAAAGAAACAGTTCAGGCAAAAAAGAGGGATAACGAAAACCAAAAAAAAAAAGAGGTTACTACAAATCCTCGAAAAAAAGAAGATTACAAAAATGACTGTCTTTTCAAAACAAAGGTTCAATTTCTAAATCATCACCAAGTATTAGAGCAAAGATTCCAGACTCAATCGGGATCTAAACACACAATTAATTGAGCATAGGACTGAAGAACATCACAAGGAGCGGGTTGGGTACAAATAAAATTTGAGCCTTTATCCTTTGTTTCTTAAACCGTGAACCAGGCCACGTTATAACCCTTAAAAGTCCTAGCTGAAGCATGGGTTAGTTCGAAAGCATACTGTTACAAAAGGTATCCTGACTCCTGAAGGTCCGTTACAAATCTTGAGTTGATATCACATCTTTGCAAAATTCTATTTTACTAAAAAAAACTGTATTTTCAAAACCTCAAGACAGACATAAGCTTTGCATTCTTAAAATAACATTGTTTGCATATGACTATTTGTTCAACAACAGAGAAATTCGCATGACGAATATCTAGTGAACAAAAACCTTCTCAATAAAAAGGATAACCTCAAGTGGAAAAACACTTCCAACCAAGGGGCACGACATGATCATTGTCCATCATCTGGGGCAGTCAAGTCAAGATTCAAGGAATCTCTCAAAGATGCCAAATAGCCAGGGGCAGATCTCCATCTGAATCACTTGGGGCATTGGGCATTAATTCCAGCAATGAATCTTGTACGATCAAACAAACATCTTCTGATAGTGTGGCAACACTTACTACTATGGACAGTGACAATTCTCCGTACCCGGTGAACATGGACATAGTCAGAAAATACTACGCATGAGCAAAGACCCGCTAGGTTGACTGGCCTAGGCAAAAATAAGGGCATCCCGGCGAACCAAAAGGGTTCGGGGAAAAATTAGGGATAAAAACAAAAAAGATATGTACACCCGGCAAGTCGAAAACCTAAAAAGGCGGCTTGGGCAAAAAAGGGTATCCAGGTGGACTGAAAATCTGAAAAGACAGTCCAGGCAAAAGTTAGGGATTAAAGCGTACGACTGTGTCCCGTCATCTTGTCACTTGCCTATCAGTAGAAGACTTATCATTCCAATCAGCAGTTACCAAGCACCTCATAAGTTGGGATAACACTCAATCCACAAGGCCTCCGCAGGATCTTTCTCCAGCAGGTACAAGAGCATAAAAGTCCTGATGCAAAGTCATTGTCGTATCCTCAACATGCGTCCCAGTAACATCTACACTCCCCATAGAGTAGAGACAACTAAAGCTTCAACATCGGATTCCCCAAACTGGAGCTACGTTCCCCAACAAACTTTCTTCAGAGAATCGACATCTATATTCCCCTACCGAATTTCATAATCGCAAGCGGTTCGTAAAGTTGTCTCCCAAGTAGAGTTTATTTCTCTGAATACAGAAGCTCAATCCCTAATAGAGTTTATTCCTCCGACTATGGAAATTCATCCCCAACTAAGTTTATTTCTCCAAGTCGGCAGATCCATCAACAGAGTATCTCCTCTCCAATAGAGTTATTCTCCGCTGAGTTATCCTGAGACAGGGTCTCGTCCGGCAGAATATCCACCAGCCAAGGGGAAAATCTCCAGCATAGTCATCTTTGTTCACCATCCCCGACAGAAATAGAGGAACTATGTTTTGTTACAGCGGTCAAGAATACCATTTCTCATACTCTCCAAACAGTAGTCAGGGATTTATTTTCCTGGACTCAGTTTATTACGTCAGCATTTCATGTTCATACATCATGACATATGCATACATCACATATAACATAGTCTCATTTATTTTGAGAACGTCAGCATACAATGCATCTCATGCATCACATATAATTAACCCTGTATTTCTTTCAGGAAAGACATTATTATCAACAATTTCCAGCAAGTCCATGATCAACACTCAAAGTTAAACAGAGTAATCATCGGCAACAAATGCGACCTCATCCAGGTTCCTTCTCACAGCCCTACTATCCAGGCTTTCATACCGAAGTAACCCTACTATCCAGGTTCCTTCTCACAGCCCTACTATCTAGACTTTCATACCGAAGTAACCCTACTATCCAGGTTCCTTCTCACAGCCCTACTATCCAGGCTTTCATACCGAAGTAACCCTATTATCCAGGTTCCTTCTTACAGCCCTACTATCCATGCTTTCATACCGAAGTAACCCTACTATCCAGGTTCCTTCTAACAGCCCTACTATCCAGGCTTTCATACCGAAGTAACCCTACTATCCAGGTTCCTTCTCACAACCCTACTATCCATGCTTTCATACCGAAGTGACCCTACTATCCAGGTTCCTTCTCACAGCCCTACTATCCAGGATTTCATACCGAAGTAACCCTACTATCCAGGTTCCTTCTAACAACCCTACTATCCAGGCTTTCATACCGAAGCAACCCTACTATCCAGGTTCCTTCTCACAGCCCTACTATCCAGGCTTTCATACCAAAGTAACCCTACTATCCAGGTTCCTTCTCACGGCCCTACTATCCAGGCTTTCAAACCGAAGTAACCCTACTAACCAGGTTCCTTCTTACAGCCCTACTATCCAGGCTTTCATACCGAAGTAACCCTACTATCCAGGTTCCTTCCCACAGCCCTACTATCCAGGCTTTCATACCGAAGTAACCCTACTATCCAGGTTCCTTCTCACAACCCTACTATCCAGGCTTTCATACCGAAGTAACCCTACTATCCAGGTTCCTTCTCACAGCCTTACTATCCAGACTTTCATACCGAAGTAACCCTACTATCCAAGTTCCTTCTCACAGCCCTACTATCCAGACTTTCATATCAAAGTAACCCTACTATCCAGGTTCCTTCTCCTAACCTTACTATCCGGGTTCGGCCTCCCTTATCCCCAGACAATGGTCCACAACACTGTAAGACCGGGATCCAATCAAACACGATTGATTTCACATTTCCCCTGACTAAACACACGGTTTATTTCCGCTTCCCAAACTGGAGTTATTCCCTAGTAGAGTAACGGACAACTGAAGCTCCTAAAACTCTATTTCTCTCAAGGCAGAGACCAGCATTCCCCAACGAAGTCCTCCTTAACAACAGGTATACGGGTTCACGCAAAGGAATCTCTTATGCGATCGACATCTCTTCGGATGACATCTTTAAGCCCATCTCCCGTCATCGACTTCCAAATGGTATTTAATCCCGATATCGCAAGTCAAGTATCGGGGCACTCTAGTGTTCAATCATCTTCCACCTTCAAATCACGAAAGGCAGACGAGCCAATCTACATCCTCAGGTTTAAGAAGATTGAACAGGGGCAGTTGTTGTACCCCAAAATTTTCCCTCACATATTTCTCAACACATGTCAAGTGAGGTCCTCAATTTGCTCAAGGAAGTCCAAGAGTTGACCAGACAAACTCTCTCTGAAGCCAGTTTACCTCAAATTAGGGTTTCATTTTGCATCAAGATGTTTGAGTCCAAAGGATTCTAAATGCTCACCATTGTCCTAATATGTTCTCAAGATCATCCAAGTCAAGTTTCAAGCCTTGAAGAGGAAGTTTGCTCAGTCAATTGCTCAAATACCTGGAAATCGACTATGCTAGGTCAAAAGTCAACTGTGGCCCACATACAGTCAAACTTCAAGATTTTTGGTGAACATACTCATTTTGAAGTATCATTCATCATTTTATAAAGGGTTGATCATGATTCATCAAGGATTGCCCATAATTCATCAAAAACCCAAAAGTTGCTAAATTAGGGTTTTGCAGGAAAAGTCAACTAAACTTTGACCAAGCATAACTTTCTCATACTTTATCAAAAATGACCCATCCAAAGCTCATTTTGAAGAGGATTAAATTCCCTACAATTCATATTCATCTCCAAAGCTCATAATATGCATTCACAAAAAGATATGAATTATGACATTATAGGTCATTTTGAAAAGTCAACAAAAACACCTTTTAGGTCAAAACTTTATACATGAACATGGAAGACTCAATTGAGATGAGACCAAAAGGGTTACTTAAAGGACATCCTAAGATTTCTAAAAAGTCCAAAAACACCTCTCTAGGGTCAAAATGCAGAGAGTTATGCATTGGCTAAGTTGACCATTTTTGCAAAATTGCCAAAAGTTAAATGTGTTCAAATTTTTATTTTTTGCTAAATGGGCCCAACTTTTTATGCTTGCCCCTCAAATATACCATGGTCCACGACCCAAATGCTCACTCACATGTTATTTGCTTCATTATTTATTTTATTTTGATTTTTTATTTATTAAAAATTGAATTAAATCAAATAATTGGTAAATAATAGCAAAGATTTGCTTTGATTGGATTTTTGGACAGAATCACAAACTCATAATGCTGACATATCAGAATCAAATCACATCAATGGCAATTGGTACAAGAAAGGCACGATTGGAATGCAAATAGAAAGATATCCTATGCATTAAAAATCAAATCAAAACTTGGATAAATGCAAAGATTTAATTCAAGTTTGTTGACCTAGTTCATGCTAGGTTATATAAGAAAGGTTTGCAGATCAAAGAAAGGCTGGAGACGTGAAACTTCCAAAAAAGAAACTCAGAATTCTTGACAAAAAGTGAGATCCAAATTCTGGAATAGAATTCTAATCAAGGAGTTTCGAAGCCAGAAATCAATTCCTGGGTGTTTCAGGAAGCATTTCGAAACAGTTGCCGACGTCAGCACATCCAGAATCTCCTCCTACCATTCTCACGGTTTGCAAAATTATCCACCTTCAATTGTTGTAATTCTTGCATATTCAGCATGTTTTAATTGTGTATTTGTATTTATCATCATGTTTGCAATGTTTCTGAATAGTTTGATTTGAGTTACAGTGCAGGAATAAGCGTTTTCCATTGTTAGGTTTTCGTGCTCCAATTTGGGGTTTTGATCCTCAAGCAAAATTAGGCCTGATAATGGGTACCATGATGATCAGAAATTCAAACCCAGCTGATCCATGGTCCCCAATTGAATTCATATTGAATATACTTAATTTTTGAATGACACAGGTTTCAGCAACAGACCTGTATCTATGGGTAAAAGAATCAGAACTTAAAACGACAGTTCCAGGGAAGAAGACAACAGCGTGTTACAACCTGATTGGCTGATTCAAATTCTGGCGCATTATTCTGGCCATAAACTTGTTTGTTCTGATATATTGTTTGTTTTTACTGTATTAACAAATTAACATCCAGCGCAGTTGGTCAGAAGAAGGAAGTCATAAGCTCATTGTTCTGGGTTCGATCCCAAGCGTGAGCTTTTGGTACTTTCTCCTTTGTTTTCATCAGATCCAGCACATGCATCTTCTGAAGCATATCCCCTTCTAGATCCATTAGCCAGAATCAAATCCAGCGCATCATCCTTCTGGATCCATCAGCCAGAATCAGATCCAACACGTGCACCTTCTGAGGACTATCACCTTCTGGGTCCACTAGCCAAAATCAGATCCAGCGCACCTCATCCTCTGGATCCATCTCCAATCAGATCCGCTGACAGCAGGCCCTTGGGTTATTTCTTTTTTTCTTTCTTTAATTTCTTTTCTCTAACTATTTTGTTTTTCTTATCAACACAAAAATCATTTTATTTTAAATCAACCAATCAAGATAATAAAAAATTTATTTTTCTTAATAAATATTTTAATTGATTAGTTTAATTAAATTAGGGCAACCTTAATTTTTTTTCACAACTAAAATTCAATTAGAAAATTAGGTTAACTTTTAATTTTATTCTCTCTTTTTTTTCAAATAAAATAAAAATACAAAAATAGGCTTTTAGATTGAATTAATTTATTTTCTATTAGATTAAAATTAATTAGAACTTAGGATTTTCTTTTTAATTGTTTCATTATTTTCTTAAATAACAAAACATGATAAAAACATCTTTTTTAATCAATCGCGAATAGGTTTAGTCCAGGGTCAAAACCCTAATCGTCTCGCATTTAATTCGCCGCGCGCTGATTATTTATTTTTTGCCAATATTGTTGTAACTGCTCCCTGGTTTGTAATAGTTTAATTTAGGGCATTTTACTTATCGTTTTTCCGGGTTTTTTTCGGATATGTAATTAGTCCCCCACCCTGAAGCCTTGTAATAGCGTAGGTTTATTTTCTCGCATTTTTAATTCCCGCAAATATTTAACTGTCTAGATGTATGCTAATAGGATTGTATGACAAGAATGTATGACAAATTTAATACAGTTAGAAAACCTAATGTGCAAAGATAAAATAACTGAAAACAAATCACTCGCACATATCACTCCTAGGGTATACTCTCACTTCGGTTGCCTTCGGTAAACGATCATTAAGCATAGGGTGTTTTAGTGGTTGCCCTCCTGTCTAACAAAGATCAAATGTCCCCTCGGAAATGTTGCCTCGGAAATGTTGCCTCGAATATGATCTTAAGACTCTAGGGTTATTACTAATACGTTCTAACATTGTTTTAATGATCGTACGTACCTTTCGAATTAACCCTTTACAATTCCAACGACGGTGCTACCTATTTATCAATAGTAGGATAGTGCTGTCTAAAGGAAATAAGAATAGAAACGATCTTTTTTCGAGTAAGTAGATGCTAGTAGGTACTTGCTCAAATCAAATCTTTTCGCACTTACACATTTCAAAACAATTTTCAAAACAACTTCGTCACACCTTTGAGGACTGATACAAGGGTTATCACGAAGTTAAAACTCTTTTCAAAAACAAAGCACATACACAAGCAATTTTAAAAAGATGAGCAAGTACATAAGAGCCCGTAGATAACTACGGATAGAAAGGGTGCTAACACCTTCCCTTTCTATAATCTACCCCCCGTACTCAGAATATCTCGAAAAAGGAATTTTTCTGTACTTTTTTCCTTTCCGATTGGATGAAATAAAAGTCGGTGGCGACTCTTGCTTACCGCGACATTTTGCAAACACAAAACGTAAAACGCAAACCAGTATTTCAAAACAGTCGGTTCTGCCACCATATAACAATACTGCTTATAAAAAGCAGCGGCCAAGTCCTCCCAGTTTCTGATATTGGTTCTCTCCAGTTGGTAGAACCATTCAAGCTGAGTCCCTGACAGACTGTCTTGAAAGAAGTGAACCCACAAGTTTCTATCAGCGGTGTAGGGGTGGATCTTCCTTACATAGGAACGAAGATGGAGCTTTGGGCAAGACACCCCATCATACTTTGTAAAAACTGGAGCCTTAAATTTATACGGGATGACCACTCCCGACACCAATCCTAGTTCTTCGAAATCCAACCCAGGTATCCTCTGGACTTCTATAGCACTCAAACAGTCTTTTAACTGCTTGTATCTATCCTCAGTGGGAGGATACTTCTCATTATTGTAGTTCGTATCATTGTCAGAAACTTTAAGGACTAGGATCCTTACCCCTTGTCTCTCTTTCTTGGTTTTCTCCTTCTTTGGATGAGGAGGTCAGATCGACTAGTTGCTTTAACGACCCCCTGAACCTTCTGCCCATATTCAGAATACCAGAGACCTTCTTCTTTTTCTTCTTCTCCTTCAGAATGAGGGCTTTCAGATCCTCCCGCCCCTTTTCCAGGGTTATGAACATCTGTTGAAATTGGGCATTTTGTGCTTGAAGATCTTTGATGCTTTGTTCAGAAGACATTTTTGTTGAAATAAACAGCGAAGAAGATGAGAAGCCTGTAAACGTACCTGTATATGCAGTGTTTATGGATGGGATGCGTATGCAATGATTTCAAGGAATTTGGGAAATTTAAATTTGCAAACCAAAATGAAACAAAGATTTTATTAGTAGAATTCAAAGTACAATTGCCTTTTAGGAAAAATTCTAAAAACTAAAAAAGATCAAATTTCCCATGGATGCTTCCTCTTCGTCCCGAGATAGACATTAAGTTTTCTTTCCTTATGAAGCTTCTTTGTGAGCTCTAAAAACTTCCTCTCCTGGGCATAGAACTGGTCTCTATAAGTATCTCGCTCTTTCTTTAACTGAATCCAAGACCTTTGTAGTTCTTCAAGATCAGTGGGCATATCAGGATGGAGAACCGTGTAAGGAATACCCCCTTCAGTAATGGGTTCCACAATCACTGGTAAAACGGCCATGTAGGGCATCATAAGTTTCTGAGCGCGAGTTCGTACCCATTGGAGATAAGGTTCCATAGGAATGGAATTCTTCGACCCTAATGTCTTGGCGAGAGATCTGTTTACCATGCCCCAAGCTCGTATGAACCTCTGGCGATACCCTTGAACATCATCCTCATAGTTAAATACAATGCTCTAGATAAGTAACTCATGAGGACCATCCCTTCAGGCGTAACCAAATTGTCGCAGAGCCAAACAAGGATTGTAAGTTATGCCTCCCCTAATGCCAAGTAGTGGGACATTAGGGAACTCCCCACAGCGGTCAATAATAGCACTATCTCCCATAGCTCGGGAATACCAGAGAATATTTGTGTGAGCAAGTGACATTATCCTTTACGACCAATCCAAACCTTCTTCATTCTTCAGTACGAACTTAGGGAGGTGAGAAATAAACCACCTTGACAGCAATGGCATGCAACACATAAGAACCTTTCTTCTCTTCATGGTACGAGTATAGAGAGAATGCAAGATATCTCCGAGCAAGATAGGCACAGGGTTACGAAGATGAAGATCTTAATAGCATTCACATCTATGAGTAAGTCTGGGTTAGGGAACAATACTAACCCATAGATTAGAAGGGCCAAGACCTCCTCAAAAGCTTAAAAGTACAAATCATCCCAAGACAGCTGGGATTTATCTATTAAGAACTTGGCTAGAAAACCCTTGACTCCACTTCTTGTTTCCCAATTGGATACCACGTCGGCCCGTTTCAGATGTAAAGTCGAGGAAATGATTTCTGGCTTAGGAACCTCTTCTAAACCTGTGAAAGGCACTTGTTCAAGAATGGGTAGATTCAATAACTGAGATAAATCTTCCATGGTAGGTGTTGTACCCCAAAATTTGACCTCTCATTTTATCAATATTCCCCTCACAAGACTCTTTGGACTCCAGACAGGATTAGGGTTTGCTCAGCTCAAGACTTCTCCTTGCACTGTTGACCTGAAATTAGGGTTTAAGTTTGCACAGAGATTTTTGGACTTCCAATGCTCAATGTGACTTTCATACTTCATTTTGGACCTCTAAGATTGCCCATACCAAGTTTCAAGCTTTAAATCAAATTTTTGCCCAGTCAATTGGACAGTTGACCTAAAAATCAATTGTATTGGGGAAAAAGTCAACTGTGGCCAATTTACACTCAAACCTCACAATTTTTTATCCACATCAACATTATAGGCTCATATGAACCATTTTATCAAGTTTGGACCATAACTCCTCAAGAAATTTGATCAGATCATCAAAAGGGCAAAATGGTCATTTTTAGGGTTTTTGACTGCAGAAGGGCAATTTCTGATTTTTAACCTAGCCAATGGCAAATTGGGTTCAAGAAATGTTTCAAGGACTCAATGGCATAATCTTGACCTAATGACAAGGTTCAAAAGATCTCAATGGCATTGGATTGACAGATGAATTTTCCAGTCAACTAATCAAAAATCAATTGTACACTGAAAAGTCAAACTTTGACTTTTTGGTCAAAATCAAGTACCAAGGGTAATTTTTCATCAAGATGTGTCAAAACATGAAACTTGTTCACCAAGAAACCTAATTTTGGAAATTAGGGTTTAAAATGGAAAATTTTCATAACTTGGAAATTTTCTAAGTTATGAAAATTTCTTATTTTTTCCAAACTTTTCCCAACTTTTTCACCATGATGCAATTGGATTCAAAGAAAACTTCCAACATGGAAGTTGTATTCCTCCACAAAATATACAACTTTGATTCATAAAGTTTTCCAAAAAGATGCTTGGATCTCAAGTTATGATTTTGTGAATAAGGGTCCATGAAACTTTTAACTTAGTGAAATTTTGCCCTAGTTTAGGCAGGATTTTGACCTATCTTCATGGTAACTTTTCACCTAGTTCCATTTGAAATATCAAAATGAATTTCAAATATGGATTTTAGAGCATGTTACAAGATTTCCAAAATGTCCAAGAACTCTCCAAGATCATTTGTCGTTAGGGAGAATCGAAAGTTTGAAAATGGCAAATTATCACTTTTGGCCAAGGCATTTTGCACATTGATACAAGTTACAAATCAGTCTGGATCATGCTTGTACTTGTTTTAAAGGTTCTAATCCTTTATACACTCATAAATTAAATGCAAACACATTGGATTAAGGCTTTGTTCAGAGCTTTAGAGCATTGTACAAAGAACTATTCCAAAAATGGCAAAAAGTTAACATTGCCACTTTGATAAAGCATGCTTTTGGCAATTTTGTTTGTCTTGAGCCATGGACTTGATTTCTTTATGCAAACAACATCCACAAACATCAGGAAAAGTTCACCAACTCTCAGCAGGCCTCAAGCTAGCAAGTAATGCCCTTAAGCTTTGTCATTTTAACTTTTGCTTCAAAAGCAAGTAACTTGTAAAAGTCAGCATATCTATTGTATTTGTTAAAACCAAGTCTTGTGCACATTTCAAACAACTTCAGCATATCACACAGAGAAAAAAGCACGATTGCCAAGCCTCTCAAACACACTTAAACACAAAAACACCAAGTTCTTGTCAAAACAGGTCCATACCTGCAGAACCTTGGCCAAATCCAATTCCACTCGTGCGTTTTGTCCCAAACCACTTCAAACACATTCTAAACAATACACCTAAACTATCCAAACACCTATTTAGCCACTGTAACTCCACTTTCACACTTCACCATTTTTACTTTGAAGCTTTGCAGGTTGAGTTCTACAAGCACATTCAGGCAAGTTCAAGGCAAGCCAAGCATTGGGAAAGGTTGAGTGAACTTCAGGCAAGCTAACACGACCTTCAGGTCTCATCCAAAACTCCTATGTTGCCATATCCAAACTTGGCTGATACATGTAATTTTCAAACTTCTATCTCCTTATTTAGGAATCATTAGGCTTAGGTTTGTGAAGCAAAAATGTAGCCCTTAATGTCCTTGAACTGTACATATGCATATGATTCATTTATGTTAACTGAGCTAGGAGAATTTGGATGTTGAAGTTGTTGAATTTTTTAGGTCAGAAATTGGGGGTGATAAAATTCTCCTTGGTTTCTTAGAGTTAGATCAAGTTTTTTATATGGTTAGAATCGTGGTTTAAAGCTCTATAATTTTCATGTTATGAGTTTTTGATTTCATGCAAGAACAAGAGAGAACAGGTTGAAGATGCAGAACGCGTGTTTTTTGTCACAAGGTCAGGGACGAAGTGCAACTTGGGCTGGTCCTGGCTTGCTTTTGCTTTTGACACCCCCATTCTGCTTTTTGCACCCTCTTGGCCCATTTCTTTATTTTTGCATATTTTTCATTTCTTTTTTTATTTTCTGACTTTATTATTTTTTTCTAAATATTTAAAAATCACCAAAAATATTTTCTTAAATTTTCACATTTTTATTTTATTATTTTTATTATTTTTATTATTTTTATTATTTTTTTGGCATAAGAATAGTTTATTAAATAATATATACTTTTATTTTCTTAAATAAATTTATAAATAATACAAATATTATATTTTTTTCATTTCTATTATTTATACACTTAAAAATAATATTTTCATACATATTTTATTTTTTAACATTTTTTGCATTTATTTTTATTTATTTTTTGTACATAAATGAAATAAAATAATAATAGAAATATATTTTCTTTTAAAACAAAAATTAGGGTTTCCACACTTTCCAAAAATAATCATTTTTATTTTCCCTTATTTTTAGGACATTAAATAAACTTATTTTTACATACATAAAAATAATACAAAAAACATTTTTGCATATTTATATTTAATTGCATATTTAAATATTATTCATTTATTTATTTGTACAAATAAATTCAATATGGTTGTAATAGTTTTAGGGCTTTATTTTGTGCAATATCCCCTTATTCAAACTTGTATCCCCCTCTCCATAATAATGTTGTAATAGTATTAGATTTACTCTTATGCACTTTATTGCTTTCAAATATGCATGATAGTAAGATTAGGGTTTGTATGCAAAATACCAAAATCAAACAAATAGCATGACTAAACACAAGACAAAAATGCATGAAAAATGACAACACCTTGCACACAAGCACCCCTAGGGTTTCATCCACTTTGTTGCTTTAAAATGGCCATGGTATGCATGCTAGGTATCTTGGCAAAACAAAATCAAAATAAAAAGATCATAGTCCCTCGATGACGCTATCTTGGTTACCTATACAAAATGATCTAGTCCCTCAAAAAACTTGCTAAGATACTTGGCAATATTGTTATCATGGTCATACGATGACCCGCGCCCGTCCCGTTTAACATCCAAATACAAGGTTGTTTACCAAATACAATGGTAAAACAACAATGTCAAAGGGTTAAAAATGTGTAGGAAATATCTTTGAGTAGGGTAGACAACTCCTAGTTACTTGATCAATTTGAAAACATCCTTGCTAATTTCAAAACACACACATAATTTCAAAACAATTTCCTAAAATAAACTTTCAAACATTGAAACATTTTTCAAAAGAAAAACACCTTTGTATACATTCAAACAAGAATTATTACAAAGGTTGCCTAAACAAAGGCCTCTTTTCAAAATACTTTCAAAACCACACAAAGCACCATTTCAAACAATTGGAAAAGCAAAGCAAGTGATCTAAACAAGTAACTAAGATCCCATGGAAAACCATGGATGAAAAGGGTGCTAGCACCTTCCCTTTTCATAATCTACCCCCTGAACCCAAGAAAACATCTCAAAGGTCTTTCCTGTGTTTTTTGACCTTTCCTTTGGATAAAATAAAAAGTCGGTGGCGACTCTTACTAAACCAAAACATTTGCAAACACAAACGCAAAACCTCAAGACAGTTTTCCCACCGTATCACAGAACTAGCGACTCTGCTGGGGACTAATCTAAAAGTGGGGTTACCTTAGGGTTTTAGATCACCTTTACATGCTTACCTTGTTTGCTTTGATTGCTTTACATTTGGTTCTATTGTTTGGGTTTGAATCCTCTACCCGGATTTGGGAAACATTCATAGGTAAATAGCAATACATTGTGGAAATTGTGCGGGGTATACCGACACGGTCTAAGCAATAGCTATATTAGTGCGACATATTTCTGGGTACCGATAGCCTTTGAGTTAATCAAAGAGAATACGGGGCCGCTGAGTGATGTCATGAAGCACTAATGGACTTTTAGAACCTTTACTTGACCATCTTGGCCTTTTAGGATGTAGTGAGATGACCGACTTTGGTGCAGTCCGAAGTTGGTAGATACTCGATACTACACTCATTGAGGGTTGTTTTCTTGGAATATTTAGGTCGCCACTAAAGTGCCTAAACTGAAACAATGAACACAGAAAATAATCCAGTGATATTGAGCTCCTTAGAACTCGGTTACTATTTATAGGACAAGTTGAGCCAACTAAACTTCAAGAGGGTACTTACCTATGAAACCCCGTGCAAGCCTAAACTAGGAACTTGTGTGATTTGCTTGTACATATACTTGTGCATAACATCATGAACATCATAAAGCATCATTTGCATCCACTAACCATTTCAAGGATTTTGGATCTTCATCTTTGTTCCTGTTTTGTAGGTTATGGAATCACTTCGCAGGAAAACTATTCAGGTTAACCTTGTGAGAATTCCTCCTCAACTCAAGGAGCTTGCTTCCAAGATTCCAGAGTATTCTCCATTCACCGAAAGACATGGTCAACTTCTCAACTTGGTCAACTCCAACACAGAGGAAGACATGGTGAAAGTTCTCTTCCAGTTCTTTGACCCCCTACACCACTGCTTTACATTTCCTGATTACCAGCTAGTGCCTACTTTGGAGGAATTTTCTCAACTCCTAAAGATTCCTATTCTTCATCAACTACCCTTCAACGGTACGGAAAGAGATCTAAAGCGTGAAGATGTTGCTCAAGCCTTACACTTGCAACCATCTGATGTCATAGGTCATTGGAAAACCAGAAGTGGTGTCAAGGGTTTCTTGGCAAAGTTCCTGTTTGAGAAAGCTCAAGAATGCTGGAATTCTCTAGACCTGCAAGCTTTTGAGGAGATTGTAGCTCTTCTCATCTATGGATTGGTCTTGTACCCAAACCCTGACCAGCTTATAGATGTCAATGCTGTCAAGATTTTCATATCTCGGAATCCTGTGCCTACTTTACTTGGGGACATCCTCCACTCATTTCACACTCGAAAAATGAGGAAAAGATGTGTTCTCATGTGTTGCACTCCTCTTCTAGAAAGGTGGTTTATTTCTCACCTTCCCCAATCAGTTTTGAAGAATGAGCAAGGCTTGAGGTGGTCACAACGATTGATGACTCTTACACATTCATATGTTCATTGGTGTTCTCGGTCCAGAGAAAATGTTATCATCATTGACCATTGTGGGGAATTCCCTAATGTCCCTCTAATTGGCATTAGGGGAGGCATTACCTACAACCCCTGCTTGGCTCTGAGACAGTTTGGGTATGCCCGAAGGGATGGCCCACATGACATGCTGATTCCAGACTTGGTTTTTGACTTCGACAACGACGATCAAGGATTTCGACAAAGGTTCATCCGAGCTTGGAGGATGCCAAACAAGGTAGACAGCAAGACCTTGGGACACAAGAATTCCATCCCCCTTGAGCCTTACCTCAAGTGGGTACGAACCCGCGCCCAAAGTCTTATGATGCCTTACCCCTACATTCTCCCTGTGATTAAAGAGCCTGTTATGGAAAGAGAGGTTCCATACACCCTCCTACATCCTGACATGCCAACATCATTGGAAGATTTACAAAGTAGTTGGATACAACTCAAGGGAGAACACAATACGTTTGAAGCCCAATTCTACGCCAGTGAGAAGAAGGTTTTGGAACTTACTCGTCAACTCCACAAAGAGCAGACTCTCAACACCTACATTGAACCAAAAAGGATGCGCAACGTCTTTTTACCTTAGAATTTTGTATTATTTTGCCCATGGGGCATTTATGTACTAACAATTCTATCTTATTAATATGACGTTTGTTCCTTTTTGTTTAAAACAAGTTTGAATTTCTGAATCCTTGAATGCATTACATGAATACATATCATTCATCATATGCATAAACAAGTCTTCACACCAAGTTTCCTCATCTCTCTGCTGTTTATTTCAGCAAGATGGATATTGAACAAACGGTCAAATATTTGCAAGCGCATAATTCACAATTCCAACAGCTACTCATGACCTTGGCTAAGGGTCAGGAGGATCTTAAAGCTCTGTTAGAGAAGGAAAAAGAGAAAAAGAAAAAGAAGAGAGTTGGTGTGGCTACTTTGGGTAGAAGATTTGAAGGTCAAGCCAGAAGGGTCCTAGATTTCCCATCAACATTTAAAGAGGGTGAAGGAAATGGTAAAGGAGTTGTTATGCTTTCTGATTTTGAGGCTGGAGAAGAGGAAGATGAGGATTACTCAGAACAACAGTATCCTCCTGCAGATGAGAAATACAAGAATCCGGAAGAACGTCTGGCAGCCATGGAGATTCAGAGGGTGCCTGGGCTGGACTTTGAAGAGTTGGGATTGGTTTCTGGAATTGTCATTCCTCCCAAGTTTAAAGTACCTCTTTTTGCTAAGTATGATGGGGTGTCTTGCCCAAAGATGCACCTACGGTCCTATGTCAGGAAAATCCAGCCACATTCTTCTGACAAAGACCTGTGGGTCCATTTCTTCCAGGACAGTTTGTCGGGGATGCAATTAGATTGGTTCTATCAGCTAGAGAGGTATGATATGCACAATTGGGAGGATTTGGCTGCTGCCTTCTGCAAGCAGTATCAATACAATGCGGAATTAGCACCAACCCGTACTCAATTACAGAGTATGGGCATGGTCTCGAATGAAGGCTTTAAAGAGTATACCCAGAAATGGAGAGACTTGGCGGGACGAGTGAAACCACCTTTATCTGAGAGGGAGCTAGTTGATATGTTCTTGGGGACTCTGTCAGGTCCATTCTTTAATCACCTGATAGGAAGTTCGTTTGCGGGGTTCATCGAGTTAATTCTAACTGGTGAGAGAGTTGAAGCCGAAATTAAGAGCGGTAAAATTCAAAAAGATGCATCTGCTTCCGCTGCCATCAAAAAGCCTTTTCCAGCAAAGAAAGAGGTCTCAGCTGTCTACTCCCAAAGAAGTCAAGGAAGAGTTGAGCACAGGCCAACGGTGGGGGCCGTAATGATTCAGAAGTCTGCAGCTGATCATCCCAGAAACAATCAACCCAGAACCAACCAAGCAAGAGTGGAAAGGCCTGTACGGCAATTCACCCAGATAAACATGACTCTTGCTCAGGTTCTTCCCCATCTCTTGAAGTTAAACCTTGCAACCTTGAAAGAGGCACCGAAGAATCCGAATACAACTTCTCCGTACTACCATTCAAATGCTAAGTGTGCTTATCATTCAGGGAGTATAGGGCACGACACCAATAATTGTTGGGCCCTCAAGAATAAGATTCAGGATTTGATAGATGCTAAAGAAGTGGAATTCGACGCCCCTGAAAAGTCGAATGTAATCTCTTCTCCAATGCCAAGGCATGGCCACAATGCCCATGTTGTAGAAGAGGATCTTTTTGTTGCTACTGTTGATGATTTGATGACTCCGTTACCAATAATAAAGTTGAATCTGTTGAAGGTTGGGATTTTCCCAGGTTGTGAAGAAGATTTCTACCTTTGTTCATCCTTACCAACCGATTGTCCGTTGTTGAAGTTAGGCATCCAGCGCCTAATGGATAACCAAGAAATCCTCTTTGAGAAGACTCCTGTTACACCGAATCTTGTCAATGATGTTTCAATAATTACCATATCCGCCAATCTTTCCAAGGTCTCCAAAAGACCTGTTAAGATTACATCTGATCCTAAGATTGTACCTTTGAAGATAACCATGCCGGGGCCCATCCCGTACAAGTCCAACAAATCAATACCGTGGAACTATGGTGGAGAGATCTTCTACCACGGTATTAAATAAATTGAATCAACTTAAGAGAGTTCTGATGAAGAGACTTCCGACATTGGAAACATTGATGGAACGAGTAAAATCACCCGCAGCGGAAGAATTTTCTCTCCGGATATTGCTCCTCCAAGGGCAACCTTCGGACCCTCAAATGCTCCTAAGGTTACCCCTGTGCCGGTCAACATATCTGCGAGAACTCCAATTATTAAAGAAATTGTAACTCCTGTGGTTGTCCCCTCTGCTGCTGCTGAAGATAGAGGGAAAGAGATCCAAGAAGCGCCCATGAGGACGAGGGCTCAGCCGTTGGTCATCCCTGAGACCTCTCAAAAGGAAATGGAAGAGATTTTGAAAATAATCAAGAAAAGCGATTATGATGTTGTGGAGCAACTGGGGAAAACCCCCTCAAAGATTTATATGTTGGCCCTGCTGCTTTGTTCCGACGCTCATGCTAAAGCCTTGATCAGATTCTTGAAGACGGCCCACGTGCCATAGGAAACCTCCACAGATCAGTTCCAGGAATGTGTAGCTAGCTTAACAGCTGACAGTGGTCTAGGATTCTCCGATGCCGATTTAACATCTAAAGGGAGAAAGCATAATGACGCTTTGCATGTCTCGGTGGAATACAGAGGGACTACTCTAGCTCACGTCTTGGTTGATACTGGGTCGTCTTTAAATGTCTTGCCGAAGAAAGCATTGGACAAATTGGACTGTGAATGCCTAACCCTGAAGCCCAACAATATCATTGTCAGAGCCTTTGATGGTTCTAAAAGGATGGTCCACTGGGAGGTGGACATCCCGATTAAAGTGGGAACTGAAACCTTCAACTCCATATTCTATGTGATAGACATCCGTCCTTCCTATTCTTGCTTGTTGGGAAGACCCTGGATTCACAATGCTGGAGCCGTCACTTCTTCTATGCATCAAATGCTCAAGTACCCAGTTCAGGGGAAAATTATAACAGTTCATGGCGAAGAGGAATACATGATAAGCCATCTAGATTCTTTCTGCTATGTAGAATTGGATGGTGAATTCATCGAGACCCCTTTCCAACACTTTGAAGAGGTCTCTCCTGAAGTTGCAGCAACCAAGACAGTGTCTCATGTGCCTGCAATTACCAAACCTGTGCCTCGGATGACATCCCTCAAAGATGCAAAGGTTGTGATTAAAGAAGGAGGAAGCACAATCTGGGGTCAGCTTCCAGACTTTCCTTTCAAATCTGATAAATTCGGCTTGGGTTTCACTGCTTCTACTCAAAAGGCTGTACGCCGCTCCTGGGATGGAGGGCCGCCAGTGAAGATCACCCATCATGGAGTCAATGCTTTGGAGGATAGTGAAGAGGAGAGCAACCTGGAAGACTGGATTTTCCCTACTGGTGACGGAGGACTGTGCAACTGGGAGGCAAAAGACTTTGTTCCGATTACTTTCATAAATCAGTAATTTATCTTTCAAACATTTTTGTTGGTTTGTAAAAATTCTCAAACAATTCGTACACTTTTTGCCTTGTGCCTTACCCGAGGCACATAGGTCCATTTGTAAGGGTTTGATTTTTCATCTTCATATGTCATTTTAATGAATCATGGACGTTTTCACATATAAACTTTTGTGTTCATTTTCCTTCTTTTGCATTTTATTTGTTTAAAGGTGGCTATCCCTTACACACACCCACACTCACAAATGCAGGTACCCTTCCATTCCGGATTCCATGGGTAACAATTCTGCTATGGCCTTCAGTGACTCTGGAGATCTGGTCTACAATGCCGAATATGAAGGTGATGAAGACTGTGGAGTGCCGGGAGAATTGGCTAGACTGTTACAATAGGAAGAAAGGGCTATTCTACCTCATGAGGAGCTGTTAGAGACAATCAACTTGGGTACTGTTGAAGACAGAAAAGAAGTCAGAGTGGGTGCCAACCTAGAGCCAAGTGTCAAAGAGCGCTTAATTCAGCTGGTTAATGAATATGTTGAGATCTTCGCCTGGTCCTATGAAGACATGCTGGGACTCGATACAGATATTATGGTTCACCGTCTCCCTACAAGAGAAGATTGTCCACCAATTAAACAAAAAGTCTGCCGCATGAGGCCCGACATGTCTGAAAAGATCAAAGCATGAGTTATGAAGCAGTTCAATGCTGGATTTCTTGTTGTTACTTCCTATCCACAATGGGTTGCTAACATTGTACCCGTGCCTAAGAAGGACGACAAAGTGAGAATGTGCGTGGATTACAGAGACTTAAACAGGGCTAGCCCTAAAGATGAATTTCCACTTTCGCACATTGACATCTTGGTTGACAGTACAGCTCAGCACAAGGTATTTTCTTTCATGGATGGATTTTCATGTTACAACCAGATCAAAATGGCACCTGAAGACATGGAGAAAACTACTTTTGTTACACAATAGGGTACGTTCTGCTATAAAGTGATGCCATTCAGATTGAAGAATGCCGAGGCAACCTATCAGCGCGCCATGGTAGCTTTGTTTCATGATATGATACATCATGAGATAGAGGTCTACATAGACGACATGATAGCCCGTTCACAGATAGAAGAAGAACACCTCGACCATTTGCAAAAGCTATTTGTCAGGTTGAAGGAGTACAAGCTCAGACTGAACCCTAACAAGTGCACTTTCGGAGTTAGGTCCGGTAAACTCTTGGGTTTCATTGTCAGCAACAAAGGCATCGAGGTTGATCCTGCCAAAGTCAAAGCTATACGAGAAATGCTTGCCCCTCGCACTGAGAAGGAGGTCAGAGGTTTCTTGGGACGCCTAAACTACATTGCAAGGTTCATTTCTCACCTAACGTCTACCTGTGAGCCAATCTTCAAGCTGTTGAAGAAAGATCAGGTGATTAAATGGAATGATGACTGTCAAATTGCTTTCTATAAAATCAAGGAGTATTTGCTAGAACCTCCTATCTTAATGCCTCCCGTCGAAGGAAGACCGCTAATCATGTATCTGACTGTTTTGGATAACTCAATGGGGTGCGTACTGGGCCAACATGACGAGTCTGGCCGAAAAGAGCATGCCATTTATTACCTTAGCAAAAAGTTTACCGACTGTGAGACCCGATACTCACTGCTCGAGAAAACTTGTTATGCTTTGGTATGGGCTGCTCGCCGGCTAAGGCAGTATATGTTAACTCATACCACTCTACTGATATCTAAGATGGATCCGATCAAGTACATCTTCGAAAAGCCTGCTTTATCTGGAAGAATCGCTAGATGGCAGATGATCCTGACTAAATACGATATACAGTACACGACCCAAAAAGCTATAAAGGGGAGTGTGCTAGCTGACCATCTGGCTCACCAAGCTGTTGAAGATTACCAATCCATGAGGTTCGACTTCCCCGACGAGGATATCATGACATTGGACAACATTGAAGAGAACAGACTATATGACGGACTTGAACAAGAATCCCGATAGACCATGTACTTTGATGGTGCCTCCAATGCACTTGGAAACGGTATCAGTGCGGTACTCATCTCTCCACAAGGTTTCCATACACCTTTCACTGCTAGACTTTGCTTCAACTGCACCAATAACATGGTCGAGTATGAAGCTTGTATCTTTGGTCTCAAGGCTGCAATAGACCTGGGAATCAAATCTTTGGTTGTGTTTAGATACTCAGCTTTGGTCATCAGTCAGATCAAAGGAGAGTGGGACACTAAACATCCCAACCTCATCCCTTACAAAGAACTTGTCTTGACATTGTTACCTCATTTCGAGCAGATTACCTTCGAGCACTTCCCGCGAGAAGAAAATCAGCTAGCAGATGCTCTAGCTACAATGTCATCCATGTTTAAACTTAACTGGGATAATGAGGCTCCCCAAATCACCATTGAGCAGATGGACGAACCTGCACATTGTCACGAGATTAATACCGAAGAAGTAGTGGACCGAACTTGGTTTCACGAAGTCAAAAGGTATCTCGAAAGTCAAGAATATCCTGAAGGAGCTTCAGTCAACGACAAAAAGTTCTTGAGGAGATTCTCTGCCAAGTTCTTCCTAAGTAATGGTGTCATATACAAGCGCAATCATGATTGCATTCTGCTCCTGTGTGTGGACAAGATTGAAGCTGAACATATCATGGATGAACTGCACAATGGTACCTTTGGCACTCACTCTAGCGGACATATGATGGCTAAGAAGATTCTACGGGCAGGCTATTACTGGTCTACCATGGAAGCTGATTGCTATCAATTTTCCCGTACTTGTCACAAATGCCAAATCTATGCGGACAAGGTACACATACCTCCAGTTCCTCTCAATGTCTTAACAGCTCCTTGGCCATTCGTTATATGGGGAATCGACATGATTGGAGAGATCAAGCATACAGCATCCAATGGACACCGCTTCATTCTGGTGGCCATTGATTACTTTACCAAGTGGGTCGAAGCAGCTTCCTTCGCCTCCGTTACAAAGAATGTTGTTGCCCGCTTCATCAAGCAGAACCTCATTTGTCGGTATGGCATCCCCGAAAGGATCATCACTGACAACGATACGAACCTTAATAACACTATGATCACCGCCTTGTGCAAGCTGTTCCAGATTCAACATCATAATTCATCTCCCTATTGGCCAAAGATGAACGATGTTGTCGAAGTTGCGAACAAAAATATCAAGAAGATCATACAAAAGATGACAGTCACCTACAAGGACTGGCATGAGATGTTACCATTTTCTCTTCACGGGTACCGTACCACGGCGCGTACATCAACTGGGGAAACACCCCATTCTTTGGTATACGGCATGGAAGCTGTTTTACCTATCGAGGTTCAGATTCCCTCCTTGAGAATCATGAAGGATGCTGATTTGAGTGAAGACGATTGGATTCAGACCTGGCTTGATCAACTTAACTTGATTGATGAAAAGCGACTTACTGCTGTTTGCCATAGTCAGACGTATCAAAAACGGATGATCAAGGCTTTCAACAAGAAAGTCAGGCGCCAGGTATATCAAGTCGGGGATCTTGTAATCAAGCGTATCATCTTTCCGCAAAGTGATCCCAGGGGCAAATGGACTCCTACTTACGAAGGACCATTTGTGATCAAAAACATCTTTTCTGGTGGGGCAATGATATTAACCACCATGGACAGCGACAATCTGCCGCACCCTGCACACGCAGACATAGTCAAAAGATACTACGCATAAATGACCCGGCAAGTTGAAAACTCGAAAGGGCGACTTGGAAAAAAAAGGGCATCCCGGTGAATCGAAAACCCGAAAGTGCGGTTCAGGCAAAAGTTAGGGATAAATAAAAAAATCTGTACACCCGGCAAGTTGAAAACCCAAAAGGGAGACTTGGGCAAAAAAAGGGTTTCCCGGTGGATCGAAAACCCGAAAGGGCGGTCCAGGCAAAAGTTAGGGAATTAAATCGTATGACTATGTCTCGTCGGATCACTTTAAGAACAATATCTTCACAGACAAGCTCCGGGATTCTGATCAACTCAATCATCTTCAGGCGAAGCAACGAATGGACAAGCTATTCAGAGTTACGAAGGCTATAGCAGAATGGAAACCCCATGGAATTTTTTTTACACATAGCCATCTTTCTTTGTATAAAATTTTCTCATTTTTTATGACAACGGTCTCTTACTAGGATGTCTGTCTCCTTTGTACAAAATACTTACACAAAGTTAATACAAAGATACTTCAAAGTGCAGAAAACTATTTGCCTTTTCCTCTTTTTACACTTGTGTTTTATTTGAAAACGTCCAATGATTTATTAAGTGAGCATATGCATTTGAATATAATCACTGTTTACAAATAAACGAAATGGGAAAGAATAATTACTGACAGGTTGAAAGTATAGGAAAACATCTTTAGGCTATTCCAAGAGAAATCCCTTGCAGTACATCATCTAGATCCCTAGCGGAGCTAAAACCTTGAAATACATATCCCCAGAGGAGCTAAATTTCAAAATTCCCACCAGAGTTAAACTTCAAACTCCCAATCCCCAGCGGAGTAAAAGCTTTGAACTACAAACCCTCAGCAAAGATGAAACCTTCTTCCCCAACGGAGTCAAATTTCCAGCTATCAATTATCAGCGGAAACCATCCAGTTTTCCCCATATTCCCCAGCAAGTTGTCTTAAAATTTGAGAATCAACCAGATAACAGTTAACTTTTGCTTTATCCCCAACAGAATGAAGATTCTCATTCTTAACTCCCCAATAGATTGGCATACAACCCAAACTCCTGAAATTTTTCCAAACAGGAATAAGCTTTTTCCCCCAGAGCCCTGAACTTACTCTCCAGCAGGATAGCTACTCCCCAACAGTATAGCTATTCCCCACAGAGTTTTTACTCCCCAACAGAATGAAGATTTTCATTCTTGATTCCCCAATGAAGTTGCCAAAGTCTTCATTACTCCCCAGTATTGAATCTGTCAGATTTTTTAAATCCCCTGCAGATCAAAGATTCTCATTCTTGACTCCCCAAGCATGAAGTCCTAAAGGATTCAAATTCCCCAGGAGATTAAAGATTCTCATTCCTAGTTCCCCGCAGAAGCCATCAGAGTTTTCCTTATTCTCCAGCAGATCAAGGTTTTCCTTTATTCGACCTCCGGTAGAGATCACCAGAGTTTCCTTATTCCCCAGCCGAGTAAGGATTCCCATTGTGTAATCCCCAGCCATATTCATCAAAGTTCTCGGGATTCCCCAAGCAGGTCTCTCAAACAGCACTTGGCTTTATTCTCACAGCAGAATGTTTATCATCCTCCAACTCCAAAGACTTGAAGGATCCCTATATCCCCAGGAAAGTCGTGAAAGATTCTCACATCCCCACAGAAGTTGTCAAAGTTTTTGATAATCCCCGCGAGTTTCCAAGGATTCTCTGTCCCCAATAGTAGTCAGTAAGGATTTCTCATCCTCAGCAATCAAAGATTTTGAATCTCTGACAGCGGTCAAAGATTTATTTTCCCCGGCAGTAGTCAAGGATTTTATTATCTCCAGCCATCAAGGATTTATTTTCCTCAGCGATGCAGCTAATCAGCTTACATGCGCTTACATTACATTCATATATCATAAACATGGATAAAACACATATATTGCATCATACATTTCATGCAACATAACTTTGTGTTTCAGCTAACATTTTACCCTTTTCAGGATAAGATTAACAAGCTACCAATATATAATCATGATACAACTTAGAGATGCTCCAGACACAGATGCTATTCTTTTGCTTATTCAGATTCAAAGCTCAGAAAATAGCTTAGAGATGCTCCAGACACTGATGTTATTTTATTGCTTATTCAGATTCAAAGCTCAGAAAACAGCTTAGAGATGCTCCAGATACAGATACTATTCTATTGCTTATTCAGATTCAAAGCTCAGAAAACAGCTTAGAGATGCTCCAGACACGGATGCTATTCTATTGCTTATTCAGATTCAAAGCTCATAAAACAACTTAGAGATGCTCCAGACATGGATGTTATTCTATTTGTTATTCAGATACAGCTCAGAGACACTCCAGACACGGATGCAATTCTGTCGCTTATTCAAATACAAGATTCAGATACGGTCCAGATACGCTCCAGACACGGTAGCCATGTTGTCACTTATTCTGACTTTTTCCCCAGCCCAGAGATGCTCCAAGCACGGATGCTTTTCTGTCGCTTATTCAGACTCAAATCCAATACAGATACACTCCAGACACAACAGTCATTCTGTTATTTATTCAAAATCAAATACAGTTACATCTCGGATACGCTCCAGACACGGATGCCATTCCCTTGCTCATACAGATCCAATCTTCCGATACAACTCAGATACGTTCCGGATACGGATACCATTCTGATGTTCATTCTCCTGATTTTCAACAAACATTCTTAGATGGCATCTTCAAGGCCATCTCTGAGAAGATTCTGTCACCTCTCCAAATGGCATCTTTAAGCCCATTTCCTCAACTACAATTTGATGAGTGTAAATTTACGGGCACTCTAGTGTCCAATCATCTTTTACCTTTGAGTAACGAACGACAAAACTCGCCAATCTAACTCTTCGGTTCAAGAAGATTGAACAGGAGAAGCTGTTGTACCCCAAAATTTGCCCTCTCATTTTATCAAGATTCCCCTCACAAGACTCTTTGGACTCCAGACAAGATTAGGGTTTGCTCAGCTCAAGACATCTCCTTGCACTGTTGACCTGAAATTAGGGTTTGAGTTTGCACAGGGATTTTTGGACTTCAATGCTCAATGTGACTTTCATACTTCATGTTGGACCTCTAAGATTTCCCATACCAAGTTTCAAGCTTTAAATCAAATTTTTGCCCAGTCAATTGGACAGTTGACCTAAAAATCAACTATATTGGGGAAAAAGTCAATTGTGGCCAATTTATAGTCAAACCTCATAATTTTTTATCCACGTCAACATTATAGGCTCATATGAACCATTCGATCAAGTTTGGACCATAACTCCTCAAGAAATTTGATCAGATCATCCAAAGGGCAAAATGGTCATTTTTAGGGTTTTTGACTACAGAAGGGCAATTTCTGATTTTAACCTAGCCAATGGAAAATTGGGTTCAAGCAAGGTTTCAAGGACTCAAAGGCATCATATTGACCTAATCACAAGGTTCAAAAGATCTCAATTGCATTGGATTGACAGATGAATTTTCCAGTCAACTGATCAAAAATCAACTGTACACTGAAAAGTCAAACTTTGACTTTTTGGTCAAAATCAAGTGCCAAGGGTCATTTTTCATCAAGATGTGTCAAAACATGAAACTTGTTCACCAAGAAACCTAATTTTGGAAATTAGGGTTTAAAATGGAAAATTTTCATAACTTAGAAATTTTCCAAGTTATGAAAATTTCTTATTTTTTCCCAACTTTTCTCAACTTTTTCACCATGATGCAATTGGATTCAAAGAAAACTTCCAACATGAAAGTTATAGTCCTCAACAAAATCTACAACTTTGATTCACAAAGTTTTCCCAAAAGATGCTTGGATCTCAAGTTATGATTTTGTGAATAAGGGTCCATGAAACTTTTAACTTAGTGAAATTTTGCCCTAGTTTAGGCAGGATTTTGACCTATCTTCATGGCAACTTTTCACCTAGTTCCATTTAGAATCTCAAAATGAATTTCAAATATGGATTGTAAATAATGTTACAAGATTTCCAAAATGTCCAAGAACTCTCCAAGATCATTTGTGGTTAGGGAGAATCGAAAGTTTGAAAATGGCAAATTATCACTTTTGGCCAAGGCATTTTGCACATTGATACAAGTTGCAAATTAGTTTGGATCATGCTTGTACTTGGTTTACAGGTTCTAATCCTTTCTACACTCATAAATTAAATGCAAACACATTGGATTAAGGCTTTGTTCTGAGCTTTAGAGCATTGTACAAAGAACTATTCCAAAAATGGCAAAAAGTTAACATTGCCACTTTGATAAAGCATGCTTTTGGCAATTTTGTTTGTCTTGAGCCATGGACCAGATTTCTTTATGTAAACAACATCCAAAAACATCAGGAAAAGTTCACCAACTCTCAGCAGGCCTCAAGCTAGCAAGTACAACCCTTAAGCTTTGTCATTTCAACTTTTGCTTCAAAAGCAAGTAACTTGCAAAAGTCAGCATATCTATTGTATTTGTTAAAACCAAGTCTTGTGCACATTTCAAACAACTTCAGCATATCACACCAAGTAAAAAAGCACTATTGCCAAGCCTCTCAAACACCCTTAAACACAAAAACACCAAGTTCTTGTAAAAATAGGGCCATACCTGCAGAACCTTGGCCAAATCCAATTCCACTCGTGCGTTTTGTCCCAAACCACTTCAAACACATTCTAAACAATACACCTAAACTATCCAAGCACCTGTTCATCCACTGTAACTCCATTTTCACACTTCACCATTTTTACTTTGAAGCTTTGCAGGTTGAGTTCTACAAGCACATTCAGGCAAGTTCAAGGCAAGCCAAGCATTGGGAAAGGTTGAGTGAACTTCAGGCAAGCTAACACGACCTTCAGGCCTCATCCAAAACTCCTACATTGCCATATCCAAACTTGGCTGAAACATATAATTTTCAAACTTCTATCTCCTTATTTAGGAATCATTAGGCTTAGGTTTGTGAAGCAAAAATGTAGCCCTTAATGTCCTTGAACTGTACATATGCATAGGATTCATTTATGTTAACTGAGCTAGGAGAATTTGGATGTTGAAGTTGTTGAATTTTTTAGGTCAGAAATTGGAGGTGATAAAATTCTCCCTGGTTTCTTAGAGTTAGATCAAGTTTTTTATATAGTTAGAATCGTGGTTTAAAGCTCTATAATTTTCATGTTATGAGTTTTTGATTTCATGCAAGAACAAGAGAGAACAGGTTGAAGATGCAGAACGCACGTTTTTTTGTCACAAGGTCAGGGACGAAGTGCAGCTTGGGCTGGGCCTGACTTGCTTCTGCTTTTGACACCTCCATTCTGCTTTTTGCACCCCCTTGGCCCATTTCTTTATTTTTGCATATTTTTCATTTCTTTATTTATTTTCTGACTTTATTATTTTTTTCTAAATATTTAAAAATCACCAAAAATATTTTCTTAAATTTTCACATTTTTATTTTATTTTTTTATTATTTTTTTGGCATAAGAATAGTTTATTAAATAATATATACTTTTATTTTCTTAAATAAATTTATAAATAATACAAATATTATATTTTTTTCATTTCTATTATTTATACACTTAAAAATAATATTGTCATACACATTTTATTTTTTAACATTTTTTGCATATATTTTTATTTATTTATTGTACATAAATAAAATAAAATAATAATAGAAATATATTTTCTTTTAAAACAAAAATTAGGGTTTCCACCCTTTCCAAAAATAATCATTTTTATTTTTCCCTTATTTTTAGGACATTAAATAAACTTATTTTTACATACATAAAAATAATACAAAAAACATTTTTGCATATTTATATTTAATTGCATATTTAAATATTATTCATTTATTTATTTGTACAAATAAATTCAATATGGTTGTAATAGTTTTAGGGATTTATTTTGTGCAATATCCCCTTATTCAAACTTGTATCCCCCTCCCCATAATAATGTTGTAATAGTATTAGATTTACTTTTACCCACTTTATTACTTTCAAATATGCATGATAGTAAGATTAGGGTTTGTATGCAAAAGATCAAAATCAAACAAATAGCATGACTAAACACAAGACAAAAATGCATGAAAAATGACAACACCTTGCACACAAGCACCCCTAGGGTTTCATCCACTTTGTTGCTTTAAAATGGCCATGGTATGTATGCTAGGTATCTTGGCAAAACAAAATCAAAACAAACAGATCATAGTCCCTCGATGACGCTATCTTGGTTGCCTATACAAAATGATCTAGTCCCTCAAAAAACTTGCTAAGATACTTGGAAATATTGTTATCATGGTCATACGATGACCCATGCCCGTCCCGTTTAACATCCAAATACAAGGTTGTTTACCAAATACAATGGTAAAACAACAATGTCAAAGGGTTAAAAATGTGTAGGAAAGATCTTTGAGTAGGGTAGACAACTCCTAGTTACTTGATCAATTTGCAAACATCCTTGCTAATTTCAAAACACACACACAATTTCAAAACAATTTCCCAAAACAAACTTTCAAACATTGAAACATTTTTCAAAAGACAAACACCTTTGTATACATTCAAACAAGAATTATTACAAAGGTTGCATAAACAAAGGCCTCTTTTTAAAATACTTTCAAAACCACACAAATCACCATTTCAAACAATTGGAAAAGCAAAGCAAGTGATCTAAACAAGTAACTAAGAGCCCATGGAAAACCATGGATGAAAAGGGTGCTAGCACCTTCCCTTTTCATAATCTACCCCCCGAATCCAAGAAAACATCTCAAAGGTCTTTCCTGTGCTTTTTGACCTTTCCTTTGGAGAAAATAAAAAGTCGGTGGTGACTCTTGCTAAACCAAAACATTTGCAAACACAAACGTAAAACCTCAAGACAGTTCTCCCACCGTATCATAGTAGGCCCCAACTGATAGTCTAGAAAGGTGAAGCAGTGGTGCTTAGGATCAAAGAACTGAAAGAGTACACCCATCATCTTTTCATCAAAGCTTGAAGTAACCAGTTGAGAAGTCAACCATGTCTCTTAGTGAACGCAGAAGTTTCAGGAACCCTTGATACTAGTTCCTTGAGTTAGGGAGGTATTCTCACAAAGCTGATTCGTATAGTGTTTCTACGAGCGGAAGCCATGATCTGCAAAATAGAACAAAGATAAATTCCCTTGGTCCTTGAGATGGTTAGAGTAATGAGAATCAAAACTATGTTATGATGCATGATGTTATGTTTAAACAGAGTAAATCACACACAAGCAAAGCACACAATAGACCTTAGGTGTAAAGGCTTGCATGAGGTTAAAGGTAGATACTCTCTTGAAGTTTAGTTGGTTTCAAACCTGTCTTAGAAAAGTAACCGAGTTCTAAAGATTCTCAATATCACTGATCATCCTTTATCAGACGTTGTTTCAGCTCAGACAATCTTTTCTTGCGGCCGAAATATCCCGAAAGTCTGATCTCAATGAGTGTAGCATTGAGTATCAACCAATACTCAGCTCTATACCGAGGCCGACTATCTCACTACTTTCTAATGGCTAAGTTTGTTCAACTAAGGTTCTAAGGTCCGTTAATGCTTCACGACACCACATGGTGGCCCCATATTCTCCTTGTTTCCACACGAAGGATACCGGTATCAAACAAAGTGTCACACTAACACAACCATTGCTTAAACCATACCGGTCTACGCCGTACAATCTCCATGATCTATTGTTGTTTACCTAAAGAGTGTCCCCCGATCCGGGTGTAGGATCTTCAATAATACCCAAGCAAAACCCTTAAAGATAAAGCAGGCAAAGCAAACAAGAAAGCAATTAAAATGACCTAGATCCTAAGGTAAAACCCACTTTTATAATTCCCCAGCTGAGTCGCCAGTTCTGTGATACGGTGGCAGAACCGACTGTTAATACTGGTTTGCGTTTTATATTCATAAATGTCGCGGTAAGCAAGAGTCGCCACCGACTTTTATTTCATCCAATAAAGGAAAGGAAAAAGAACATAAAAAACCTTTTTTCGAGAGTTTCTGAGTATGGGGGGTAGATTATAGAAAGGGAAGGTGTTAGCACCCTTTCTATCTGTGGTTTTCCACTGGCTATTAGGTACTTGCTCATTTTTAAATTGCTTGTGTGTGTTTTGAAAAGTTTTTGTTTAAATTCGTGATAACCCTTGTATATGTCCTCAAGAGTGTGACAAAATTGTTTTTGAAAACTGTTTTGAAAGTGTTTGTGAAAAAGAGTTTTTATTGTTTTGAGCAAGTACTTAAGATTTCTACCTACTCGGGAAAAAAAGTTTGTTCGTTTTCGTTTCCTTTAGACAGTTCTATCCTACTATTAAGGAGTAGGTAGCTCCGTTGTTGGATTTATAAAGGGACATTTGAAGGGACAAAATGGTCTATGAAGGCAACAAGTAAAGATACCTTAGCATTTCGAAGGGACTGTCGTCATAAGATCAATTTGTAGGCAACTCGAGGGACGAATAGGGACTATGATCTTTATGACGATTTTGAATCGCGGGTCATTGCTAAGGTATCCCTCTGTTTGAGGGACACGACCATTATTTCTGAGGCAACCAAGTGGGGCAAATCCTAGGAGTGAGCATGTGCAAGTGTGTTTTTCTCCCCAGTTAATTATCTTTGCACAGTTAGGGTTTTCTACTGTATTAATTTGATTTATCTTTTGCATACAATCCTAATATCCATACATCTAGCAGTTTAATAGTTGCGGAAATTAAAAACGAGATTTTAAAACCCTAGCTATTACAAGGCTTTGGGGAGGGGATTACATAATCAAAAACCGGGGGAAATGATAAATACGAAATAGTAAACCTAATTAACTATTACAAACTTGGAACAGTTACAATAATTAATAAAAATAATGAAAGTAAAGACGCGAGCGAAAGTTAAGATGGGAACAAATTAGAAACCTAAGAAATCTAATTAATTAAAAAAAATTGTATATTTATTTTTGTTTGGAGAAAAATAGTTTCGATTTGCAAGTTAAACTAATTTACTAATTAATTTTATTTAACAAAATAACCAGTGTTGAAATGATTATAATAATTAATTTTCAAAAATTAACTTTAATTATAAAAACAAACCTAATTCTGTTTAATTTTAATTATGGAACGAAAAAGGGTTATTAAATTAACCTAATTTCTATTAAATTTTAATTAAAAAAATGTTTAAGTTAACCTAATTAAACTAATTAATTAAATGCAAATAAATATTTTATGAAAAAAAAGACTAAACTTAATATTTTTTGTAGTTTTCTGATTTAATAATAAAAATGATTTTGTAAAAAAAACAATTGAAATAAATAACAAAATAAAAGAAATAAAAAAAAAGAAAAAAGATTTGGGCCTGATTGTTAGAAGCAAAATGGGGGGATGAACTGGAATTGATTAGGCCCGTGATAGATCAGCCCAGCTTCTGCGCCCAATCTAGTGATACTGTCTCTTGAGGATCTATCATGGATGTTTGGATCTCGACCATTTGATCCGGATTGATGATGATCAAACTGTTTGAAGGTGAGGACGTACGATGCACTTATGGGCGTGTTCGACACCTGATCGGTAGAAAACACATAATGAAAAATAAAAACCAAGGCCTGGGGATCGAACCCAGGCCCTCCAGCTTCACAACCATGCGCCTTACCACTACACCAACCTGCTTATTCATTAATATACATAATAAAGTAATATTATATAACAAACGAAATTATAAATATGTTCGACCAAAAAAAAAACGCGCGCGATTTGAATTATCCAACGGGATGCAGACAGCTAGGTGCCAGAGTCAGCGGCCGGAGTCAAACCTCCGGTCACCTTCTCCGGCCACACCCAAGTCAAAACCTGCAAAAACGAGTGATTCATGAAGGCTTAATGGACCTATCCTACGTGAAATCGAGCCCTGAACTTGAATTTGATCTTAAATCAGTCTGAAAGTCCTTATATTTGGAGATCCAGTCCTAACAGCCATGGATGCCCTAACAGTGGCATACGGCGTTTTAGGTCCAAAAACTTCCATGAGACACGTCAATCCTGTCCTAATGAAGGTCTTGAGTAATAATCAAAGCATTAAAACGTTCAACAATGCGAAGAAAGAAAGATTGAATTTCCAGAAAATTACCAAACGGTGATGATCGAGGATGGTGGTTCTGGCGTGTGATTGCTTGAATAAGAGGGTGGTTCATGTTCCTGGGGACCTCTGGGTGTGAATGGGACGCTTAGGTTGGATTGAAAGAGGCTGGAACTTGTTCTTTTTGTTTTCACAATTTTAAGTGATTTTTGCAATTTGGTTGGAGTGCTTAGGGTTGTCTCTCCTTGCCCTCGTGCTTTTAAGTGGGCATATATATATATATATATATATATATATATATATATATATATATATATATATATATATATATATATATATATATATATATATATATATATATATATATATATATATATATATATATATATATATATATATATATATATATATATATATATATATATATATATATATATATATATATATATATATATATATATATATATATATATATATATATATATATATATATATATATATATATATATATATATATATATATATATATATATATATATATATAATGAATCAATTTTAGGTTAACAAAGTTGAAAGAAATCTTTGCTTTCAACGGGGGAAATAATGACTTTTAATAACATGATTTCTTGCATATTTGGACCAAATCAAATCTTGCCCTCTCCATGGATTTGCCTTGCCATGCCAGCACATATTTCTCTTTATTTTGATGAGAAAAAGATTTGAAATCAAATCTTACATTATTCTTTTTATTCACCTTATTTAATTTTGTATTCTATTTAATAAAATATCAAAAATAAATAATATAAATAATATAAATAATGTAAAAAGGACTCAAATATCGTGGGTCATATTGGAAGTGAGGTGTAAGCACAAAAAGTTAGGCTCATTTGCCAAAAAATGCAATTTTGGGCAATGTTGACTTTTAACAATTCTCCAAAAATGGCCAACTTTGACAATGCATATCTCTCTCAACTTTGACCCTAAGAGGGTGTTCTTGGACTTTTTATAAATCTTAGGATGTATCCTAAGTAACCTCTTTGGTTTCATCTCAAGTGGATCTTCCATGTTCATGTAAGGAGCTTTGACCAAAAAGGTGTTTTTGTTGACTTTTTGGAATGACTTATAATGTCTGAATTCATATCTTTCCATGAGTGCATTTCTTGAACTTGAGGACTGAAGATGAGTTGTAGGGAATTGAATTCCATTCAAAATGAGCCTTGGATGGGAAATTTATGATAATGTATGAGAAAGTTATGCTTGGTCAAATTTTGGTTAACTTTTTCCTGAGAAACCCTAATTTACCAACTTTTGAGTTTTGATGAATTAGGAGCCTTTCTTGTGGAATCATGATCAACCCTTGATCAAATGATGGATATCACTTCAAAATGTTGATTTTGACCAAAAATCTTGAAGTTTGACTGCATGTGGGCTACAATTGACTTTTGACCTAATATGCTTGATTTTCAGGCATTTGAGCAGTTGACTAAACAAACTTCTTGTGCGAGGCATGAATCTTGACATGGATTATCTTGAGACCATATTAAGACTTTGGAGAAGATTTGAGACCTTTGGAGTTCACCCATCTTGATGTAAATGGAAACCCTAATTTGAGGTTCATTGTCTTAGGAGAGCATTTGCCTGATCAATCCTTGGGCCTCCTTGGGCAAGTTGAGGACTTCAATGAGTATGTTTTGAATAAAATGAGAGGGCAAATTTTGGGGTACAACAGATGGAATGTCGACCAGCCTTGGTTGCATGCCAATGCTACCACTAGTCGAACAGTCTCTAATCTTGCTACTGAAGCAAATATTTCAGAGTAGTCAAGTCATGCTCTTTAAAGAAAATCCCGAGCTACTAATCTTGCTTTATGTCTTGCTATTGACCCATTTGCATTATGTTTCAACTTGAACACCCACTTTACTTTGATAGCTTTTGTATGTGTTGGCAATTCAAATAACTCCCGTGTGTTGTTTCTTTCGATTGCCTGTAACTCTTCGACCATAGCTAACTTCCACTTGTTAATCTTCAAAGCTTTGCTATAGTTGATTGGTTCAACACCTACAAGTAAAGTAAAATTAACTAATTCTCCATATGGTGTGATTTCATCATCACCCACCTATTCATAATTATGAAGTCTTGTTGGAAGAACTCTATTTCTTTGAGGTCTTTGGCTTGTTTCAGCCACAGCCTCTTCGACTTCGACTGTGTCGGGAGTGTCAGCAACTGCTTCTTCTTCGACTTCGACTCGATTCTCAACAATTCCTTCGACTGGATTCTCAACAATTCCTTCGACTGTATCCTCAACAATTCCTTCGACCTCTACTTCATTAGTTTCTTCGTTGAAATCAAAGTTCATTAATGGCTTGTTGCTAGAATTCCAATCCCAGGTAAAATTTTCATTAATCACAATATCTTGACTCAACACAATCTTTGTATTAACTAGATTGAATAGTCTGTATGCACCATCTTTATGATATCCTACCAGAATCATAGGTTCATTTTTGTCATCAAGCTTCCTTCTCCTTGCATCAGGAACATGCTTGTAACAAATAGAGCCAAACACCTTCAAATAACTTACTGATGGTCGTTTGCCACTCCACACTTCTTCAGGAACCTTCTTCTTCAATATCTTAGTAGTACACCTATTCAAAATATAAACTGCAGTTGAAACAGCTTCTCTCCATAAAGAATTTGGCAAATTCTTTTGCTTCAGCATGCATCTTGCCATATATAATATGGTTATGTTTCTTCTTTCAGCAATTCCATTATGTTTAGGTGTATAAGGAGCAGTTACCTCATGATTAACACCATGTTCTGCACAGAAATCTTCAAATATCTTGGATGTGTATTCGCCACCTCCATCTGTTTGTAGAACTTTGATCTTCTTCTCACTCTGGTTTTTGGCAAGTATCCTGAATCTCTTAAAGATTTCGAATACTTCATCCTTTTGTTTGATCTTATAGATTCACAGCTTTCGACTAAACTCATCAACAAACGAAACAAAATATTTGATTCCACCAATTGTATGTTCTTTGAATGGACCATATACATCTGAATGCACCACTTCGAGAATGCAGGATGATCTCATTGACATAGTCGAAACGAAATAATTTATGGATTGCTTTCCCACTAAACAACCTTCACAAAGTTTTTTAGGCATCTCAAGGCTTGGAATACCCGTAACCATATCTTGAGTAATCAGTTGATTAAGTGATCGAAAATTCAAATGTCCAAACCTCAAATGCCACAACCAACTATCCTTGTGGTCGAAAATAATTTTCAAAAATTGAACTTCTGTCGAACTGATCATAGTCTTAAATGTCCAATTCTTCGTTAATGGATATTTTAAGACCAAATTGTTCTTGGTGTCGAGCAATTTCAAAACTCCGTCTTTCATGACAACTGAGAAACCTTTTTCGACTAGTTGTCCAACACTTAGCAAGTTGTGTTTCATTCCAGGTACATAGAGCACATCTTTGGTCATGGATTTCCCTCCATTATTCATTTGAAAGACTATGTTGCCAGTACCTTCTGCTTACAACGAACTATTATCAGCAAGTTTTACCTTGCTCTTCTGCGACTCATCAAAATCTGCCAACCACTCCTTTCGACCAGTCATGTGGTTCGAGTAGCCTGAGTCGAGAAACCAGATCTTGGATTCGACATGGTTATCTGTAACTGCAGCCATAACCACCATATCACCTTCAGAATCATCTGAATCTTGGCGTGCAAGGTTCTCTCATTCTTCCTTGCCTTTCGATCCCTTGTCTTTTCTGTACCAACATTTCTTGGCCAAGTGTCCCCATTTTTCATAGTTATAACACTGCATACCTTTCTTATCTTCTTTTTCCTTTCGATAGTTTCCTCCTCCCCTTTTTGAGGATTCAGAAGATCTATCTTAGACCTTATTCTTATGGGGATTCGACCAAGACTTCTTGCCATGAGTCTTGTCGAACTTGCCTTTGAACTTGTTGGAACCACTGAAGGAAAATTGCGATCATTACGCAGCGGAATATAAAATTTTCCTTTAGAGATCCTTACGAATGAGCATGGTCAGTGATAGAAAGTTTTACCTCTTGTGGCGATTCAGACTTTTGATGTCGTGATCACGAGCGTTGATGAAGAACAACGCCTCTACTCAGTCCACACGAACAGATCGCTTCCGGTCACAGTGCTAGCTGATCACGAACGGAAACCTTGAGTGAGAGAGAGAGTCAAAAACGAAAATGCATCAAGTGAAAAAACTTCATCACAAGGGATCTATTTATAGAATCACTCGTGTGGGCTACAAGCTAAAAGCCCAATTAAGGCTATAAGCTAAAAGCCCAATTAAGGTTATGGACATCATACCTTATGATGTACCATATATCACTTATCCACGTGGTACCTTACCACTTTCCGTATTACACTTAAGTGCACCGTACCTTACGGTGTTCCTTATTTATTCTATCTCTCATCAACCTGTCCTTATGTGTGTGACCCTGTAGGTTTTCGCGGCGTTGGCAATTATATTAAATTACACATTTAATATAATAAACAGTGAGCAGTATCTAGCAACACATCACTGTTACCCAAGTCACGAAAATGTCATGTGATCTGACCAAACCTTTTCCGTGATAATATTTGTGTTGTACAATTACCCTTTTGCCCTCATGTCTATATTGAACACAAGGCATACACTGTGTCACCCTTGTCCAGTTCAATATTGGGCCCTTAGACATTTATCCTGTTATGCAGGATGAGCAAATTCCATCTAGGTCACTCATGTCCCTTAGCATGCTTTGTGAAGTACCCATCAACCATCTTTATAGTCATCCAGTTACGGATGACGTTTGATCAGCAATAAAGTACTTGACTCTACATCTAGGGTCCATAGTGGTTTCAGGTCGAAGGGTGGTATACACCATTATCATCATGAGAATAACTTATGACACTTTGCATAACATTCTATATAGTATTCTCATAACGGGTCAATCCAGTATAAATATTACTCCTAATATTCATACCTATGTCAAGACTTGATAACTCCTTATCTATGATCCATGAGATGTGATCATCAATCTATCTTCATAATAATCTTAATGCTTTAATGTTATCCCACTTCACATTAAAGCTTGACTACGGATACTTTAAGAATAGTTTCTTATGTTTAATGGGATCTCATGATTAAGTCACACTTAATATTTCATTAAACCAATAAACCATTCTATAGACTTTATTATTTTGGAAAACATAATAAAGAAATGCCTTTTATTATTAATAAATAATTCGATACAAGTACCAAAAGTATTGGCCTCTAGGACTTACACCAACAACCACCATCCTTTTTCAATGGCTGAGCTTGCAGTGCATGTATCGAGTCTTGAACTCCTTTCCTTTCGACAATCCTCATCTCATGCGCCTCCAACGAACCAACCAAATCTTCCACTTTAGTGGTTTCAAGATCGTTGGATTCTTGAACAGCTACGATAACATGATCAAAGTGATAGGTCAACATTCTCATTACCTTCTCAACTATCATCTTATCAGTAATTGTTTCACCACAATCCTTCATGATATGGACGAGTTTCTGAACATTCGACACATATTCTACAACTTTTTCATCTTCTCCCATCGACAACAACTCATATTATCGATGCAAGGTTTGTAATTTGACAACCTTGACTTTCTCACCTCCATCAAAATACTTTACTAGAATATCCCATGTCTCCTTCGCCGTTTGAATGCAATAAGCAGCCTTGCAATCTTTCTTCTTGACTTCATTGTGGGCTTTTTTCTGTTCGTCGGTTGTATTTGCAGCCAACACAAGAACTCCGTCGGTAACCACTTTTAGGGTTTCATGGAAGCAAAACAAGGATTGCATCTGTTTTTTCTATCAGATCCAATTTTTTCCGTCAAGCATTGGAAGAGAATTCTGAATGCCCTTATCACTAGCCGTCTTCTCAGCGGTTGATTCACTTGCCCTAGAAACACGATCTCTGACGTGAAATTCTTGAAAACTTGATCAAGAACAATAACCGAAAGCTCTGGATACCAATTTGTTAGTACGTGAGGCACTTTTAGTGAGGAGAGAAAGAGAGAATAATAAAGGAAATAAAGATTTGTATTATTAAAATTGTACAAATAATGATACACATTATGACTATTTATATACAATCCTAATTGGGCTTGGGCTAACACAACTTGGATTATATTTAAATATTAAATCTAATCAAATCTAATTTAATATTTCAACATCCACAACTCTTAGAGAATCAATTTCAATGACCTTAAGATGAGAATCAACAATCCTACCAACAACACATACAAAATGACAATGACAAATAATACTAACAGTCCTTCTACAAAACTCAGTCATTTCAACGTAATCTGTTTGATCATAAGGCAGAAGCTATGAAAATGATTAATTTTCAATAAAACATATTATCTATACATTTAAGTTTCCTCAAATTTATGTATAAAGTAACTGTGAACTTTGTTTCTAAAGAGTAAAAATAAAAATTAGTCAAGATACATATATTTTATATTTAACCCAAAATCAAAAGTTATAATTTTTAAATTAGGCTGTAAATTAGTCAAGATACATATATTTTATATTTCACAAATTAGTATAAGCAAATCATCAATTGGTCCCTGCAAATAACTTGTGAAGCTGAAAATAAGATGAAATAAACCTAAAAAATTAGGGGCTTTAATGAAAGAGATTCAACTTTAATTTTTGAAGCAATTGTATTCAAAGAGTTTGATCCACAATTAGTGCAGAAGTAAAACTTCTACTTTATTAGTAAATTTGTAAACAGGAAAGTTAGCAAGTGATGCATTAGTTAGGTATACCTGAACTTCCACCAATGAATAATATCATTTGGTGACTTTGGGAAGTTCCAGTCTGAGATTGTCAATTCCTACTGGCTTCTTTGATCCAGAAAAACTTAAATGAGTATCACCATGTGATTGTAAATCTGTAGCATTATCTGTAAATTAATTTCTATCATCACTTTTTGGATTGAAGTCCATTTTCTTAGCTAAGCAGGCCAATTCATCACAAGCATCTGATTCATGAATAACATTTTGATTCTTTTCATACTTCCAAAAAGTCTTTTCCCTCCACAGTTTAATCTAAGCAATCACTTGGTTAGTGAAGGAGCACAACATGAAGAAATTGGGAAGTCCAGTAGCACAACCCAGGTTCATTAAACAACCTTTTGTCTTGACAAAGATACCTCTTGTCAATACTTCAGCTGCTTGGATAACAAAATATGATGTATAAGTGCATTTCACAGGAAACTTATCTTAATAAATGAGTGCAAGTGCATGTAGAGATAAGATAAATGGTATTAGCATATTAAATACAAAGCTAAGAGCATGAACATTAATAATTATAAACTTATCAAAAGCTTTACAACTCTTTGACAAACTATTTAAAAGCATACAAAACATCACATATAACATGAAATTAGCACAATTAGGCATGTTAGTTTAACATATTCTCAAAGAGACCCAAAAATATTTAATAAATTCAATTATCAAAAGGCATGAGATGTGAAAATAGATACTTTTCAAATACAAACGGTTGCATACAATTGGTTTCCACCATGAAATAAATGTTTCTTGCTAATCAATTTGCATACAGAACCAAAAAATATCACCTTTCATTTCTCCAGACTTTACACTTCAGATTTCTCCAGACATTGCCATTTGTCAGTCCCGCTGCTGCAATAGGTCGTCATTTGCAAGCCACCTACCTGAAACAGAAAAATTCAAACACAAAAACACTTCACATCGAAGAACACAAAACCAATCCATGACCTTCAACTCTTCAATCTGCCACTATAGTTGAGCCGCATCTGATTAATTCTTGCCATAACAAAATTACTAACATCAATGCTCATAGTTAACTTCCCTATTTGGACTAGCAGTTTTCCAAACAACCCCAAATTGATTTATAAGCTGTCACAAAAACACGAAAATGAAATGTTCAGAGGGAGAAATGAAATGCAAATCGTCGTACAAACAAAACACCGTCTAACCATTCTCCCTAAATACAACAAACACAAAACAAACCCAGAATACGAAAAGCTGACCACCGGATTAGGATTAAGGCTTGGAATACCTGCGTAGTAGAACTTGCAGTTTGGAAGAAGAAGGGTTGTGGGATTCGTAGGGTTAAGCTTTACAATTTATGGGCTAGAGATTAGATATCGAAAGATGAACAGTTGAGTGGTAAGTTTGTAGATTGGAAGTTTTGTAGGATTATGGTAAAATGTTCTGAATTTTCATGATTCAAGAAGGAGAAGGTTGCTATTATTAGCCGTGTAAATGATAATCATTCGTGTAATTGATAACTGTCCATGCAATAGATACTTAATTATGGAATAGAAAAATATAAAATGCAATAAAAAGTATTGGGTTGTGGTATTAATTACCAAATGAATTCAAAAAATTATTATGACTATTCATTTTTCACCTTCATGTACGTGATTTTAGGCTCAAAGAGTTCAAAATGATCATTAGTTAGTGGAATAATAATGATCTGGACTGGGATCGCACTTGCCCCACTATTGCACTTGCTCCACTATTGAGGAGGCCCAATCCAACACCCTTGCATAAGGCCTAAAGACAAGCGACCCAAGTTGGGGATCATTGGGTAACTCCCCCCGTGTCTGTTGGGAAACGTAGCCTACATGTTTGTATCATTGTCATCATAACTGCCCTCCGGGAATCACGAGTCCAACACCTATTCTCTCGTGGCAGTTGACCAGGGGGGATCCATGTGCTGGACTCCATACACACGTAAGCCCTGGAAGTCTTCATTGTTGGGCCTCATTGTTGTACCCCAAAATTTGCCCTCTCATTTATCAAGACTTTTCTCACAAGACTTCTTTGACTCAAGACAGGATTAGGGTTTGGTCAGCTCAAGACATCTCATCTTGCACTGATAACCCAAAATTAGGATTTGAGTTTGCACAAAGATTTTTGGACCACCAATGCTTCATGTGACTTTCATACATCATTTTGGATCCCTAAGATTGCTCATGTTAAGTTTCAAGCCTTGAACTATATTTTTGATCAGTCAATTGGACAGTTGGCCTAAAAATCAGCTGTATTGGGGAAAAAGTCAACCATGACCAATTTACAGTCAAACTTCATAATTTCTAATCCACATCAACATTCTAGTCTCATATGTACCATTTGATCAAGTTTGGATTACAACTCCTCAAGAAATTTGATCAAATCATCAAAAGGGCAAAATGGTCAAAATTAGGGTTTTGACTGAGGAAGGGCAATTTCTGATTTTTAACCTAGCCAATGACCAATTGAGTTCAAGCATGTTTTTAAGGATTCAATGGCATCATCTTGACTTAATTACATGGTTCAAAACATCTCAGGTTCATTGGATTGACAGATGAAATTTGCAGTCAACTGATCAAAAGTCAACTGTATACTAAAAAGTCAAACTTTGACTTTTTGGTCAAAATCAAGTGCCAAGGGTCATAATTCATCAAGATATGTCAATATGTGAAACTTGTTCATCAAGAAAACTAAATTTAAAAATTAGGGTTTGAATTTGAAAATTTTCATAACTTAGAATTTTGCTAAGTATAAAAATTTTCTTATTTTTTCTCAACTTTACACCACTTTTTCACCATGATGCATTTTGATTCAAGGAAAGTCCCCAACATGAGAGATGTATATCTACATGAAATCTACAACTTTTCTTCACAAACTTTTCCATAAAGATGCTTGGATCTCAAGTTATAAATTTGTGAATACATGGTCATGAACTTCTTAACTTAGTGAAATTTTGCCCTAATTTAGGCAGGTTTTGGACCCAACTTCATGGCAATTTTTCACATAGTTCCAAGAGGTATCTCAAAATGCATTTCAAATATGGATTATATAACACATTGCAAGCTTTCCAAAATGTCCAAGAACTCTCCAAGATCATTTTTGAGTAGGGAGAATCGAAGAAAGGAAGTTGGCATTTTCTCACTTTTTGTTCAAGCCATTTTCATGAAGAACCAAGTTGCAAATCAAACATATGCTAGCTATTTCATGCTTTACAGGTCCTAAAATTGCTACACACTCCTTAATTAAATACATACTCAGTTGACAAATCCTCTATCCATGCTTTTGAATCTTTATCCAATTGATAATTCAACTTATGGAAAAAAGGTTCCATTGCCATTTTCATAAAGAGCAACTTTTGCAAACTTTGTGATCTTGAGCATTGGACATGTCCCCTTGATACAAGAAAGTACCACAGGTCTCAAGCAACTTGTACAAACTCATACCAACCCTAAAGCAAGCTGGTACAAGCATGAAAGTTTTGTCTTGTCAAATTGCTTCAAGTACAAGAAAAGTGTCAAAAAGGCTAGGGCTTGTACAGTTGATAGAGAGCTGACTTTAGATCATTTCTATACTAATATGTAAACAATATACAACACATAACACGTTTGGCAAGGACCTGAAACTCTCTCAAACTGAAAAACACCAAAAAACTGCCCAAACATACAGTTTCTGCATATACACATCCAACTCTCATTTGGCTCGTGCATTTTGTGTTTAACTCATTCAAACATCTGACATACTTGATACCTAGTCAAGCCAAACCATCATCCTTGTTTTGTAACCTTTGTTTCACCATCTACCATTGTTAACTTTGAAGCTTGCAGTTGGACTTGGTCAGGGAGTTCTAGACACTTTTAGAGCAAGGTAAGGGCTGGAATAGATTCAGGGAAGCTCAAGGAAGTTCAAGCAATCATCAGGCCTCCATTAAAGTCCCTACATTTCCATACACGATTCCAGCCGAATGAGGTATTTTTTCAAACTCTATCTCCTTATACAGGCAACCTCAGGCCACGATCTGTGAATGAAAAATGTAGTTCTCATCATAACGAAGTTGTACATATCATTATTTTACATTTATATTACTTGTGCTAAGAGAATTTGGAGTTTGAAATCTCTGAAAATTTTAGGTTACGATTTAGGGATTTCAAAATTCTCTTTGATCTTTGATAGTTAGATTACATAATTTATATGGTTGGAATCGTGAGTTCAAATGCTACATTTTTCATGTTATAAGTTTTCATTTTTATGCAAGCATGAGGAAGTTACAGGTTGAACTGGCTATGGCGTGAGGAAGAGGAAGGCAGGACAGGGACGAAGCTGTCTTGGGCTTTTTGCTTCTTGGGCCTTTTTGTTTTTGCTAAACACCACCACTGATTTGCTATTACACCCCTTGCTAACTCTTTCATATTTTTTATTTTTTTCATTTTTATATTTAATACTTTTAATTATTTTCTTTAATGATAAAAAATCCTAAAAAATAATTTAATTATTTTTATACTTTTATTTTATTTTTTTATTATTTCTCACATAAAAAATTAATTTATTTTGATAGAATATAATTTATTTTCTTAATAAACTCATAAATATAATTAAATATACTTAATATTTTTATTTTACATTTCATACTTACAAATACTTATTTTTTGCACATATTTAATTTTTAATATTTATATACAATATTATTTATTATTTTCAGATAAAAGAATGCACAAAATAATAATATAGAAACATTATTTTCTTTAAGTAAAAATTAGGGTTTAACTCCTTTTCAAAAATGAAATATTTTTCCTTTTTTTTTAGGTTTAAGTTAAATATTTCTTTTACACAAAATAAGACATCAAAAATCTCTTTACATTTACATACATATTGCATCACATTTTAAATATTGTATTATATTTACCTTAATTCGCGCAAATTCGACTTGGTTGTAATAATATATTTAGCTTTATATTTGTGCAAATCCCCATTCAAACTTGTATCCCCCCTCCCATAAAATTGTTGTAATAGCTTAGTATATTTACGTTACGCAATTTATTGTTTTCATATGCCATGATTAGTAATTAGGGTTTGTATAACAAGAACGAAACAAAACAAATAGAAACCCTTAAATACAAGACAAAATCAAAAGCATGAAAATAATACACTTTGCACACAAGCACCCTTAGGGTTTCTCCCACTTGGTTGCCTAAAACAAAATGGCCATGTTACGCATGCGAAGTATCTTGGCAAAACAAAACAAATATAAGATCATAGCCCCTCGATGACGCTATTCAAAAGTTGCCTAAAACAAAATGATCTTGGTCCCTCAAAAATGCTAAGATATTTTGCAACATTGCTATCATGGCTATACGATGACCCACACCTGTCCCGTTTACATCCAAAGATAGGGTTGCTTACCAAATCAATGGTAAGTCAACAATGTCAAAGGAATAGAAAATACATAAGAAAGACATTTGAGTAGGTAGATAGCTTCTAGTTACTTGCTCAATTTCAAACAACAATCCTTGATATTTTCAAAATAAACACATACACATTTCAAAAACATCTTACAAACATTGAAAACATTTTCAAAAGACAGACATCTTTGTATATATTCTTACGAACGAGAATCATTACAAAGATTGCCTAAACGAATGGCCTCTTTTACAAAATACTTTCAAAACCACATCAAACACCATTTCAAACAAACCAAAGCAAGTGATCTAAGCAAGTAACTAAGAGCCCATGGAAAACCATGGATGAAAAGGGTGCTAGCACCTTCCCTTTTCATAATCTACCCCCCGAACTAAAGAAAACATCTCAAAGGTCTTTCCTGTGATTTTTCACCTTTCCTTTTGGATAAAAGAAAATTCGGTGGCGACTCTTGCTAACCGCGACATTTGCGATAAAATACAAAACCTCAAGTCAGTTCTCCCACCGCATCACAAAACCAGCGACTCTGCTGAGGATAATTACAAAAGTGGGGTTACCTTAGGGTTTAAATCACATTTATTTGCTTACATTGTTTGACTTGTTTGCTTTACATTTGGGTCCTTTGTTTGGGTTTGAATCCTCCACCCGAATTTGGGAAACATTATAGGTAAATAGTAATACGTTGTGGAAACTGTGCGGGGTATACCGACATGGTCTAAGCAATAGCTATGTTAGTGTGACATATTTGTGGGTACCGGTAGCCTTTGAGTCAATCAAAGAGAATACGGGGCCACTGAGTGATGTCATGAAGCACTAATGAACTTCTAGAACCTTTACTTGACCAACTTGGCCTTTTAGGATGTAGTGAGATGACCGACTTTGGTGCAGTCCGAAGTTGGTAGATACTCGATACTACACTCATTGAGGTTTGGTTTCTTGGGATATTTAGGTCTCCATTAAAGAGGTTTGAGCTGAAACAATGACCAAGGAAACGATCCAATGATATTGAGCTCCTTAGAACCCGGTTACTATTTTTAGGACAGGTTGAGCCAACTAAACTTCAAGAGGATACTTACCTATAAAACCCCATGCAAGCCTAAACTAAGAACTTTCTTGAATTGCTTGTACATATATACTTGTGCATAACATCATGGACATCATGAACATCATATGCATTCACTAACCATTTCAAGGATTTTGGAGATTCATCTTTGTTCTTGTTTTGTAGGATATGGATTCACTTCGCATGAAAACTATCCAAATCAACCTTGTAAGAATTCCTCCAAAACTAAAGGAGCTAGCTTCAAGGATCCCTGAGAACTCTCCATTCACCGAGAGACATGGTCGTCTACTCAACTTGGTCACCTCCAACACAGAGGAGGACATGATGAATGTTCTCTTCCAGTTCTTTGACCCTTTGCATTTTTGCTTCACATTTCCTGACTATCAACTTGTGCCTACTTTAGAAGAATTCTCACAACTCTTGAGGATTCCGATTCTCAATCAATTACCTTTCAACGGTACGGAAAGAGATCCAAAGCCAGAAGAGATTGCTCAAGCCCTGCACTTGCACTCATCTGATGTCACAACTCATTGGGAAACTAGAAGTGGTGTCAAAGGCTTCTTGGCAGAGTTTCTGTTTGAGAAAGCCCAAAGCTGTTGGAATTCCTCATACTTGCAAGCTTTTGAGGAGATTGTAGCTCTTCTCATCTATGGGATGGTCCTGTTCCCCAATCCTGACCAACTCATAGATGTGAGCGCTGTCAAAATCTTCATGTCACGTAACCCGGTGCCTACTTTGCTTGGGGATATCTTACACTCTTTTCACACTCGTACAATGAGGAAAAGAGGTGTTCTTATGTGTTGCACTCCTCTCCTGGAAAGATGGTTTATTTCTCATCTTCCCCAACCAGTCTTAAAGAATGAGCAAGATTTGAGGTGGTCACAAAGGTTAATGACGCTTAAACATTCAGATATTCATTGGTGTTCTCGATCCAAAGAGAATGTTATCATTGTTGACCGTTGTGGGGAATTCCCTAATGTCCCTCTACTTGGCATTAGGGGAGGCATCACCTACAACCCATGCTTAGCTCTAAGACAGTTTGGTTATGCCTGAAGGGATGGCCCACATGATATGCTTATTCAAGGTTTGGTTTTCGACTACGACAACGACGATCAAGGTTTTCGCCAAAGATTAATCCGAGCTTGGAGAATGCTAAACAAGGTAGACAGCAAGACTTTGGGACACAAGAATTCCATCCCTCTTGAGCCTTACCTCAAGTGGGTACGAACCCGCGCTCAAAGTCTTATGATGCCTTATCCTTCCATTCTCCCAATGATTATTGAGCCTGTTAAGGAGGGAGAAGTTCCATACACTATCCTACATCCTGACATGCCTACATCACTCGAAGACCTACAAAGGGATTGGATACAGCTCAAAGGAGAGCGTGATACTTTCGAAGCCCAATTCTACGCAAGCGAGAAGAAGGTTTTGGAACTCACTCGACTACTTCATGAGGAGCAGACTCTAAATACCTACATTGCACCAAAGAGGGTGCGCAATGTCTTTTTATCTTAGAATTTTGTATTATTTTGCCCAAGGGGCATTGATGTACTCAAATTTATCTTATCAATATAATGTGTGTTTCTTTTTGTTTAAAACAAATTTGAATTTCTAAATCCTTGAAAGCATTGCATGAATGCATATCATTCATCATAAACATAAATAGGTCTTTGTAACAAGTTTCCTCATCTCTCTACTGTTTATTTCAGTAAGATAGATCTCGAACAGACGGTCAAAGACCTTCAAGCTCAAAACACACAATTTCAACAATTACTCATGACCTTAGCCAAGGGGCAAGAGGAGCTGAAGACTCTACTAGAGAAAGAGAAAGAGAAAAATAAGAAAGAGAAGAAACCAACTGGTGTGGTAATCATGGGCAGAAGGTTTCAGGGACAAGCCAGAAGGACCTTAGATTTTCCAGTAACATCTGATGAAGGGGAAAGAAAAGGAAAAGAAATGGCAGTTCCATCAAACTCTGAAGAAGAGGAGGAAGAGGAGGACTACTCTGAAGAACAATACCCTCCGGCTGATGATAAGTACAAACACCTGGAAGAGCGTTTAACTGCTATGGAAATTTAGAGGGTATCGGGTCTAGATTTTGAAGAGTTGGGGCTGGTGTCAGGAATTGTGATCCCACCAAAGTTTAAAGTGCCATTATTTGCAAAATATGATGGAGTGTCGTGTCCTAAAATGCACCTCCGATCGTATGTCAGGAAGATTCAGCCACACTCTGTCGACAAAGACTTGTGGGTCCACTTTTTCTAAGACAGTTTATCAGGAACGCAACTTGATTGGTTTTACGAATTAGAAAGGGCTGACGTCCACAATTGGGAAGACCTTGCCGCAACTTTCTATAAACAATACCAGTACAACACCGGTTTTGCGCCTACCCGTACTCAACTTCAGAGTATGGATATGGTTTCAAATGAGGGCTTCAAAGATTACGCGCAAAAGTGGAGAGATCTAGCCGAAAGAGTGAAACCCCCTCTGTCTGAAAGGGAGTTGGTGGACATTTTCTTGGGAACTCTATCGGGACCTTTCTTCAATCATCTAATTGGGAGTTCCTCTGCAGGGTTTACTGAATTGATTTTAACCGGCGAGAGGGTGGAAGTTGTTATAAGAAGTGGGAAGATTCAGAGGGATTCGTCTGCCTCTACGGCTGTGAAAAAACCCTTCACGGGGAAGAAGGAGGTATCTGCTGTCTATTCACAAAGAAATCAAGGAAGAACTGAACGATGACCAGTGGTGGGGGCCGTTGTGATTCCAAAGCCTGCATCTGACCAGCCTAAAAATAACCAGTAAAGGGTGGAAAGGCCAGTCCGGCAATTCACCAGGATTAACATGACTCTAGCCCAGGTTCTACCACATCTTCTGAAATTGAATTTGGCAACTTTAAAAGAGGCCCCAAAGAATCCCAATATTGCGTCCCATCATTATCATCCAAATGCCAGATGCGCATACCATTCTGAAAGTCCAGGGCACGACACTAACAACTGTTGGGCTCTGAAGAACAAGATTCAGGACCTTATAGATGCAAAGGAAGTTGAGTTTGATGCGCCTGAGAAACTGAATGGCATTTCCGCTCCGATGCCTAGGCATGGTCACAATGCCAATGTTGTTGAGGAAGATTTGTTTGTTGCTACAGTAGATAAACTTTTGACTCCGCTCCCGATCATTAAGATGAATTTGTTAAAATATGGTGTATTCCCAGGTTGTAATAAATACTGCCGTCTGTGTTTGTCTTCACCCGTAGATTGCCCTCTGTTGAAGACAGGTATCCAACGCCTGATTGATAACCAAGAAATTATGTTTGAGAATGCTCCCGTTTTACCCGTTCCTGTTAAAGATATTCCAATCATAACCATCTTCGCCAATCCTTCTAGGGCCCCTAAAAGACCCGTTAGGATTACACCTGCTCTAAAAACTACTCCACTTAAGATCACAATGCCCGGGCCGGTCCCATACAAATCAGATAAGACAGTACCGTGGAATTATGGTGGAGAAATCTACTACCATGGTATCAAACAAGATGAATTGACTTCCAAAGAAGAGAGCTCCAAAGAAGAAAATTCTAACATTAGTAATATTGTCGGAACTAGCAAGATTACCCGGAGTGGTAGAATCTTCTCTCCAGAGATTGCCCCTCCAAAGGCAATTTTTGGACCCGTGGCCGTTCCGAAGATTACCTTTGTACCAGTGATTATACCTGCAAGCGTACTTACCGACAAAGACAACACAATCCCTATCCCTACCAATACTTCCACTGCTAAGAATAAAGGAAAAAGCATTCAAGAAGAGCCTGTCCGGACGAAGGCTCAATCACTAGCTATCCCCGAAACATCCAAGAAGGAAATGGAAGAAATCCTAAGGATAATAAAGAAGAGTGACTATGATGTGGTTGAACAGTTGGGGCAAACCCCTTCCAAGATCTCCATGCTAGCATTGTTGTTGTTCTCTGAGGCACATGCGAAAGCTCTGGTAAAATTTCTGAAGACAGCTCATGTGCCACAAGAGATGTCTGCTGACCAATTCCAAGATTGTGTGGCCAGTTTGACAGCTGATAACGGCCTAGGATTCTCTGATGTTGATCTGACACCCAAAGGGAGAAAGCACAACAAGGAATTACATGTCTCTGTAGAGTGTAGAGGAACAACCCTAGCCCATGTCTTGGTAGACACTGGTTCATCTTTGAACTTCTTACCAAAGAAAGCTCTTGACATATTGGATTGCAAAGGGCTGACGTTGAAACCCAGTAACATAATTGTGAGAGCATTTGATGGCTCGAAGAGGATGGTCCACGGGGAGGTGGACATCCCGATAAAGGTGGGAACTCAGACTTTCACTTTAACCTTCTATGTGATGGACATCCGTCCCTCTTACTCTTGTCTGTTAGGACGGCCTTTGATCCATAACGTCGGTGCTGTCACCTCCACATTGCATCAAATGTTGAAGTACCCGGTCCAAGGAAAGATCATAACTGTCCACGGGGAGGAGGAGTACATGATTAGTCATTTGAATTCTTTCCGATATGTGGAGTTGGATGGCGAGTTCATTGAAACTCCTTTTCAACATTTTGAAGAGGTCTCTCAAGAAGTAGTGGCAACCAAGGTAGTATCCTTGATTCCCAAGATCACAAGACCTCCGCTTCGGATGTCATCACTAAAAGACGCCAAGTCAGTAATAGAGGAGGGTGGATGCACCATTTGGGGGAAGCTTCTAGACATTCCGTACAAATCAGACAAGTTTGGCTTAGGGTTTACTTCAACTGCTCAGAAGGCTGTGCGCCGTGCCCGTGCTGGAGGGCCACCTTTGAAGATTAGTAACCAAGAGGTCAACGCAGTGGAAGATGTTGAAGATGATGGCAGCTTGGAAGATTGGATATTTCCTACTATCAACGGAGGGCTTCGCAACTGGGAAGCCAGAGACTTTGTCCCAATAACTTTCATCTCTCAGTAATTTATCTTTTACATTTCTATTGGACTTGTAATATTCATGAACAATTCACACTTTAAAAACCTTGTGTCTTGCCGAGGCACAATGATCCATTTGTAAGGGTTTTTATTTCATCTTCATATGACATTCAATGAATCATGGACGCTTTTTCACATATAAACCTTTTGTGCTCATTATCTTTCTTTTACATTTTATTGTTTAAAGATGGCTATACCCTTACACACACTCACACTCACAAATGCAGGTACCCATCCATTCTGGATCCCATGGGTAACGATACTGCTATAGCCTTCAGTGACTCTGAAGATCTGATCTACCAAGCCAAATACAAAGGTGAGGAAGATTGTGAGGTACCAGGGTGTGATACGGTGGGAGAACTGACTTGAGGTTTTGCGTTTTGTTTTCGCAAATGTTTCGGTTGAGCAAGAGTCGCCACCGACTTTTTATTTTATCCTAAGGAAAGGTTAAAAAGCACAACAAAAACCTTTGAGATGTTTTCTTGGGTTCGGGGAGTAGATTATAGAAAGGGAAGGTATTAGCACCCTTTCTATCCATGGTTATCCATGGGCTCTTAGTTACTTGCTTAGATCACTTGCCTTGCATTTTCAATTGTTTGAAATGGTGCTTCGTGTGTGGGTTTGAAAATATTGTGAAAAGAGGCCATTGTTGTGGAAACCTTTGTAATGATTCATGTTTGAATGTATACAAAGATGTATTTGTCTTTTGAAAAGTTTTCAATGTTTTTGAAAGTTGTCTTGAAAGTGTGTTGTGATGTGTGTTTTGAAAAATGCCAAGGATTGTTTTGCAAGTTGGTCAAGTAACCAAGAGCTATCTACCCTAAATTTCTCAAAGATCTTTCCTATGTTTTAACCATTTTAACAGTATTGTTCCACCATTGCATTTGGTGGACAATCTTGTGTTAGGATGTTAACGGGACGGGCGCGGGTCATCGTTTTTAGACCATGATTGCAATGGTGCCAAGTGTCTTTGGCAATTTTTCCTTTAAGGGACTTGATCATTTTAGGCAACTTTCGAAAGCGTCATCGAGGGACTATGATCATTTTGATTTGTTTTGTTTTGCCAAAGATACCCAACATGCAACATGGCCCATTATTGAAGGCAACAAGTGGAGTAACCCTAAGGGGTGCAAGTGTGATTGGTGTTGTCCATTTTCATGCTTTTTGTCTTTTGTTTAGTCAAGCTATTTGTTTGGTTGATTTTTGCATACAAACCCTAAGTCTATCATGACATAATTAGAAAACTTTTAAAATGCGGAAAATAAAATCCTAAATTATTACAACATAATTATGGGACGGGGGGTACAAATGTTCAAATGGGAGATATTTAGCAAGAAATTTAAATCTAAGCTATTACAATCAAATTGAATATACAAGTTATTTAATTGTACAATAATCAAATAAATACAATAAATATGCAAAATTCACAAAAAATGATTTTATATGTATGTAAAAGTATTTTTCATGTGACATATAAACAAAAATAAAAAGGATTAATTTTGGATGTTTTCCATGGTTTAGGGCAAAACCCTAATTTGCTAAATAAAAAGTATTTATTATGTATTATATACAATATTTATTAATTATATACAAAAATAAATAAAAGAGAAGTATATTTGTAAAAAAGTAATTTTTGAGGTCAAATATTAATAAAAATAAAAATGTATTATTTTTGTATTTTTATCCTAAATATTCTAATAAATATATAAGTATTTATATTATATATTAAATATACTAAATATATACAAAAAATAAAATATTAATTATTTATTAAAAAAAAGTGTATTTTAAGAAAATATTTTCAAAAGATAAAATAAAATAAAATCAGAAAATAAAATGTATTTGTATTATTTTTTAGTATTTTGAATAAAAGTATATATATGTTATTTTATATGTGTAAGTCTAAATAAAGTAAATAAAATCCAAATAAAATGCAAAAATGGTTGAAAAAATATTTTTTATATTTTTTATATTTTGACAAAAAATAATAAGTCAGGGGAAAAAACAAAAAGTCAAAAATAATAGAAAAATCACACAATGGGCCAATGGGGTGCAAAACTAAAAAAGGGGTGCAAAAAGCAGGTTGACTCAGGCCCAGCCCAAGTCAACTCTGTCTTCAACCTCTAGCCAGATTCAAACAAAAACGCGCGCCCTTCCTTGCTTAATGCTAACTCTTGATTCCTTGATTTTTAGCCAAAACTCACAACATAAACAATGTAGAGCATTAAATCACGAGTTCATACATATAAAAAACTTGATCTAACTCTCAGAAATGAGAGAGAATTTCTTCTCCCCCAATTTCTGACCTAAGTTTTTTCCAATGTTCATGTCCCAAATTCTCTCAGCACACATAATATAAATGAAAAGTAATGATATGGGTAGCTTCAGGGCCATGAGTAGAGCATGTTTCATTCATAAACCTAAGCCTAACTCTTCCTAGATTGAGAGATAGAAGTCCATGTTTTTACCTGTTCAGCTTGAATCGTGTACAACAATGTGGGTACTTTCAATGGAATTTGAGGACTTGTACAGCTTGCTTGAAGTTCAGGGATGCTTCTCCAACCTCTAGCTTGCTTTGAAACTAACTGAATCGAGCTATGGAAGTTCACCTGCAAAACTGAAAAATGAAAATGGCAGATGGGGTTAGGAGTGTTACAGCTGGTGTTTAGGGCTTGGAACAGTTTCAATGGATGGTATGGAATGTGTTTGCAAGGTTATTAGCCAAAGTGCACGAGTGGATTGAGTTGTGGACCTCAATCTGCAGCAGGTGCCCTGTTTTTGCAAGAGGATGGTGTTTTTGTGTTTGAGGAGGTATGAGGGAGGGTTTAATCGTGCCTTAGGTCAGTTATGATGTATGGAAAGTGTTTACAAACTTTGCTTTGGCTAGCTGTTACAGGAATGAGAGATGGGATCTGTTATGCAAGTTTTCTTCTACTTGAAGCAAGAAAATGCAAGTTTCAAAACAGACTTGTCCAATGCCCTAAACTATATTGAACCTCTTGTTCTTGATCAGAGTGATTTGTGTACAAAATGCTAGCTTCAAAGATCTGGCCATGCCTCTTGGATTTGTATTTGACATAAAGCATTACTTTTCAAAAATGGCAAAGTTACTTTTTCTAATTATGGATTAATTTTGTGTGTAATGACCAAATGAACAAAATAACATCTTGGCACATTGGTTTGGCATTTAATTATTGAGTGTGAGAAGGGTTAGAGACCTGTAATCTAGCTTGTACAAGCTGATTTCAAAAATGCCCATGTTATAAACATGCATTTGGTCATGAACAAAAGTGACTTTTGCCCAACTTTGCCAATTCGATTCTCCCTAACCACAAGGGTGTTTGAGAAGTTCTTGGACAATATGGAAAGCTTGTAATGTGTACTACAATCCATCTTTGTAATGCAAGTTGAGATTCCAAGTGGAAGCATGTGAAAAGTGGCCATGAAGTTGGGCAAAAATCCTGCCTAAAATAGGTCAAAAAATTTATAAGTTAAGAATGTTTTGCACCCCTATTCCAAAAATTATAACTTGAGCTACAAGCTTCTTTTGAGAAAACTTTGTGAATCAAAGTTGTAGATTTTGCAATAGACTATAACTTTCATGTTTTGAGTTTTGTTTGAATCCAAATGTATCTTGATGAAAAAATGGGACAAAGTTAGGAAAAAATTAGGAAATTCCATAACTTAGAAATTTTCTAAGTTATGAAATTTCTTCATTTCAAACCCTAATTTGTAATTTTTGGTTTCTTGATGAACAAGTTTCACAATTTGACATGTTTTGATGAAAAATGAATCTTGACACTTGATTTTGACCAAAAAGTCAAAGTTTGACTTTTCAGTATACAGTCAAATTTGGTTCAGTTGACTGGAAAATTCATCTGTCAATCTTGTGCTTTTGGGATCCTTTGAACTTGTTGAACATGTCAAGACAATGCCATTGAGTCCTTGAGGCCATATGTGAGCTTGGTTTTCCATTGTCTAGGTCAAACAGTCAAAAATTGCCTTTGTGTAGTCAAAACCCTAAAAATGACTATTTTGCCCTTTTGGTGATCTGGTCAAATTTCTTGTGGAATTGTGATCCAAACTTGATCAAATGGTCCATATGAGTTCATAATGTTGATGTGGGTCAAAAATCATGAGATTTGACTGTCAATTGACCACAGTTGACTTTTTCCCCAATACAGCTGATCTCTAGGTCAACTGTCCAATTGACTGGGCAAAGATTGGAATCAAGACTTGAAACTTGGTATGGATAAACTTGTGAGTCCAACATGAAGCATGAAAGTCATTTTGGGCATTTTAGGTCAAAGCATCTTTATGCAAACTCAAACCCTAATTTGGGTCAACAGTGCAAGGAGGAGTCTTGAGCAGAGCAAACCCTAACTTGATCTTGAGCTCCAAGGGTCTTGTGGTGAGAAAATGTTGATGAAATGAGAGGGCAAATTTTGGGGTACAACACAGGGGAATTGGCCAAACTACTACAACAAGAGGAAAGAGCTATTCAGCCTCATGAGGAGTTGTTGGATACGATCAATTTGGGTACCAAGGAAGATAAAAATGAAATCAGAGTGGGTGCCAATTTAGAGTCGAGTGTCAAGGAGCGCCTAATTCAGCTATTACATGATTATGTTGAGATCTTTGCCTGGTCATACGAAGACATGTCGGGACTCGATACAGACATCGTGGTACATTGTCTACCTACAAGAGAAGCTGTCCACCAGTGAAACAAAAAGTCCGCCGCATGAGACCTGACATGTCAGAGAAGATCAAAGCGGAAGTCATGAAATAGTTCAATGCTGGATTTCTGGCTGTTACTTCTTATCCTCAATGGGTGGCCAACATTGTTCCCGTGCCTAAAAAAGACGGCAAAGTAAGAACGTGCGTGGATTATAGAGATTTAAACAGGGCCAGCCCTAAAGATGATTTTCCACTTCCACACATCAACATTCTGGTTGATAATACGGCCCAACAAAGTATTTTCCTTCATGGATGGATTCTCAAGCTATAACCAAATCAAAATGGCACCTGAGGACATGGAGAAAACTACATTTGTCACACCGTGGGGCACGTTCTGCTACAAAGTGATGCCATTCGGACTGAAGAATGTCGGGGTAACCTATCAACGCGCCATGGTAGCTTAGTTTCATGATATGATACATCATGAGATAGAGGTCTACGTAGATGACATGATAGCCCGATCACAAATTGAAGAGGAGCACCTTGATCACTTGCAAAAGCTGTTTGTCAGATTGAAGGAGTACAAACTAAGGTTGAATCCAAACAAGTGCACATTCAGAGTCCGGTCCGGTAAACTCTTAGGTTTCATTGTCAGCAACAAAGGCATCGAGGTTGATCCTGCCAAGGTTAAAGCGATACAAGAAATGCTTGCTCCTCGCACTGAGAAGGAAGTCAGAGGATTCTTGGGACGCCTGAACTATATTTCCAGATTCATTTCTCACCTAACATCTACTTGTGAACCAATCTTCAAACTGTTGAAGAAAGATCAAGTAGTCAAATGGAATGATGAATTTCATATTGCTTTCGACAAAATCAAAGAGTATTTACAAGAGCCTTCTGTCTTGATGCCACCAGTGGAGGGAAGACCGCTAATCATGTATCTACCCGTTTTAGAGAACTCAATGGGGTGTGTATTGGGGCAGCATGACGAGTCTAGCCGAAAAGAGCACGCTATTTACTACCTGAGCAAAAAGTTTACCGACTGTGAAACCAAATATTCACTGCTCGAGAAAACTTGTTACGCTCTGGTATGGGTTGCTCTCCGGCTAAGACAGTATATGTTGACTCATACCACTTTGCTGATATCTAAGATGGATCTGATAAAGTACATCTTTGAGAAGCTTGCTCTGTCTGAGAGGATAGCTAGATGGCAGATGATCCTAACAGAATATGACATACATTACACTACCCAAAAAGCTATAAAGGGCAGCATGCTAGCTGATCATCTTGCGCATCAAGCTGTAAAAGATTATCAGTCCATAAAGTTTGAATTCCCAGACGAAGACATCATGACATTAGACAACTGTGAAGAAATCAAGCCATATGACAGACTTGAACAAGGATCCCGATGGACCCTGTCCTTTGATGGGGCATCCAATGCACTTGGTAATGGTATCAGCGATGTACTCATATCTCTGAAAGGGTGCCACACTCCCTTTACTGCCAGACTTTGCTTCAACTATACGAACAACATGGTGGAATATGAAGCATGCATCTTTGGTCTCAAGGCTTCCATAGACTTGGGAATAAAATCTTTAGATGTGTTTGGAGATTCAGCTTTGGTCATCAATCAGATCAAAGGAGAATGGGACACTAAGCATCCAAACCTTATCCCTTACAAAGAACATGTTTTGACATTGCTACCACATTTTGAGCAGATTACCTTCGAGCATTTCTCGCGAGAAGAAAATCAGCTAGCAGATGCTCTAGCCACAATGTCATCTATGTTTAAACTTAATTGGGATAAGGAGGCTCCCCATATCACCATTGAACGAATGTTTGAACCAGCACACTGTCACGAGATTAATACTGAAGAAGTAGTGGACCAGCCTTGGTTTCATGAAGTCAAAAGGTATCTCGAGGCTCAAGAATATCCAGAAGGAGCTTCAATCAATGATAAAAAGTTCTTAAGGAGATTCTCCGCTAAGTTCTTCCTAAGTAATGGCATCCTGTACAAACGTAATCATGATTCTATTCTACTTTGTTGTGTGGATAAGATTAAAGCTGAAAAGATTATGGCTGAATTACATGAAGGTACCTTTGGCACTCACTCCAGTGGGCATACGATGGCGAAGAAAATCCTATGGGTAGGCTATTATTGGTCTACCATGGAAGCAGACTACTATCAACACTCCCAGACCTATCATAAGTGTCAAATCTATGCAGAAAAGGTGCATGTGCCTCCGGTTCCTCTAAATGTCTTAACAACTCCTTGGCCCTTTGCTATGTGGGGAATCAATATGATTGGGGAGATTAAGCCTACAGCCTCCAATGGACATTGCTTCATTCTAGTGGCCATTGTCTATTTCACAAAGTGGGTCGAAGCAGCCTCCTTCGCATCCGTTACTAAGAATGTTGTTGCCCGTTTCATCAAGCAGAATCTTATTTGCCGATACGGTATCCCAGAAAGGACCATCACTGATAACGGTACGAACCTTAATAATACTATGATCACCGCCTTGTGCGAGCAGTTCAAGATTCAACATCATAATTCATCCCCCTATCGGCCAAAGATGAATGGTGTAGTCGAAGCTGCTAATAAAAACATTAAAAAGATCATACAGAAGATGACAGTCACCTACAAAGACTGGCATGAGATGCTACCGTTTTCTCTCCATGGGTACCGTACCACGGCTCGCACATCAACTGGGGCAACACCCTATTCTTTGGTTTATGGCATGTAGGCTGTTTTGCCTATCGAGGTTCAAATCCCCTCCTTGAGAATTATGAAGGATGCAGGTTTGAGTGAGGACGATTGGATCCAGACCTGGCTTGATCAACTAAACTTAATTGATGAAAAGAGACTTACTTCTGTTTGCCATGGTCAGATGTATCAAAAATGGATGATCAAGGCTTTCAATAAGAAATTCAAACGCCAAGTATATCAAGTTGGAGATCTAGTGATCAAGCGCATCATCTTGCCACAAAGTGATCCCAGGGGCAAGTGGACTCCTACCTATGAAGGACCATTTGTAATCAAGAACATCTTTTCCGGTGGGGCAATGATCTTAACCACCATGGACGGTGAAGACCTTCCACACCCTGCAAACGCAGATATAGTCAAAAGATACTACGCATAAGAGACCCGCTAGGTTGACACACCTAGGCAAAACAAGGGCATCCCGGCGAACCAAAAGGTTCGGGCAAAAATTATGGATAAAATAAAAAAAATCTATACACATGGCAAGTTGAAAACCTGAAAGGGCGACTTGGGCAAAAAAGGGTTTCCCGGTAGACTGAAAACCCGAAAGGGCGGTCCAGGCAAAAGTTAGGGAATTAAAGCGTATGACTATGTCTCGTCGGATCACTTTGAGGACAATATCTTCACTGACAAACTCTGAGCTTCTGATCAATTCAATCATCTTCGGACGAAGCAATGAATAGACAAGATATTCGGAGATACGGAGGCTATAGCTGAATGGGAACCCCATGGGATTATCGCACATAGCTATCTTTCTTTGTATAAATTTTTCTTATTTTTATGACACCATCCTCTTACTAGGATGTATGTCTCCTTTGTACAAAATACTTATTCAAAGTGAATACAAAGATATTTCTTTAAAGTACAGAAAACTATTTGTCCTTTTCTTTTTACACTTGTGTTTTATTTGCAAAAACGTCCAATGATTCATTAATGAACATATGCATTTGAACATAATTACAGTTTACAAATAAACAAAATGAAAAAGGACAATTACTGACAGGTTGAAAGAATAGGAAAACGTCTTTAGGCTATTCCATGAGCGATCCCTACAGTACGTCATTAAGATCCCCAGCAGAGCTGAAACTTCAAACTATTAATCCCCGGTGGAAACCATCCAGTTTCTCCAAATTCCCCAACAAGTTGTCCTGGAGCCTGAAAACCAATCGGACAACAACTAACTTTTGTTTCTCCCTAACCTAGGATAATTCCCCAGTAGAGTGATAGATGACCGAAACTCCTGAACTTTTTCCCAAACAGGAATAAGCTTTTTCCCCACAGAGTTTTCATTGCTCCCTGACAGAATGAAGATTCCCATTGTTAAATCCTCAGTAGAAGTCATCAAAATTCTCTAGATTCCCCAAGCAGATTCCTCAAGCAGTACATGGCATTGCTCTAACGACAGATTTTTTGTCAATACTCCAACTTCAAAACATGAAAAATCCACATATCCTCAGCAGCAGTCAAGGATTTATTTGCCTCAACAATACAGTAAATCAGCTTACATGCGCATGTATTACATCCACATATCATAAACATTGATAAAACACATATATTGCATCATACATTTCATGCAACATAACTTTGTGTTTCAGCTAACATTTTACCCTTTTTAGGATAAGATTGATAGGCTACCGCTAACAATATTGCAATCATGATACAGTTCAGATACGCTCCAGACACGGAAGCCATTCTGACACTTATTCAGACTTCAAGTTCAGATACAGTACAAATACGCTCTAGACACGGATGCCATTCTGTTGCTCATTCAGATTCATCTTTCAGATACAGTACAAATACGCTCCAGACACGGATGCCATTTTGTTGCTCATTCAGATTCATCTTTCAGATACAGTACAGATACGCTCCAGACACGGATGCCATTCTGTTGCTCATTCAGATTCATCTTTCAGATACAATACAGATACGCTCCAGACACAGATGTCATTTTGTTGCTCATTCAGATTCATCTTTCAGATACAGTATAGATATGCTCCAGACACGGATGCCATTTTGTTGCTCATTCAGATTCATATTTCAGTTACAGTATAGATACGCTCCAGACACGGATGCCATTCTATTGCTCATTCAAATTCATCTTTCAGATACAGTTCATATACGCTCCAGACACGGAATTCATTCTGACACTTATTCAGATTTCCAAAGTTCAGATACGCTCCAGACACGGATGCCATTCTGATACTTATTTAGACTTCAAGTACAAATACAACTCAGATACGCCCTAGACAAGGACATCATTCTGATACTCATTCTTTCAACTTACAACTTACAATTAAACAAACATTGTTGGATGGAATCTACAAGCCCATCTCCAACAAGATTTTATCACCTCCCCAAATGGTATCTTTAAGCTCATTCCCTCAACTACACTTTGTCGAGTGCAAATTTATGGGCACTCTAGTGTTCAATCATCTTTTACCTTCGAGTCACGAACGGCAAAGCTCGCCAATCTAACTCTTCAGGTTCAAGAAGATTGAACAAGGGCAGCTGTTGTACCCCAAAATTTTCCCTCTCATTTATCAAGACTTTTCTCACAAGACTTCTTTGACTCAAGAAAGGATTAGGGTTTGGTCAGCTAAAGACATCTCATCTTGCACTGATAACCAAAAATTAGGGTTTGAGTTTGCACAAGGATTTTTGGACCACCAATGCTTCATGTGACTTTCATACGTCATTTTGGACCCCTAAGATTGCTCATGTTAAGTTTCAAGCCTTGAACCATATTTTTTATCAGTCAATTAGACAGTTGACCTAAAAATCAGTTGTATTGGGGGAAAAGTCAACCATGGCCAATTTATAGTCAAACATCATAATTTCAGATCCACATCAACATTCTAGCCTCATATGTACCATTTGATCAAGTTTGGATTACAACTCCTCAAGAAATTTGATCAAATCATCAAAAGGGCAAAATGGTCAAAATTAGGGTTTTGATCGAGGAAGGGCAATTTCTGAATTTTAACCTAGACAATGACCAATTGAGTTCAATAATGGTTTTAAGGATTCAATGGCATCATCTCGACTTAATTACATGGTTCAAAACATCTCAGGTTCATTGGATTGACAAATGAAATTTACAGTCAACTAATCAAAAGTCAACTGTATACTGAAAAGTCAAACTTTGACTTTTTGGTCAAAATCAAGTTCCAAGGGTCATAATTCATCAAGATATGTCAAGATGTGAAACTTGTTGATCAAGATAACCAAATTTGAAAATTAGGGTTTGAATTTGAAAATTTTCATCTTAGAATTTTGCTAAGTATAAAAATTTTCTTATTTTTTCTCAACTTTACACCACTTTTTCACCATGATGCATTTTGATTCAAGGAAAGTCCCCAACATGAGAGTTATAGATCTACATGAAATCTACAACTTTGCTCACAAAATTATCCCTAAATATGCTTGGATCTCAAGTTATAAATTTGTGAATACATGGTCATGAACTTCTTAACTTAGTGAAATTTTGCCCTAATTTAGGCAGGTTTTGGACCCAACTTCATGGCAATTTTTCACATAGTTCCAAGAGGTATCTCAAAATTCATTTCAAATATGGATTATATAGCACATTGCAAGCTTTCCAAAATGTCCAAGAACTCTCCAAGATCATTTTTGAGTAGGGAGAATCGAAGAAAGGAAGTTGGCATTTTCTCACTTTTTGTTCAAGTCATTTTCATGAAGAACCAAGTTGCAAATCAAACCTATGTTGGCTATTTCATGCTTTACAGGTCCTAAACTCGCTACACACTCCTTAATTAAATGCATACTCAGTTGACAAAGCCTCTATCCATGCTTTTGAATCTTTATCCAATTGATAATTCAACTTATGGCAAAAAGGTTCCATTGCCACTTTCATAAATAGCAACTTTTGCAAACTTTGTGATCTTGAGCATTAGACATGTCCCCTTGATACAAGCAAGTACCACAGGTCTCAAGCAACTTATACAAACTCATACCAACCCTAAAGCAAGTTGGTACAAGCATGAGAGTTTTGTCTTGTCAAATTGCTTCAAGTACAAGAAAAGTGGCAAAAAGGTTAGGGCTTGTACAACTGATAGAGAGCTGACTTTAGATTATTTCTATACTAATATGCAAACAATATACAACATATAACACGTTTGGCAAGGACCTGAAACTCTCTCAAACTGAAAAACACCAAAAAACTGCCCAAACATACAGTTTTTGCATATACACATCCTACTCTCATTTGGCTCGTGCGTTTTGTGTTTAACTCATTCAAACATCTTGCATACTTGATACCTAGTCAAGCAAAACCATCATCCCTGTTCTGTAACCTCTGTTTCACCATCTGCCATTGTTAACTTTGAAGCTTGCAGTTGGACTTGTTCAGGGAGTTCTAGACACTTTCAGAGCAAGGTAAGGGATGGAATAGATTCAGGGAAGCTCAAGGAAGCTTAAGCAATCATCAGGCCTCCATTAAAGTCCCTACATTTCCATACACGATTCCAGCTGAAGGGGGTATTTTTTCAAACCCTATCTCCTTATACAGGCAACCTCAGGCCACGATCTGTGAATGAAAAATGTAGTTCTCATCATAAAGAAGTTGTACATATCATTATCTTAAATTTATATTACTTGTTCTAAGAGAATTTGGAGTTTGAAATCTCTGAAAATTTTAGGTCACGATTTAGGGATTTCAAAATTCTCTTTGATCTTTGATAGTTAGATTACATAATTTATATGGTTGGAATCGTGAGTTCAAATGCTACATTTTTCATGTTATAAGTTTTCATTTTTATGCAAGCATGAGGAAGTTACAGGTTGAACTAGTTATGGCTTGAGGAAGAGGAAGGCAGGACAGGGACGAAGCTGTCTTGGGCTTTTTGCTTCTCGGGCCTTTTTGTTTTTGCGAAACACCACCACTGATTTGCTATTACACCCCCTGCTAACTCTTTCATATTTTTTTTCATTTTTATATTTAATACTTTTAATTATTTTCTTTAATGATAAAAAATCCTAAAAAATAATTTAATTATTTTTACACTTTTTTTTTATTTCTCACATAAAAAATTAATTTATTTTGATAGAATATAATTTATTTTCTTAATAAACTCATAAATATAATTAAATATACTTAATATTTTTATTTTACATTTCATACTTACAAATACTTATTTTTTGCACATATTTAATTTTTAATATTTATATACAATATTATTTATTATTTTCATACAAAAGAATGCACAAAATAATAATATAGAAACATTATTTTCTTTAAGTAAAAATTAGGGTTTAACTCCTTTTCAAAAATGAAACCTTTTTTTTTTTTTTTTTAGGTTTAAGTTAAATATTTCTTTTACACAAAATAAGACATCAAAAATCTCTTTACATTTACATACATATTGAATCACATTTTAAATATTGTATTATATTTATCTTAATTCGCGCAAATTCGATTTGGTTGTAATAATATATTTAGCTTTATATTTGTGCAAATCCTCATTCAAACTTGTATCCCCCCTCCCATAAAATTGTTGTAATAGCTTAGTATATTTACGTTACACAATTTATTGCTTTCATATGCCATGATTAGTAATTAGGGTTTGTATGACAAGAACGAAACAAAACAAATAGAAAACCCTAAATACAAGATAAAATCAAAAGCATGAAAATAATACACTTTGCACACAAGCACCCTTAGGGTTTCTCCCACTTGGTTGCCTAAAACAAAATGGCCATGTTACACATGCGAAGTATATTGGCAAAACAAAACAAATATAAGATCATAGCCCCTCGATGACGCTATTCAAAAGTTGCCTAAAACAAAATGATCTTGGTCCCTAAAAAATGCTAAGATATTTTGCAACATTGCTATCATGGCTATACGATGACCCACGCCCGTCCCGTTTACATCCAAAGATAGGGTTGCTTACCAAATCAATGGTAAGTCAACAATGTCAAAGGAATAGAAAATACATAAGAAAGACATTTGAGTAGGTAGATAGCTTCTAGTTACTTGCTCCATTTCAAACAACAATCCTTGCTATTTTCAAAATAAACACATACACATTTCAAAAACATCTTACAAACATTGAAAACATTTTCAAAAGACAAACATCTTTGTATACATTCTTACGAACGAGAATCATTACAAAGATTGCCTAAACGAATGGCCTCTTTTACAAAATACTTTCAAAACCACATCAAACACCATTTCAAACAAACCAAAGCAAGTGATCTAACCAAGTAACTAAGAGCCCATGGAAAACCATGGATGAAAAGGGTGCTAGCACCTTCCCTTTTCATAATCTACCTCCCAAACTCAAGAAAACATCTCAAAGGTCTTTCTTGTGCTTTTTCACCTTTCCTTTTGGATAAAAGAAAAGTCGGTGGCGACTCTTGCTAACTGCGACATTTGCGATAAAACGCAAAACCTCAAGTCAGTTCTCCCACCGCATCACACTCATCATGGCCAAACATTGGAGACCTTGGCCCACCATTGGGGGCTATAAATACCCTCTCTCTTTAGAGGGTCGGGTATTCATTCTTTCATACTCACACTCTCATACTTGCTAGAACTCTCCCTGAATCTTACTTTAGCATCAGAGTGTCTTGCAGGTACCCCCCAACTCATCTTCAGTTGCTGCTCAACTCACAGTTTGCAGGCCTTGACGATCCATTCTGGTCAGGTACGATCAGTGGCGCCGTCTGTGGGAAACAAGCTTCCCTGTCTTTCATTAACCTAAGAATAAAGTAATTCTTAAAACTCTTTTGATTTTTATGACTGGCCCAGCTGCCAACAACAACCTAGACGCCCATCTCGCCGACCCCAACAATAACGTCATTGACAACATGGGAAACAATAACAACGGGAACGACCTCGACATGGCCGGTCTCGTACAAAATTATAGATACGACATAACCACCTCTTCATCATCCCTCTCTTGGCCACACAAGGGTGTCCGTCCTCCCCAGAACTATGAGCCGAACGTTTTCCAGGAGGTCCCCGTCCCCACGGGCGCTGATGCCACGACCAGGGCTTTGTTCGCGACCATTAATCAGACGAATTACTTAATCTTCTTGCAAGGTGAGCGACTAAGGGTGCTCGAGGACTCTCATCGAGCCCCTAGAAGACACAGAAGACCTAACACTCCACCTCCCTGTCAGAACGAAGATTGTCTTCAATCTCCCCTGCAGAGACACAGACAGGACAAACCATGAAGCCTCTCTTACCGACAGACTGGCCAACACCCCACGTTAGAGAGAACCATGCCCGAGGCTACCGGGAGACGTGGCCTCACCCCCCGCACAGGGTATAACGACCCCTCTGTAAACAAAAACATGGGCAACATAGAAGCACATCCTCGACCAAGGGATCCTCTCCAAGGCCAAGGACATCACTACGACCGCCACTATAACCGATCTCTTTCCCACTCCCCCTACAGGAGCGACGAAGACGACCTCTGTGGTCCTTTATCACAAACAATCACAGAGGTGCCCATTCCCAGGGGAATGGAGAAGCCTCCTCAACTAAAGGAATATGAGGACATTATTGACCCAGTCGACCATATCGACGAGTTAGAAGCAATACTCCACTATCATAACGTCATGGGACCGATCAAATGCCAGTTGTTCCCCACGACCTTGAGAAAGACTGCAATAGACTGGTATAAGAATCTCCCCCAGGGTCAAAAAACCTCCTAGAGGAACCTAAAGAGCCAATTTATCAGCTCCTTTACAGCGTCTTGTCGACACCCGAAGACTGAAGCCTCCCTTGACGTTATCGTCCAAAGAAGTGACGAAACCCTCAGGGAATACATCGATTAGTTCAACTGCGAGGCCATTCAGGTCCCATGCACCGATCACATGAAGAGATATTTGCTCGAGATAGGACTCCTCCCGGGCACATAGTTCAGGAAGGTCGTCGGCATCGAACCACCCCGGACTTTCGATGCTCTCCTTGAAAAAGCTAGGGCATATATGGATTACGAGGAGAGGGAAACAGCCAACAGAGCCTGCGACCCAAGGAATCACTGATCGACCAACACCCTGCAACACCAGGACGCAGACCCTCCTCGATGAACGGGCGGTAAGAGAAGGGATGATAAATCGTGGGATCCCTGCGAGCACAAGGGACCCAATGGGCGATTCACCGAATACACTCCGCTGACAGCTTCTTGCGAGCGCATCTTGACAGAGTGTGCTAATACCGACTTCAAGGACGGCGGTGTCAAACGTCCTCGGCCTGCTCATACGAAGCCCGGGGCTGACATGAGCAAATACTATCAGTACCATCGAAGTCATGGGCACCTGACTGAAGACTGTGTCCATCTCAAAGACTCCATTGAAACCCTCATCAAGGGTAGCAAACTTAGGAAATATCAACGCAATGACGCCCCTCGTCGAGATCCCCGTGAGACAAAAGAGGTCAAGGATGACACCTGACATCAGATGAGATGGCCCCTATCCAGATAGCTTTCTCTGTTATAAGGCCGGAGGACTTCTACGTCCTCGACAGATATGAGGAAGAACATTTGTCCATGCACAGCAGGTGGGAGAGATTCCCCTCCGCCATGGTTATAACCAGCAGGGGGTTCAACAGAATCTCCATAAACTCCGTGAAAAGAAAGCACGATGAATTGGTTGACGCAACCCCGACTCAAACGGTGACATTCGAGAAGGTCAAGGGCAGATTAGAACCAATCACTTTCTACCTCGAGGAGTTACCTGGAGGGGCCCCTAACTCGAGCATCCCTCTGCTAGTAAGGGCAAGCATGGCTAATTTCGACGTTTAATGTGTCTTGGTCGATAAGGGGAGTACCGTCGATGTTATGTACAACCATCTATTCTAAACCTTACAGCTCGACGACACCCATCTTTCACCATACATGGGGTATGTCATGAAAGGCTTCAATGGCTCGACCTCCAAACCATGAGGGCACGTTGAGCTTTTCGTTACCTTCAGGGAAGAAACCGCCTCCCGACAGATTAAGGTGCGATTTCTGGTCATCGATTGCCCGTCTCTCTACAACTGCATCCTATGGAGACCGACGGTGGGCGAATTGATCGTTGTACCCTCCACTGTCCATCTAAAGATGAAATTATATATAAGGAGGGGACGTGTTGCTACCATCCACGGGGACATCTCAACTTCCTTAAGATGTTTCAACGCGGCTTTTAAGGGACAAAATACGGTCGACACTGGGGAGGGACCTGCCAATAGAGCTGTTACTGCTCAACCTTAACCACATCTCGTTAAGACAGAAGAACAAAGGGCTCCACCCAAGGTCGACTCCATCTCGCTCGACACCCGCTTCGACAAGGATGAAGCCCCTAATGGCAAACAAGAACTCCTTCGACCAATTTCGGAAGGAGACTTCGAGTTCGTCCCCCTCAGTGAAGACCCTCACAAAGGCGTGAAGATCGGCACCAGACTCCCTGACTTGGCAAGGAAATAGATCAAAGCTTACATGAGGGAGAATGCAGACATGTTCGTATGAGCACTGCAGAGATGCCCGACCTCGACCCCGAGGTCGCCTGTCACCAATTGGCCATTGATCAAGCCGCTAGGGTAGTAGCATAACGTAGACATAGGTAGTCTCTCGAGAAAGCAGAGGCTGTTGAAAATGATATAAAAGACCTCCTAGAGGCTAATTTTATTTCTGAGGCCCGATATTCAACTCGGCTCTCAAATGTTGTACTTGTTAAGAAAAATAATGGAAATGGAGAATGTGTGTTGACTATACTGATCTTAACCGTGCATGTCCCAAAGACGCTTTTCCTTTACCTGATATTGACATGCTGATCGACAATTCGATCGACTATAAAATTTTATCGTTTATGGATGCCTACTCGGGCTATAACCAAATTCCAATGGCGATAAGCGACAAGCATTGCACTGCTTTCATGACCATCACGGGCAATTACTACTACAATGTAATGCCCTTCGGCCTAAAAAACACAGGGGCAACGTACCAACGGATGATGAATAGAGTCTTCCACGACAAGATCGATGATATGCTCGAGGTATACATGGACAACATGATCATCAAGTCTCAAGAAGATACCAACCACGCTGCCCATCTCAGGAAAGTCTTTGCCCAAGCAAGACAATGCAGAATGAGATTCAACCCTGAGAAATACACCTTCGAGGTTAAGGCGGGAAAATTCCTCGGTTTTTATCTGACGGAATGGGGAATCAAAGCCAACCCTGACAAGTGTCAGGCATTCTCCGAGCTTCCTACGCCTAGCTCGAATAAATTCATACAAGTCCTAAACAACATGCTCACCTCGCTCTCCCAATTCGTGGAAAAATCCGCGTAACACGCTCTTCCATTTTTCAAACTTCTATGCAAAGACGCAACCTTCGAGTGGACCGAGGAATGCGACCGAGCCATCCTCCATCTCAAGCAAAGACTTTCGCAACCTCATGTGCTGTCACGACCTGAGAACAGGGAAACTCTGTTCCTGTACCTAGCCATCTTCGCCAAGGCCGTAAGCGCGACCTTCGTTCGTGAGACTCTAGATGGGCAAAATCCAGTGTATTTCACAAGCAAAGCACTACAAGGGCCTGAGGTCAGGTATCAACAGATTGAGAAGGTGTCCTTGGCCCTCGTCAATGCAGCGAGGAGGCTTAGACATTACTTCCTAGCACACACGATTATCGTATGAATAGACCAACCCGTCAGACAACTTATATGTCGACAAGACATGGCAAGCCGAATGCTAAAATGGTCCTTGGAGCTCTCGAAGTTTGATATCCAGTATGAGAGTCAGAAGGCCCTTAAACCCCAAGCACTGGCCGACTTCGTCGCAGAGATAACCGCTCATAATCCCCCATAGGGAAGAGGCATAAGTGAACCATTTTTATGGGCGGAGCTTCCAGCTCGACAGGTAGCGGAGCAGGAATCCTCCTCGAGAACGAGGAAGGGGTCGTGATCGAACATTACCTCACCCTTTCTTTCCCAAAGCCGAACAATCAGGCTGAATATGAGGCCCTGCTTGTAGGATTAAGGCTAGTCGAGGATTTGGGTGCCCGAGAGATACACATTTTCACGGACTCCCAACTTGTCGCATCTCAAGTTCAACGGGGATACCAGGCTAAGAACAACAACCTCGTCAAATATTTAAACCTGGTTAGAGAACATGTGAAGAAGTTTGACCGGACAGAGATCAAGCACGTCCCACGCGAACAAAACACGTGGGCCGACATACTTTCCAAGCTCGTGAGCACAAATAAGAAAAGCGGGAACAAATTTGTCATCCAAGAATCCCTTTCTCGCTCGAGCATTGAAAATTCCATTATGCCACCCGAAGTGAATGCCATCGGGGACAACTCATGTTGGATGACCCTGGTGTTCAACTTTCTGACAAAAGGGGAACTTCCCGCGGACCAAAGAGAAGCAACCGCGACTAAACGATGAGCATGTTCGTATGTGGTGCTCGAACACAAAATTTATCATTGGGGATTCTCGATCCCTCTCCTAAAATGTGTCGAAGAATCTGCAACCCCCGAGATACTGCGGGAAATCCACGAAGGAATCAACGCCCAATACATGGGCGGAAGATCCCTAGCACGAAAAGCGTTGCGAGCAGGCTACTACTGGCCGAAAATGCAACAAGACTCCAAGGAGCACGTCAAGAAATACGACAAATGTCATAGGCACGCAGATATACACCTCGCGCCCCCGCACGAGCTCAACACGCTATCCTCCCAGTGGTCGTTCGCTTGGTGGGGAATGAACATCCTCGGACCTTTCGTGCATGGGACGTATAAAAAAAATTCTCGATCGTGGTCGTCGACTATTTCTCGAAATGGATAGAAGCCGAAGCTCTGGAAAAATCACTTCACACATTATCCTCCGTTTCTACAAGTGAAACGTGCTTGCCCGATTTGGGATACCAAAGTGTTCATCACTGACAACGGGACCCAGTTCACTGATCAAGGTTTCCAAAACTTCATCGTCAAACTCGGCACCAAGCAACATTTCACCTCAGTCGAACACCCCCAAACTAATGGGAAAGCAGAGGCCACGAATAGAGTCATCTCACGAGGTCTCAAACGCAGGGTGGGAGAGCTCAAAAGGGGATGGGTCGAGGAACTCCACAGTGTCCTATGGGTGTATCGAATAACACCCCATTTGACAATGGGCGAGATCCCATTCTGACTAACCTATGGCACTGAGGATGTCATCCCTGTGGAAATCATGGAACCATCCAGACAAACTGAAGCCCCCTAGACGAGGAACTAAATGACGAGGTCCTAAGAGAAGAGCTTGATCTAGTCGAGGAAATCCATTTAGGAGCAGCTCTTCGCGAGGCCACACTGAAACAACAGATAGCCCTTCGCCATGACAACAAAGTCATAAAGCACAAATTCCAGCTCGACAACCTAGTCTTGAAGAGGAATCAGAAAGATTCCCACAAAGGGAAGCTAGCTGCAAACTGGGAAGGACTATACCGCATCCACGGAGCTATGGGCACCGGGGCATACTACCTCTAGCATTTAAGTGGAGAACCACTACCTCGACCATGGAAAGCTACGAAACTGAAACAATATTATAACTAAGTCCTTATACTACTACGGGCATTAGCAGTCGACCGGTCCCATCCAACTGACAACGAGACGAGTTTGACCATGTAGGCATGTCTAGGTACAGGCATGGCCTCCAGACATCAAAAAAAGGCGGGTTGCTGTTCATTTCTCGAGCATGACCTTAGCCCGACAGGGACACCTTAATCGAGCTTCGCAATTGAAGTACCCAACAGGCAGAACACCCAGCTCGCGATAGGCAGTTCACGCCGCGAGCTTAAGATCCCGACCGCGATTTTGAGCTTGTTTCACAGATCCCTACTCCATTCCCTCGACACATCTGATATGTGTTGATCACAACTAATGTCGAGCACAAATCTCCCTCCATAGAAATACCAACTTTCATACACAATAAACAAGTCGAGCACAACGACAAACGAGTATTTATAAATAAATAGGCATAAAGGAAAGATGAAGGCATTCATAAATACTGACACGAAGACCGATGTTGTTTAAATAATTACAAAATAAGGCACGAAGGCCACAAATCCAAGCTAAACAAAAATAAGCACATAGGCCCGAAACATTTCAAATGTCATCCTCTTCGTCGCTATCCCTTGCGGGACTATTTTCAGGAGGATAGAAGATTGTCCCATCGACCACTTGGTTAAATGGCCCCGCGCCTTCGACCACCAACTCGACCTCGGGTTCAAAATCTTTAGCTTCTCCACGACTGTGTTAAATCCATAGCCGAGGGTGTCTATAACGTCTTGCTCGAGCACCCAGATATGCGCGATTAGATATCACCTGGTCGCCATGGCTTTTTTCGCATCAGTCTCTTCTTCATCCGGGGCCACTATCCCTTCCAACTCCTTTATCTTGGCGACCAAACGCTCGTTTTCTTTGGTCGCAACATCGAGTTGAGGTCGTAGCTCATTCAGATCCTTGAGAAGTTGAACTTGGGCCTCAAATTTGTCTCATGATTGAGGATGTCGCCCTTCAGCTTCTCATTTACGCCCTTCAACTTCTCATTTACGCCCTTGAACTTATTAATCTTGGCACACGCCTTGTCGGGGGAAGCTTGAGAGCACGTAACCTCGTCATTTAGCGTTAAGGCCGTCTCGAGCACCCTCATCACAACGACCATATCCTCTGAAAAATTCTTCTGTCGGGTTTCCTTATCTTCAGACATGATCTCCCCCTCTCTTCCTCGTCAACAACTAAAGAGCTCTCCCCGCTAAAGATGTTACGATTTAAGTAACAAGGGGGCAACACAGAGACCTCCCAGGGCCCCTTATCACCTTTGAGCACGACGCGCATAACATCCTCCACGCGTTTCCTCTTTGTTGCGGGCTTGCTGGAGGGAACCTAGGTCTTTGACGAAGAAGGGGAACCGCTAGCACATGCAGTAGATTTGGCCTGCTCTTGGAGCTGGGCGACCCTATTCTTTGGCCCCGACATTGGAAGCGTTCTTGGGTCTCAGCTTTAATAGGAGCTCGGAGAGGGACGCCACCCGACCTACAATCAAAAGGAAACTGTCAGTCATGGGTTAAACAAAGGTAATATCATGGGCATGTCCCCACATAAAAGCCAAACAAAAATAACATCGCGACCACATCCCCTACCTAAAAGCCTCATGGCTTTCTCGTCTGAAGAACATTTGAGTAAAGCCTTTGTGTTGATAAACTTATTAGCAAGGAGATACTCCTTGTTGTTGTCGAAGAGGAGGTTCTTGTTCATATCCACACACCTCGTTGGGGAGAAGCTCATAAAATAGGTCTCCAACTTCTCATAGAAGAGCTGGTCCTAAGTGTCCAAGTCCTCAGACTTTACAACATAATATTCAGGCTTTTGGTCGAAACGTTTCCATTGCCATTCAAGCGGAAATCTGGCCACGATCCAGGCAACTGATCATCTATCATCCATATCTTCCACGCGAGTGTATAGTGAATCTATGGTCACGTCCATCAGAGGTTTTACGACAAAGTACCTCTCTTTGAAATGACGGACAAACTTCAAATAAGGCCAAAAGAGTTTCCCAAACTGCTTGAAGGACACCCACGATTTCCCTCCTCCAATGGATTGCCTTTGTAAGTGGAAGATACGGAAGAAGAGGGGCAGCGTAGCGCCTATTTGCAGATATTGATAGACGAGCTCGAACGCCCGCATGAACGCCAGCGCGTTTGGGTGAAGTTGGGAGGATGCCAATTGAAGCCACTGGAAAACCCCCACTTGAAAGTCATTGAAGGGAAAACGCATCCATGCCTCTTTAAACGCAAACTCGTAGATGGGGAAACGTTTGCCCGAATATGTTGAGCAAATCCTCCTGTAAAGATGGGGAATTTGGAGTATCCAGTTGGCGGAGGCCTCCTCAGCTCAAACTTCTGGACAATTGAACGCGTCTGCTGCGTCATGCGAAAAGCACGACCTCTTATTTCTAGGCTCAGGTGCGACCCAGGCCAAAGGGTCCTCCTCGACGTTGATTTCATCTTTGTGGTTGGCGGGCTAGACATCCTCCCCGACTGAATGCGCCATTATACCTGAAAGTAGGGGAAATAGTGAATTCGACGTCATCAAATTCACCCTTCCACCACAAATCAAGTAAAAAGGCGATAAAGCCGCCGAGGAACGGACTTCGGCCCAAGCCCTCGAATGCACACTAAAACGAACCACACTTCTATTGGGGGACATCTAGTCAAACAAGCAAGGTGCCCGAATCAACCCCTACTACTCGGGGAAATCGACCCTGACGTGATGAAGTTCATCAATCTATCATGAACTTCAATGGAAGTTCATGGATGTTCATCGCATAACCCATGATTGTTCATCCAAGATTCTTCCAATCAAGACGAAAACTAAGCGTTTAATCTAAAAATTATAAAGAAAACATGTTGTTAGGAGGATATGACTTACTTGAATAAGAATGCCTTGAAGAACTCTAAGAAGAAGTTGAGAGGAGAGGATTCACGCGCAGGCAAGGAAGGTTGCAGAAGAAAACTTGAGAAATGATAAATGAAATCCTGGGGTCCCCTTTTATAGGTGGTTCACACTCCACGAGGTTTATCATGAAAAGTCATCATTAGTTTGAACCTTTTGGACTTCCCATGAAAAGATGATACCCCAAAGCAACAACCATGTGGCCCAACAATCAACGACATACCCATTCTCAAGAGACGAACACGTCCCCAACTTCAACACGAAACGTTGCACGCGAGCACGATGCAGACGCCTCACACGGTGAAATGCTCGACACCATGGATAAAACGTGCATACGGGCATATTCATCATGTTTCACCTCGAGGACGGAATAACGCTCGACATCGTAACAACCCCTTGAGGACGGGCACATCGAAAAAGAGTCAGTGGAAGCTCCCCGTAGCCTATATACTCTCGTCGAACACTGGACGAACAACTGACCCAGTTGATCTCACAGCTCGCGTGTCCACGAGATCCCTGACACGGTCAAACAAGTTGTCCCCAACATGAGCAACAACTTATTTTCGTCAGAGGACTACGATCTCCCTTCTCGAGCAAATTCTCCTCAGCCATAAAGCTGAACTTAAATCATCACCCTTTCGCCTAAGGGAAATAACTTGGAGGCTCCTGATTTGGACTCGGTCCGCACTTGTCCCACTGTTGGGGAGGCCCAATCTAACACCCTTGCATAAGACCCAAAGACAAGTGGCCCAAGTTGGGGATCATTGGGCAACTCCCCAGGTGTCCGTTGGGGAACGTGGCCCACGTGTCCGTATCATTGTCATCATAAATGTCCTATAGGAATCACGAGTCCAACACTTATTCTCTCGTGGCAGTTGACCAGGGGGAGTCCACGTGCTGGACTCCATACACACGTAAGCCCTGGCAGTCTTCATTGTTGGACCTCATCGTGGCCCAACATTAGAGACCTTGACCCAGCACTAAGGGCTATAAATACCCTATCTCTTAAGGGGGTCAGATATTCATTCTTTCATACTCACGCTCTCATACTTGCTAGCACTCTCCATGAATCTTACTTTAGCATCAGAGTGTCTTGCAGGTACTCCCCACTCATCTCCAGTTGTTGCTCAACTCACGACTCGTAGGCCTTGACGATCCATTCTAGTCAGATACAATCAAATAATAACAATGTATATATAATAATTAAAAAATAAATAAAAATTATAACAAATTGTTATGTGATTCAGCCATAATTAATGCCAAAACAATGTGGTGAGAGTAATAGTTTAAAAAATATAATATACCTTTATAATTAAATTAAATATTAAATATAATTAGAAGAGTAATACTTAGATTTCGATACTTAGATTTTTATAAATAAATAATATATTTTATATATATAAATTTATTCTTATAACAATTATATTTAGAATATTTGTTCATATAATACTCATTTCCGTTTTTATTTTAACAAAATTCCTTTTATATATATATATATATATATATATATATATATATATATATATATATATATATATATATATATATATATATATATATATATATATATATATATATATATATATATATATATATATATATATATATATATATATATATATATATATATATATATATATATATATATATATATATATATATATATATATATATATAGTATAGAAATTACAAAGTCATAAAATATGGTAAATAAAACTATGCAAAATTACTACCAATTTTGTAACTCTTTTAAATAAAATTATATTAAACTATAAGTTGTTCTACAGCAATAAACTATTAATGTTATTTTTATTATATTATTTGATATTTATTATTTTCAATTTCTTTAATTATTTAAATTTATGTTTTAAATATAATCAATAAATGATTATTTTATAAAAAAATAATTAAGTTTTCATTATTAAATTAATAATTACATGTAAAAGTAGAATAGAAAAACAATTTATATAAAAAAAACAGAGGTAGAAATTTGTCATTATTACCTTAGTGCCAAGAGATAAAATAAAAAATGTTATAATGTGGCAACGAGTAACGACACCGATCCCATATATTCAAGTCCCATAATTATCGCCCTTAATATTCACCGACACGACATCCCATGTTACCATTTTCAAACTGTTTTTCTTTTTTTATTAATTAATCTTTTACTCACAAAAACCACATTAAAAAAAAATCATTTTTAATTAACACCATCACAACCTGCAAAAGGGGTTGACGAAAATGATATTCTTTCAACAATCATGATTTTTTTTAATTCATCATGAACAAAGTCCCCTTTTTGTTTGTCTTGTTTCCTCGCTTTCGATTCATTCTATGAAAAAAATTCACCCTTTTCCTCATCTTGTTTCATTCACTCTAATCAATCAATCGCTTCAGCATACACCCACATTGCACAGGGTTTTAAAGTTTGTTTTTTTCAATGAAAAATTCTAATGGGTTTTGTTTTGTTTGAAGTTGAATCCGTGATTGAGTGAAAGTTGGTTCCTTTTTTAGGATTTAGGTGTTTTTGTGGGTTTTTGTACCTACCTACCCCACTTCCATTGAAGAAAAGGATAAGGGATGAATGATCATTGGATTTGGGGTATTTGGGGTGTTGAATATTATTACTGTATCAGCTTCTTCTAGTATTTACTACATATGATTCGGAGACTGAGATGGTTTGCTGGTTTGAATCAAAAGAATTGGTCAAACAAAAGGTTGGTCAATGCGGATCTACATGGCCTTGAAAGGCCATATCACTTACCTATGCTTGATGCTGTTCATGAAGTTGCAATTTACATTCATAGGTTTCATAATCTTGATCTTTTTGAACAAGGGTAAGCTTCAGCTTCTGCAATTTTTGTTTCTGGTTTTTAGTTTTAGGTTTTTTTTATTCTTATTGTTGTTGTTATGCAGATGGTACAAAATTAAGGTTACCATGAGATTGGAGGTTGGTGAAGATTCTTACCCTGGGATTCCGGCGAGGGTTGCTCAGTATGAAGGTGACTTGTATTCCTAAGCTCTTAAAGTAGTAGTTGTTTGTTGTTCTCTTTAGTTTGTAGTAAGCTATGTACTTTGTAATGCTAGAGTAGAATCTTAGAATCAATCTTTTTCTTTGAGCTGCAGCTCCTGAAGTAGGTTCTGACAATTTATGTAGAATTTGGATGATTGATGATACCGACAACAGTTTTTCAACACCGCCATTCCAGATTCGATACGCAAGACAGGACGTTTTTCTTTCTATCATGATCTCATTCTACCTAGCTTTCGGGGAATATGACAGAGAATCCTCTGCCGTTATCTTGAAGTTTGAACTCATGCATGCCCCTATGACTGCATCTGGGTTAGTTCATGTTTCTCTCCCTTTTTTTTTTGGATATAACGGTGTATTAAACAAATGAAAGTTAAATACAATACAATTGATTGAGTCGAGTAAAATAATTTTGAAATGGATTGCGTCATATTCATTGTGCAGGTCTGATTTGCAAAGTTCACTGGATGGATGTTCTGCTTCCGTTCATGAATACAAAATCCCGCCTAAAGCTCTTCTCGGATTGCATTCCTATTGTCCTGTTTACTTTGATGCTTTCCATTCGGTCGTTGTTGATACAAGTGTTCACATCAGTCTACTAAAAGCTAGCCAACGCACAACTCGACAGAAGGTACCAAGGTTTGTCAGAGTTCCAGTTTTGAGTTTAAAATATGTCATAGATATCTTCATAATAACTTTGAAGGGTTTGGTAAAATTAGCCTTTGAACTAACTAATAAATATAAAATGACAAAAAAATATTTTTTATTAATTCTTTTTCCAATTATGATAATGAAGATGAAAATGAAAAACAAAATGATATGCTATAAGCTCAAATGCTACTTGAAGTAGCATCTGGAAAAAACGCTATATGCTCCTGAGAGAACTAGAAGTACCGTTATCAGTTTAGTCTTTTTTTTTTGGTAGACGAAGTGACGTTAACCACATTAAACAGCCAGAACTTAACTATGTTTGTTTTGTTTGTCTTTGACACTGTATTGTTTTAACTTTTGAATGATATGGTTAGTTGAATTGTACCAGTGATTGTAGAGATTCAGAAGGCACTTATGCTGAAGATTATGTTGGGTCAAACAAGGTATGATATGATATGTTGATGCAATATTTATGAAGCCGTTTTAATTTTTAAGTTGAAATCACAATTTTGTGATATATATTAGTGGTTAAGATAATTTTTAAGTTGAAATCACAATTTTGTGATATATATTAGTGGTTAAGATTAATTTTGTCGAGAAATCTCTTTGCTTATCTTATCTTTGCTACTTATTCTTTTACTGACGGTCAAACTCAAATCAGGTTATGCTCATCAAAGCATTGATGGCTGCACATGATATCCTGCTAGAAGATCTAAGAAGATTAAGTACCGGCATTAACATAGCGATTGACTTGACTGAAATTGTGTTTGAATCAGATGATACAAAATGGTTTGATTCGCCTCCGCCTGCACGTGTCAAAAGTATTGAAGGTGAACAATCACTTCAGCTGCTTGATGGAGAAGAAGAAGTTAGTGTCAAGGTTCCTTATCCTGTCAATGTCAATGTTTCGTTATTTCTTGCTTCTGTGTTTTGTACTATTTGCTTATTGAATACTTGAATAATTTCCTAAACAGGATGGTTCTCATTATATCAATCATCTAACTGGGAAATCAGTTCAACCTTTTTCTTGGGATGATCATCTGTTAAACTCTTTCCAGTCTCTAGCGAATCAGCTCTTAAGTCTCTGGAACATATTTCTGAAATTCCACAGGTTTGTTCAGACATGTCTCTCAGGTTTGAGGTTTATAAGATGCATACTATAATTGCAAATGCAAGGTTTCTATTGTAAAATCTCTTTTCAATCCTATTGCTTTATTCAGGGAAAACAAAACAAAAATACTAGAATTTCTCCGCAAATCATGGGCTATAGATCGGAGAACTGAATGGTCAATATGGATGGTGTACTCAAAGGTTGCGATGCCTCATCAATATTTGCACAACAGAGTTGAGGGGATATCGTTGCACCATGGCTTACATAGAAGCTCATTAAATATAAGGAGGCTGATTGATGATGTAATTATCTTTTATATGCTGTACAAGATTCATCATGTTTATTATTATTATCTGCTCTGCCGTGTTTGAAATTGATTATTACTGAATGATTTTCTTGTTATTCTGTTAAGCCTATTCAAACTGCGATAATGCGTGCAGAACTCCATAGGCGAGGTATAGCACAAATGAGGGTAAGTGAATGTGTTTGTCTTGAATGCTTTATGATCTACCTGTTTCGGCTGCGTAGAGTTTATGACATATCTGTGATTTTGATGCAGATCAACAATCGGTCCCTTCAAGACATGTATTTGTTTGGAGATCCTTTGCTTGTTCCTATTATTATTGTAGAACGCATGGCGAATGTGTATCGTTCTGCAAGTCTGGATTCAAGTTACATTTCTATGGAGAATGATGCAAGACATATCCTAGGAACCGGTTCCAGATCCGCAAAAAGGTGGTGTGGGAGTAGCCAGCAAAACAGCCATGTTTTGAGAGTAGTTGTTTTTGTTCACGGGTTTCAGGCATGTTTCACATACTTGCATTTGTTTTTATCTTATTGATCTGTTTTTGGTTTTGTCTCCTTATATTTGTTACTAATTTATACCCCCTCATCACTCAAAATTAACAGGGAAATCATTTGGATTTACGGCTCGTTCGTAACCAATGGCTTTTAATAGACCCCGATATGCAGTTTCTAATGTCAGAGGCAAATGAAGAAAAAACATCCGGGGACTTCAGAGAAATGGGATTTCGGCTTGCTAAGGAAGTGATCTCTTTCCTAAAAAAGAAAATGGATAAAGCTTCAAGAAGAGGAAACTTGAAAGATATCAAGCTTAGCTTTGTTGGTCATTCTATCGGTAATCTCATTGTTAGAACGGCCTTAGCAGGTAACTACTATTTACGCAAAGTTTTGAACGATGCTACTATCCATAAAAAAAAAAACTAGAACTAGGGAACTTAATGTCCCTTTCTCTTTTTTTAAATAATTTCAGAGAGCATGATGGAGCCATATCTAAGATACTTATATACCTATGTGTCGATATCGGGTCCACACTTGGGTTATATGTACAGTTCGAACTCGCTATTCAATTCAGGGCTGTGGCTGTTGAAGAAGCTTAAGGGCACCCAATGCATCCATCAACTGACCTTTACAGATGATCCTGATCTTGAGAATACTTTCATCTACAATCTTTCAAAGGAGAAGACACTGGAACATTTTCGGAATGTGTTTCTTTTGTCCTCACCTCAGGTATCTTCCTTTTCCTTGCTCGAGTTTTAGAGTTTTAAAATATTCTGCGTTCAAATGCTGGATCGTTTCTTTGACGTGATTGTAAGGTATGTCATAATGCTTCATGCTTGATGTTTCAGGATGGTTATGTTCCATATCATTCTGCTAGAATAGAACTGTGTCCAGCAGCTTCTTCGGACTTCTCGAAACGAGGGAAAATCTTCCTACAGATGCTAAATAATTGCTTAGACCAAATCCGATCTTTCTCTGAGCATCGCGTGATCATGCGTTGCGACGTCAACTTCAACGCATCTTCCTACGGAAGGAACCTAAACACACTTATCGGACGGGCAGCCCATATTGAATTCTTAGAGTCCGACATTTTTGCAAAGTTCATAATGTGGTCTTTTCCAGAGATGTTTAGATAACAAAGAAGAGAACTCAAAACATTGCACTATCATCACAAATATTCTGAGATGCCAGATTGAAGGGTCAAAACTACATGAGTTGGTATTCTTCTTCCAATGCAATCCTCTCTTCCATTTTGGCATGGAGATTGGGGAATGTGAAGAGTAGAAGACAAATCATGGGACCTTGGAATTTGTAAATTACTGTTCAATAGTAGTTATGTTTTGTTTTTTATATGAAAAGTTCCTCTTAGTTATGATAGATAGGAGTACAGGCTTTTTTTGGTGAGTAGTATTTGGCCCATGAATCTAGCATGTACAAAAAGAACAGAAGTATGAGTGTACCATATCTGTTCCATGTTTATTCATAGAATAGAAGCAATTAGCTCTTTAGGTTTAGGAACTTAGAGGTAATGGTGTTTATTGACAGTTGATATATTCAAAGGATTTTCTAGACTACTTCCATCTTTTTACCTTATGCAACAGTTTCTATTGTTTTTGTGTCGTTTTAGATTCATTCATCCACGTGTCAACTGTTTATTCTGCTGTTTCTTTCTTCATTTGATTAAAGCAGAATATGTTAACAATGGGACATTTTAAAGGAGTTTGAAAATGAGGTCCAATGTTCAAACACTGACCATTTATAGTGTTGATACAACAAATTGAATAATCATTATCATTTCTGAAAAATTACTAGGGGGAGTTGCTTTTGGCATTCTTAGTGGTGATCACATATCTTTGTGTGAAAAAATGTTTTTTTTTTTAAATTTATTTTTAATTCGGAGATGTATTTTTGGACATACTCCATCCTCATTTAACCAAAAACTAGTACGAAAATGTATCTTCGAAAAAATCACGAAAATACTCTCAAATGTTTTTTCTACTTCATCCGACTCAAGTGGTATTTCAATTACTTCTCAATATCCATTTAATTCAAATATTTCTCTTAATACATGATGAAATAGGTACATTATGTTGTTTAAGAAACATTGTATCATAAGTAGTTCCATTCATTGTTAGGTAGATTATTGAGCCATGCGTGTTGTGCCATCTTTGTTTTTTATGTTTTCTGTGTTTCAGAAAACTACAGAAGTGCATCTCAGTATTTAGTTTGAATTTGATCTTCCATAAATACAGAAGTGAATTTCCGTATTATGTCTGCATTGTTTGATTTTGATGTCTTTCATTTGAGTTTGATTTTTTCTGCTTTGTCTGGTTTCTTACAGATTAAATGACCCACAACCGAGAACGATTGAGACACGATAGAGTGTTCCAACATGTATATGTTTGCAGGAAGAGAGCCCGACCCTCGTGACCACCAGTTGGTTCCAGTTCATTTGATGTGAATGCGTAAACTTCTGGAGTTCTGGTGTCTTCGACTTTATCGTCCCGGAGGCAAGTGTCACCTATTGCTGTTCCAAAAGCCTTTCTTGTGGAATTTGAAGGAGATCCATATGACACTTCATTACCGCCTCTGTATGCAAACTATGCTGCTAGGCACATGTAAGACGTAGAGGTAAAAACTTATCTATATTTTTTCTTTGAAACACGTGTGCTATAATATTTGAACTTTCTCATGATGATGTTTTTTTTTGCAGTACCATGATGCTTTAAAATGCATCAACCGTGATAGGAAGATTGTAAGGATGTAGTTGCATGAGGAGCAGTGGTTTCGTGATGCCATACAACTATCATTAACCATGGTATGTTGTCAACTTTCATTGAGAGGTGACACTCATAGACGCCATCTTTTCATTTTCCGCATAGCGAGATGTCCATCGCACTAAAGGATGTGTCATCCCTGCTACATCTCTCGATCAGAGAAAGATTATTAGATCACTTTAGAATGATCAGACCTGAAGCACTGAAGATGATGTTGACCTATTTGAGAGCTGACATAGAAGTAGGGGTGGCAAAACAGAATTGGTCCATTCGACATTGCCTATTTTGCCCGTACTTTTTAGCAAGGGAGATTAAGATTTTAGACTTCCACCCTCAAATATGTCTGTAACACCCTTCTAACCCCACATATATTTCTTAAATATCTTACGAAATAATTCAAATATTTCCACCACACAAAGATGTCACATCGTCATAATAAAATATTATAAATGCAATCTTACTCCGTAACACGGATTACAACAACGATAATAACAACTTCTTATATTATACACCATTAGAGTGTTTCATGAGACATCAAGATATATTTTAAAAGCAAGCAGCAAAATCATCATCAATCATATTTCATCAAATCAATCATGCAACAAAATCCTACATCTACTTTAACCCCTATCGACCATAATAAATCCGATTACATCCCTTATCTCGAATTCTTAGCGATTGATCATTTTCTTTGTGTTCTACATAATCCTCTTCTTGGTTCTCTGTAAGCCCTAGTCTCTCTTCGCGTTTTCCCTAATTCCACGTTCGTACAAAATCATCTCAATTCCTCTAATCTCTCTTTTTACCCCTTGGACCATTTCTATGTTATTCCCCTTATACTCTCACTTATCATCACAAATTATCACTGTTCCCTTATTCTTCCTTTTCACCTTAATATATTATTTAATAATATAAATCTAAATAACATAAGCTAAATTATTTAAATTCAAATAATTTTAATTAACAATGTTTTAGGTTAAAAAGATGTAATGCCCACAAGCTCGCCTTGTCTCGCCCTCATTTTTTTGCGGAACATACCAATGTTTTAGACTCGTGTCCTACACAATGCCGGCCTCGTTTTTTGCACACTTTTGCTAGACGAATCTAAACGGAATGGACATGCCCATATACAACCCCTACCCAGAGGATGCCCTAAAAGATCTGGAAGACATTAGAGGGTGTCATGCTACTGTTACTGTAATATTTTCATACCAGTTGTGCTATATATTTGCACCTTTAGTGTTACTATACCATTTTCATAACACTTTTGCTACGCCATTACTAATATTTTATATGTACTATTTTCAGGCATGAATTCTCTAACACTTTTCATTCATCTCCAACTGATCATTTCTTGATGACTACTCTGAGGATCAGCCACGTGCTTTCACATTCGTCGCGTTTAGAGAGAATTACGCGACCAAGTCTTTCAAAGTGTTTTTTTTACCGCAGTGCAGCAAATGATACTCTACATACTATACGACAATCATCGTCAAATGTGTCATTTAGATGACATAATCTTCTATTCTAGATGGTTGACTTGTGTGTCATGTCTGATGTATCCATATCTTCCTTAGCGGAACATGTGTCAATTTTAATTTATGCAAGGTATTCCAAGAGACCCTTTAGTGTCTTCTTCTCCCATTATGATCCGGATATAAGTTGATGTGATGTATAATTTATGATGATTTCTATAATCATCTAGTATCCGAGGAAGCACGAAGTGTCCCAACTCCTCAGTAATGAAGTAACGCAATCAGCTATATCAAATAATATTTCAGTGTCACATTCTTACATAACACCAAGTGCTCACAGAGATTCACCTCGATCAACTCATCGTGAGATATTAGAGAAGTATGTTATGATAGATCATGTCGTTGACGTGTTACTTACATGTTGTTGTATAAAGACCATTCTGCGAGCAAGAGAGATGAGACTTTCTGAAAGACACTTCTGAAAGATCTACTATAGATGTCATTCTATCTAAAGCACATACAATATTACAGTACAAGAGGTAAAGAATGAACATTGAGAGTTAGATATATCCAATATTATTTGATAATCCTTTGTAATTTATCATTTTGATAGTATTATAAATTCTAAATTGATTCTAAGATATGACATTTTAAACTTATTACATCAATGTATGATTTATTTGATAATAAATTTATTATAATAATATATTTATTATAATTGATCTAATGATAGTATACTTATTATAATTGATCTATTACATCAATATATTTATCCAAAAATGTCAAATTTTATTGTCTAAGCGGTTGTTTCAAAAATATACATCTGCAAATTCCACGAAGAATGACAAAAGGAAGATGTGACTCACTTATACAAAAGTATATTTTCCTAATAGTGAAAGACAATTTTAGATTTTTTTTATTGTGGCTGTGACAGATCTTGACCCTAGACCCTGCTTTAAACCCATGTAAAATTATGGAATGTAAGTTAACAATTTATATTTTTTTCTTTTAAAATCACACAGATATACTCCCTGCAATCCTTTTTATAAAATACAATTTATCTTTTTAAATTTATTAAATAATTAATATATCTAATCTGTATCATAATACATTAATTATTTAATAAATATAAAAATATGAAATATTTCTTATAAAAAACGGGAGAGGATATAACTTGAAGTATTTTAATAATTCATGTCTATCACGTCTTTTTAAAATTAAAAGGTCACGATCTAAAAAAAATTGACTTTTTTTTCTCAATAAAAAGATATTATAGATTATGTAATTCAGGCCAGAATGTTCATGAATTGAAAATGAGTCAAATCAAAGTAAAAATAAGTTCTAACAAATTTGAATAGGCTTTTCAGCCCTATCCCTCTTGCTTTGATCACCACAAAAATTATACCAACAAACTGCAAATAAATAAAGCATACAAGAGAAAGAAAACACTTGCTCTAGATATAATTAACCAAATAAACCATAAGATATTTCATAATAACCTCACCAATTTTTTTCTACACAAAGTATTGAAACTAATACCAAGCAAGCATGCTAAATGATTTATCTGTGAAGCTCCCCTATCATTCTTCCTTCTCTCAAAGAAGCTAGTAATAATATTTAAAATGTACATGTTCAGCAACAACCCACCATTTTCATTGCCCTGTATAGTTTGATGCACCAAGGGAATCAAGCCCCTCGGTTCGGCAAATCACTATCTTTCGGAACACCTCCCTCACAAGACACTCCAACGGATCCAATCCATCTCTAAAAGCTTCCAAAACAAGCTTCAGCTCCTTCAAATCCTGCTCAACTTCCATTTTATATTTCTCGGTCAATGGAAACTGAGCAGAATCCACCAGGTCTGTCAAGTGGCGGGTGGTTATCTCAATTTGATATATCTCCTTCAGTAAACCACTTGAGTTACGACGCTCTCGCTTCTTTGACTCCTCCAGGATCCGTTCGTGAAGCAAAGTAACTGGAGTGCTCCAAGTGAATTGCCTCGGGACTGAAAAATGAAGGTTTAAACCTCTATCCTGACAAGGAATAGCTGCAACAAGGATCCATAAAACAAACAAGAGAATACAGTTCATTGTGTAAACAGAAACCGAAAGCCTGCTGTTTGCAGCAATCTCGTTCGCGCGAGGTGGAACGAGGTTGTTTGCAATGGATTGTAGTTGCTTGGCTGCAGACCAGGACCGAGAGACACTCCATGAATGTGATCTTGAATGCCCTGGTGAATGATGATCCTTGCTTGAGTTATGCCGCCCGAAAGATCTATGACGTTGAGAAAAAACGGATCCTGATTCTTTCTCATCAAGCATTGCCAACGCTAAATCCATAAGCGCCTTTCTAGCCCTCCTAAACTGCCCTTCTGTCAACGGTCTCTTATTTGAACCCAAAGCACAGCTCGCAATTTCTAGATGCTTTTGCCACATACGGATATTCTCAATCCCATCTCGACTCGCATTACAAATGTCAAGAGCCTTAACAGACCTCTCAATGAACTCAGACGTCATCCGATCCAGAGGTGGTTTCGATACCTGCTCTTTATTATTCAACATAATGGCTCTGAATTCCTCATGGCAGCATATAAATGCATTAAGAAGCTTCTGCATCCAATCAATTGATAGCAATTCATCATCACTAACCACAGAAAGGTCGTGAAAACGATCTGTAACACGCTTTTGAAACGATCCAAGCTCTAAATTACATGAATCCGATTCATGACTTGCTTCCACCGAATGAACCTGTTCCTGCCTGATACCGAATAACGACCTACCAAAGGATGAAAACGATGAAGAAGCAGAAGAGCTCTGATTCTCCGTAGACGGCATTCTCAAAAACCCACAGCCTTCAGCAAAAGCAGCCTCAACACAAGATCCTCCTCACAACACTTGACACCACAACCACAAAAATCACATGAAACCCATCAAAAACTGTTGTGCATTAATGTCCCCTCTTTCAGTTCTGTTTCCTATAAGTAACCGAATCCAATTAATTCAAAACATAATCAACAGTACAACATAATCAAACATTCAATATTAACATTTATCAAATTCAAAACCTTAAACAATTCTCAAAACATCGATCTTAACGAACAGATCAAACATATTTCAATACTAAAATCAAAACCCAAATAAATACAAAAGTCCTAAATTTCAATCATAAGACTTCCATAGTAAAAACCAAAACCCACCAAAAAAATCAAACCTTTACCTCAAATTATCCAACACCCAGATACCAATATGTTGAAAAATCATCAATAAGCAGTTAAGAAGCATGTTGATAAGCATGTTGATGAAGAAAAACAGGGTATAAAAAAAGTACCTTTGTAGATGAAAGTGTAGGATGAAGAAAAGAAAGGGTTGAGAGATAGGAAGCGTAAAAGATGAAAAATGGCGAATCCCCAAACCCTAGCGAAAGACCAAAGCAAAGGGCTTTGGTTTACGCTAGTTGAAGGGGAAGCGTAATCAGAATGTTACACAGAGAATACTGACAACACTGCATTTTTTTTTAAAACAATAATAAAATATTATGGAATCAAGAATATTTGCTTATGCTTATATGTTTTTTTCTTTTGGGGTTACAATTGTTTTTTTGTTTAAAATGTTTTATAAATAATTTTGATGTAAGTACTTATGCACTATAAAAAGGATTTAAATAGAATATTATTAACTAATTAATTAATAGATGCATAAAATGGGGAAACATGAAAGAATTGTGTATTTTAGATTTATAGATAGGAATGGAATAATTAAGTTAATAATATTTTATTTTTATTCTTTATCTTTCTCTTTACTTTTTTTATTTTTTTATTAATATAAATATTATTTTAACATAAAAAGAGTGTGATTTAAAGAAAGACTAAGAGAAAAATATTTAAGTCGATTCAAAATTTTATTAAAAAATAAAGGTTCAATATATAATAATTAATTTGAGAAACTTTTGATACAATTTTTTAAATATAATTTATATTATTTTTCATTAGAAATATGATAAATATATTTAAATATTATTTAGAGAGTGAAAATAGAAAAAATTATATTTATGTAAGAGGAAATTATATATTTATCATTTTTCATAAAAAAAATATTATAAATTATATCTAAAAAATTGTATTTAATTTTTATTTTATTAATTAATTTATACTTAATAACATTAATTGAATATATAATTTTTTGAATATTAATATTTAATAATTAATTATTTCTTATTCATAATTTATTAATTAAATAGTTAATTTAACAATACAATCCCCTACTCTCATGAATATAAAGAAGAACCATTATTGTTGTTGAGTTTTTATTTCGGTTGTTGTTGTATCATTATTTGTATAGTTTTTCTAATGCATCTTGTATTTAAAAGGCTTTTTAGTGATTAATATATTTTTTTGATTTTTTAAAAAGAAAATTTTAATTAAATAATTAATTTAACAATGCAGTCCTCTACTCTCATGATTATAAGGAAGAACCATTATTATAGTTTTAAATTTAAAATTTGTATACTTTTTCTCTTTTAATTTTTTTTTTATAATATTATTATTAAAAAACTTATAAATTAGTTTTCGGATGCTTATCAAGTTACCATGAGGACTCATTCCTTAAAATTTTAAAAAATATAAATATTTACATGTTATCTATCAATAATATTTTTCTTCTAAAAAGTTTTCTTTTGACAAATAAAAATTTAATTCATATCATTAATTAAAAATTAAGCAATACAAAGAAGAATTTCATGAATAAAATTATGCTTAGTTCAAAAATCAATTGTCTTTGTTATAATATAAATATTTGTATTTATTTTAGGTTTGATAAATTTTATCTTAAAGTTAAATAAAATTGTAACAAATTTTAAATACATAAAATAATAAAACTAAATTCAGAAATACTGTTATTATAAAAGTGAATAGCTTGACTCATTATTTGAGAATCACTCATATTTTTCATATGCATTTCTATTGCATCAATAATAGTTTGAAATTATGTTCTTGCAAAGTAGTATGAGTTAACTTATTTATTTATGGGATGAATCAACTCTTTAATTGGAATTATTATTACTTATATTATTTTATTTTTAATAACCTTTAATATTAAAATATTTTTCAGAATAATTTTCAAAATTACCTTTTTAGACATATTAGTTATTATTAACTATTTCTTTAATTTATAGTTTAAATTTAAAAAAAGTTATTCGATAATTGATATTCCTTATATTTTTTTTAAGTGTCGTTTTAAAATAATTTTTTTTTATTTAAGTGTTGTTTAATATTATAATTTATCAATTATATTCTTATTTTTTCAATAATTCTATATTTTTCATAAAATTAATTATTTTTTCAATTAGTATTGAAAAAAGAGAAAATACACATAATTAAATTTATTTGAAAAGAGAAAATAAATAAAGATATAATAAGAAAAATAATTCTATTAATTTATTATTTTGGTCAAAAAGTTTTATGTTAAAATAATATTAAAAAAAAAATTTAATGAAATATTTTCAATTAATTTTTTTTTTGGGTCAAATAAGTTGAATATAAGAACATTTTAGATTGGTCACACACATGAATGGATAAGGATTGATGGGAAGGTTAGAAGTGTTAACATGAACCAATAACTCATGAGAAATTTAATATTCCTTCTATCTTAAAATAACTGTTTTTTTAATTTTAAAAAGTTATTTTAAAATAATATTTTTTATTTTATTTTTTCAACACAATTATAATTAATTTTTTGTTAATTTTATCTCTTATATAAACTATTTTTAAATATAATAATATACTACAATTAATAATAATAAAAAATAAATATATAAATATTATTTTTATTGATTCAATCATTATTTTTTTAATTTTTGTATAAATCTTAAACATTATTATTTTGGGATCGAGAGAATAGAGATGTTGACCTTAATTCAAGTTTATTTTCGGCTGCCTCGTGACAACAAGTTACAATATCTAGTGTCAACATCTTTTCATTGAGTCATTGCTTCAAAAACAATTTATACTTGAACATTTTAAATTGCTTCAAAATACATTTAATTGTAGTTTTCATTTTAAATTGTAGATTTTACGAAAGGAATCAAAATTGAAGAGTTTTAAAATAAATAGATCAATTTTGTGAACATATTATGATCAAAGCTGCAATTTTAAAAAAGAAGAATGAAACTCATGTTAAAAAATGAATTTAAAATTGGGTCTCACAAAATTCTTTTACTTTTTTATTTCTTATCTCTCAAAAATAAAATATACACATTTCTTGAATACCAGAGAGAATGTGATCTCCAATATTATGGATAAGAGTCAAATTAATTGTTAGTCAATAATTTGTTAGTCCATCTTAGCCATTTGTAAGAAAAATTGAGTAGCATCATTTTTCATGAGCTTGTAATTTATTTTTTTTAATTTTTAATATTTCTTATAAGTTAATCCAAATATTTGTAGCTTTTCATTTTTTTTCCAATTTTATTCTTATTATCTTAATTAAAAAATAAGTATTAATTAAATATATATATTTATTATATTTTATAAGTATAAGTTAGAATTTAAATACTATTTGTTAATTTTTTTTAATCAATTATTAGGCATGGTAAAAGAATTCGAACTCTGTCGAATTCGGCCGCCTCCACCCCAAATTTGTCGAGGAAAAACAAGTTTAATTAGAGGCAAGGGAGGGTGTGAGAAAACTTCAATTTTAAATTATGGATCGGGAGATGGTAGTATGGATGAGTATAGGTCGATTCGAGTTAGGTTTTGTCAAACCTAAGTTAGGATTGTTAAAAATATGAAAGTCTTATCTATAATCTATCATAGACTTATTTTTAGTTTCGAACATGATCTTTTTGAAGGACAAATTGGTCTGTTAGCCTATTTTAAAGCTTGTTTCATTCGAACATATGTAAATAAACAATTCAATTAACGTTTATATTAGAGTGAGGGGTAAAAAAGCCTTGGACCTGCCGGTTGCTCAGGGTCACCTAGCTTCCTTTCGCTAGTTTGATAACAAAAAAAGAGAAGAAGACCCAATAGTTAAGTTGATGTCAAGCTTCTCGCAAACCATCTCGAAAGCCCTAACGTAACCCCATTGTTAGAGAAAACAGTTGAGAAGGGGCGACATTAAGTAACCTGAGGATCTTTACGGAAAATGCAGAAAGAGGAAAAAATACCCTCATGTCTTTGATAAGGGAGAGATAAAAGTAGAAGTACGACGATGAGAGACGGGAGGAGACCGATAGGGTTATCCTCCAGAATAATATGATCTTTATCCCCCAAATAGGAAACACCTACTCCCTCCAAGAAGATACATATTAGTTCATCGGAAGAAAAAATGAAGATGAAGTCACCTGCGCCCTTTGAAACGAAGGAGGATGAAGACATTTTGTTCTTGAGAAAACAATAGAACAAAAATAAGTCACCACCACCGTCACAACCATCAGAAAAAAGCTATCTACTTAGGAATCCTATATCTAACACCAAAGGGTCTCTACCATACAAATCCCATAAGATCTGACATACGGAATTAAAGAAGGGAAATATCTTATACTCGTGAAAAAGTTGGAGGTCGTGCTGAAAAGTCTAAAAGGGATGGCCCGAGCAAATTTTATGAAAGTAAAGTGGAATATGGATAGCGAAATCCTTCTTATAGGAGAACTCCAAACCCTTCAGGATTTTGCAAACTCTGCACGCTACCTATACGCGCCACTAGTATTTGCAATTTCAAAAAACAAGCCATCATTGGCTGCGTTAAATAAAGGAGAACACTTTTGTGTCATAACTGACTGACGTCTCGGATGACCTACCATAATTGAGAGACAAACACCTGGACACTGACTCATCGGGAGAGGATTATAACCAATGACCCTGTCTATCATTGTTGGTGTCTTCAATTGAGGGGCTCGCCTTCTATTTCAATCGCCCGTGTGGAAAGTACCGACCAACAAAACCACCCTCGATTGTAGAGATCGTCAATTGGACGAGTGTTGTACCCCAAAATTTTCCCTCCCATAATCTTCAAAGTTTTGACAAGAATCATCCACAATTGGTTCAAATTTACTCAAGGGGCACACAGTCAAACCATCCTCCTAAGCCAGTCAAACTAGGGTTTTGGTTCTCACAAGGAAGCTGAAGTTTTCAAAGGCTCAATCAAGTATCCTATGCTCATACACATTGTCAAGTACCTACATGTCAAGTTTCAAGGCTCACAAGGTCAAGTTGCACAGTCAAAAACCCTAATTGCTCAACAGTCAACTGTAGGGGCAAAATGGTCATTTGGCAGTCAAAAGTCAAAATTTTTGGTCAACATCTTATTTTGAAGCCACAAACATCATTTGATCAATGCTTGATCATGATTCTCAAAAGCTTGGCTCAAAAATCATCAAGATGCAAAAGTTTCTATTTTTGGACAGCTGAAAAGTCAACTGTAACTTGACCAAGGCATAACTTTTTCATGGTTCATCAGAAAAATTCCATCCAAAGCTCATTTTGAAGATAAAGACATTTCCTACAACTCCTCTTCATACTTCAAGTCCAAGAAATGCTCTCACAAAAAGTTATCAATTTCAACATTATAGGTCATTTTCAAAAGTCAACAAAAAGGGACTTTAAGTCAAAGGCCATAACTTGAGATTGGTAAATCAAAATGACATGGGACCAAGGACATTGTTTAGAGGACTTCAAGACCTTTCTAAAATGTCCAAGAACATGATCAAAGCTTAAAAATTGAACAAGATATGCATTGGAGAAGTTAGGAAATTTTTGTGAAATGGCCAAAATCATTTATCCTTGAAATTTCATTTTTGACAAAAAGGGCCCACTTTTTCCACTTGAATTAACTTGGCCATGCTTCCCACGTGTCCCACCTTTTATTTCATATTTTTTAATTAATTTTTTCATTTTTAATTGATTTTATTGGATTTAATTAATTTTAAATCTTTTAAAATCAAAAGAAAATCAAAAAGCTTAATTAAATGGAATATTTGGCCTTAACTAACCTTGACTTATCATTATGCAACTTACCAAATTCGTGCAAAAGGCTAATTGAAGCAAGAATTCAAAAATGAGTCAAAAAAGGAAGCTTGGTTATGGAGGTTTATGGAGGATCTTGAAATTGAAAGCTTTGCATTAAGAGGCCATAATTCCTCTTGATTCACATTGTCTAATGCCTATACAAGTGAGGCAAAACGAAATTGGAAAGGGGCTGCGCATAAACACTCAAAAAGAAAACTCACATTTTTGGCCATTTTTTTGAAAACTGAAAACTGCTTTGGAGCATTGGTTGAGCCTCCATTTTGATCAAAACATATTCCTGAGTTCCCAAGAAAGCTCCAAAGATCAAAACCACACTCAAACGTGCAAGGAATCAGTCCCACAAAGCTACACGGTTTGTATATTTTTTCCAGAAATGCATAGCACGAATCATCCATTTCCATTGATTTTTATTGATTGATTTGAACTAACAATTGTCCTCTGAAGCTTTTGGTGGCATCCAATTGGATTATAGGTGTCTAAATCCGATTCCACCATGAACAAAAACTAGGGTTCTTGAAACTCAGAATTAGGGCTTTGGTTATGAGGTAAAATTGGACTTTGACACCAGCATGAACGAAATCGTGGCAACCTGAGGATTCCAATTTGCTTGTCGCGCTCAATTTATGTTTAGGCATGGCCTATTCGCTATTTTCAAATAGCTTGAGTTTTGGGGGGGGGGGGGGGGGGGGGTTAAAACCCCCGCTATTTCATTTTCATTACAGGTGCATTGGGGAAGATGATTGTGTGTCACGCTGTGAACGGCTGGTTTGAATCCATCGCGCTTTTTTTATTTATTTTTAACACTAACTACCATTTTATTTTATATTATTTATTTCTTATATTATATACAACTAACGCACGCAGCTCCATTGGTTAAGGCGTATAGGCAATGATCATTGGGACCTGGGTTCGAATCCCAGGTCCCCCCATTTCACTTCTATTATTTTGTTTAACTTGTTCCAACGCAGTGCACGTTCCAAGGGTTCACCATACACCCAATACAAAGGCTTGCCAAGTGTCTTGAAAGAAGCATCTGAAGGTCAGAATGGGAGGTCCATGGAATGCTCCAGTCAACGCTCCACATGTGATCCAAAAAGTCAGCAAAAGGGCTCCTTCTATTGGGCCAGAGTTCATCAAGTTCACCTCCTCATTTGGGGTCTACACCCCCTTGGTTTGCTCTCTCCTATTCCCTTTTTTTTTATTCTTGTTTGTTTGTTTAAATTCCATTTAATTTTTCAAATAAATATTTTCTTAACATAATAATAAAAACACCAAAAAATCAGAAAATCATAAAAGGACAAAAATATGTTTCATTTTAATTTAATTCATCAATAACTTCTTTTGTAAATAAATCCAATAATAAATTTAGTTCTTATTTTAAGTTGTTAATTTAATTCTTTTTCTCAATAACCAAAAATAATAAAAATAGACCTTTAGCACTTTTTACCCTTTTTTAATTAATTAATATTTTTATTATAAGTATCATTAACCATTAATTTTGTAAATAAATTTTATAATTAATTTAGTTTTAATTCTAGGTTTTAACTTTAATGCATTTTCTTTAATAAATTAAAAACAATTAGAATTAGTTATTTGACTTTTAATTAATTTAATTTTTTTCTTTAATGTCATAAATACAAAAAAAAAACATAAAAAATAAGTTCTTTCTTTTTATTTAACTTAATTATTTTAATAATTTTATCTTAATTCCTTCAAAGGGTTCAACGCCCTCGCATTCGATTATATTCTCTTTTCGCGCGTTTTATTTATTTCTTTGATGTAAATATAATGTACTTGTTCCAAAGCCCTGTAATAGTTAATTAGGCATTTATTTTCTGCATTTTATTTTAAATCGGGTCTGGATTAATTTGGCGTTGTAGACCCGCGCCTTTGTAATAGCGTAGGACCTTTATATTTTCCGCACTTTAAATTCCTGCACCTTTAACTGTTAAACAATAACATGAAAGAATGAATGCCCAAAAATAAAATCAAAGCGTAGATCACCAATACATGACAAGACAAACAATAAACTGAAAATGACACACAATTCACACACCACCCCTAGGGTACGCCTCACTGTTGCCTTGCCCCTCGAAAGGTGATCGTCGAGTAGAGGATGTCTTAGTAAGTCCTCATGATCCGGGAACCTGGCATGAGGGTAGCTTCTAAGGTGTCTTCCCATTGCTCCGGTGATCACCATGTCTCGAACCTCGAATTGACCCGAATACCTCCAACGGTGGTGCTACCTACCTCTCAATGGTGGGATGGCACTACTTTAAAGGACATCTACACAGACGAATTCCTTAGGGTAGGTAGACGACTCTAGATACTTGCTCTAATTTCAAAAACAAAAACAAAATACTTTTCACACCTACACTTTCTAAAAGTTTTCAAACAAATTTTTCATACACTCTTGAGGACAGATACAAGAGTTACTTAGAAATTTTTCAAACGAAACTTTTTCAAAACCCACTCACCTTGAAAAGTAAACAAACATTTTGAAAACACAATGAGCAAGTATCTAAGAGCCCATGGATAACCATGGATAGAAAGGGTGCTAACACCTTCCCTTTCTATAATCTACCTCCCGAACCGAGAGCAATCTCTATAAGGAATTTTTCTGTGCTTTTGTCCTTTCCATTTGGAGAAAATAAAAGACGGTGGCGACTCTTGCTTACCGCGACATTTCGCGAACCAGCGTTAAACAGTCAGTTCCAGATCCACCGATCACAGAACTGGCGACTCTGCTGGGGACACTTATAAAGTGAGGTGTACCTTAGGACTAAGATCACTGTGTTTTCAATTGCTTTGATTTGTTTGCTTTAAATTGTGGGACTGTCTTGGGAGTTCTATAGATCCTAACCCGGATCTGGGGATACCTTCTTAGAAAGTAGCAACAAGGCTGTGAGGGAACTGTGCGGGGTATACCGACATGGTTGAAGCAGTCTGCTACGTTGATGTGGCACTTTGGTGTGTACCGGTAACCCTTGAGTTCAATCAAGGAGAGTACGGGGCCTCCGCGTGGTGTCGTGAAGCATCAACAGACCTTAGGAACCTTAATTGAACCATCTTGGCCTCTTTAGGGTAGTGAGATAACTACTTTGGTGTACTCCAAAGTCGGTTGATACTCGATACTACACTCGATTGAGGGTTGTTTTCTTGGGATATTTTGATCGCCAGTCAGTGGCTAAATCGAAACGATGAACAATGAAAGCAATCCAATGATATTGAGATCCTTAGAACCCGGTTACTTCTAATAGGACAGGTTGAGCCCACCAACTTCAAGAGGGTAATACCCAGACCCCATGCTGGCCTGAACTCTAAGGATTTCCCTTGTGTGACTTGTGTGCCTTCCAACTTGACTACTTGCATGCTTGTTATCTGACATTTGAGTTTCTTACAGGTTTTGTTTATAGTCCTTAATTGGGACTCATAACAGGGTTTACTAAGTTTCTCGCAAGTTTTGTTTACAGTCCTTAAATGGGACTCATAACAGGGTTTACCTACATTACCCCACGCATAGCATAACATCATGACATCATGCCATTGCATGCATCCTACATAAGGACTAATCCATTTCAAGGATCTCAAGGGTCTGTGGTGCAGGTCACGATGGACCAAACTGCCTAGCCAGGGGCAAAGAGGATTTATTTTCCTCTAAGCCAAGGTTGTCAGAGGCTATGACCCACTGGATATGGTGAGCCTTTGACCCTTGAAGAAGGACTCTCAACAACATGCAGTTCCTTCAACCAAGCTACGAAATTCAACTCTAACAATTTTTCTTGTCTACCCCGCGAGATCCTTGAAAACATCGCATGCATATCATACATATCATTTCATTACAGGTACACTTGTTGCAGGTCACTTACCTTCTTCGCTGTTTATTACAGCCGTCATCATGAATCCTGAATCATCCGATGGACAAGCTATCAAGGCCCTCCAGGCCCAGAATGCCCAGTTCCAGGAGTTGATTATGAGCCTAGTCCAGGGTCAAAAGGAATTGAAGACTCTGATTCAGAAGAAGAAGAGGACTGTTTTGTTCAACCCTAGACGCAGATCTGGGAACACACTGCAGAATGAAGCTGAGAGGACTACTCCATCTGTGGGGGAAGGCAGTCACCAAGGGAGAGAGGTTCCTAGCCCTATGGTCTCCGACACCGAGACATACTTCAATGATGAACAGTACCCCCCTGCTGAGGACCGGTACAAGCAACTAGAGGATCGTCTGAATGCCATGGAAATTCAACAAGTGCCTGGGTTGGATTTCGGGGACCTGGGTCTATCTTCTGGTGTGGTGATCCCACACAAATTCAAGGTTCCTTCTTTTGCTAAGTATGATGGGGCATCCTGTCCCAGGCTGCATCTCAGATCTTATGTGCGGAAGATTCAACCATACACTGTGGACAAGAACTTGTGGATCTACTTCTTCCAGGAGAGTCTTTCAGGGACTCACCTCGAATAGTTCTATCAGCTGGATGGGACCAAGGTTCGTAACTGGGAGGAGTTGGCTACTGCTTTTTACAAGCAGTATCAGTATAATGCCGACCTCGCTCCTACACGTACCCAACTCCAGGGTATGTCGTTAGGATCGGGAGAAGGTTTCAAAGAATATGCGCAGAGATGGAGGGACCTTGCTGGGAGGGTACAACCACCTTTGGCCGACCGGGAACTCGTTGATATGTTTTTAGGGACCCTATCCGGGCCGTTCTTCAATTATCTCATTGGTAATTCATCTGCAGGGTTTACCGACCTCATTCTGACTGGGGAAAGAATCGAAGCTGGTATCAAGAGTGGGAAGATTCAGGAGGCCACACCTTCGGATACTCACAAAAAGCCTTACATGGGCAAGAAAGAGTCTAATGCTGCATACGGTCAAAAGAGTCGTCGTGACCAACAGGCAGGGGCAGTCATGATCTCTGGTTCTGCACCACGCCGCCAACCACAAAAGGGAAATCAGCGAAGGCCGGACGAGCCTAAAAGACAATTCACCAACATCAACATGCCATGGTCACAAGCATTGCAGCACATGTTGAAAATGAACCTGATTGCGGTGATCAACCCTCCTGCAAATCCCAAGACCTCCTCTCCAAACTACAATCCAGAAGCGAGGTGTGCTTATCATTCTGATAGCCCGGGGCACGATACTGAGGACTGTTGGGCGCTGAAGTATAAGATCCAGAATATGATCGACGCTAAGGAGATCGAGTTCGAGCCTGCTGAGACTCCCGTTGTGACCACTGCTCCTTTGCCAAAACATGGCTAGGATTGAGAGATTTCTGTTCATTTGAATTCAAGTTGTATTTTTCTTTTCTTGTTCAAACAAACAATTATCATGTTAAACTCTTTTATTTCATGAATGCATTACACATGTCTGTCTTGAATTAATTATGTTTACTGTACTTAAAACTGCTTTCATATTTTTGTGATGATCAACTCTTGACTGAAAATTCTAAGCCTCTTGAGGGAGGATGACGAAAACGATACCACGATCTTTACAGTATGCTTTTGAACAGACCCCGCTGATGAGGTACAGGCATTGTTTCAATCCCTAAACACTGGAGTAATAAGGAAGATAATCCCTCGTCGACCCCTTTGAGCCAAAGAAGTAGGAGTTTTTCTTTTCGAAAATTAAAACCCTTAATCATAACCTGGGGCAGGGTAGTTCTCTCAGCTGATCCAAGTGCACAACGAATGGCATCAAAAGAAGTCCTTCTGAAACAAAAGACAGTGATGGTTCTAAATAACCATAAAGATAGGAAGTCATTATATCTCAAAAATAAAAAACCAATAAGTCAAAACCTATGAAGGAGACTTACAAAACTGGGGCATCCCGCTGACTGTAATCACAAAAGAAATAGTTCAGGCAAAATTTAGGGATAGCAAAATCAAAAAGAAAGAGGTCGCACAAACCCTCAACAAAAACAAAATAAAAAGACTGCCTATTCAGAATGAATCATCAATATCTGAATCATCATTGGAACATCAAGGCAAAGACTCAAACAAAGTCTAGCGCACGATCGGCTGAGTTTAGGATTGAAGAACATCACGAAGAGCGGGTGGGTACAAATAATTTGAGCCTTTATCCTTTGTTTCTTGAACCATGAACCAGGCCACGTTATAACCCTTAAAAGTCCTAGCTGAAGCATGGGTTAGTTCGAAAGCATACTGTTACAAAAAGTATCCTGACTCCTTAAGGCTTGCGGTAAAATAACGAGTTGACGTCACATTTTACAAAATTTGTTGTTTTTACTGAAAAAATGCATTTTTCAAAAAACTTCAAGACAGACATAAGCCTTTGCATTCTTAAAATAACCTTGTTTGCATATGACTATTTGTTTGAACAGCAGAGAAATTCGCACGACGAACATCTAATGAACAAAAGTCCTCTCAACAAAGAGATCACCTCAAGTGGAAGAAACACTTCCAATCAAGGGGCATGGCATGATCAGTGTCTATCATTTGGGGCAGTCCAGTCAAGATTCGAGGAATCTCTCAAGGCCAACTAGCTTGGGGCAAACCTCCGCCCGAGTCACTGGTGGCATTCCAGCAACGAATCTTGCACGATCGGACATCTTCTGGTAGCAGGGCAACACAACACTATCAACAGGGGCACCCCCCTACACCCTGAGAGCGTGGACATAATCGAAAAAGAATACTACGCGTAATCAAAGACCCGCTAGGTTGACACACCTAGGCAAAAATAAGGGCTTCCCGGCGAACCAAAAGGGTTCGGGCAAAATAAGGGATGAAAAAGAAAAATTTGTACACCCGGCAAGTCGAAAACCTGAAAAGGCGGCTTGGGCAAAAATGGGTATCCCGGTGGACTGAAAACCAGAAAGGGCGGTCCAGGCAAAAGTTAGGGATCAAAGCGTACGACTATGTCCCGGCATCTCGTCACTTGCCTACCAAAAGGAAGATTTGTCAATCGGCAGTCATCCAGCACCTCCACAAGATATCTTTTCCCCTCACCTCAGAAACATGGGCAATAATGAGTCGTCCAGGCGATCCAGTTGCTCTGTCAACCAAAGTACCAAGGAAAGGTTAATACAAAGATGATTACAATCTACCTTTACAAATTCCAGATCAAGGGTTAACATCCGAAACCAAACAGGGCAATCATCCACTTGATCATCATCAGGCAACCCTACACCGGTTCCTACTCAACTTTCAGACAAAGTCTTACACGGACTCATCCACAAGTAACCCTACACCGGTTCCTTTTCTTTCAGAAAAAGTCTTACACGGACTTATCATCAAAGTAACCCTACACCGGTTCCTTCTCAACTTTCAGACAAAGTCTTACACGGACTCATCCACAAGTAACCCTACACCGGTTCCTTTTCTTTCAAAAAAGTCTTACACGGACTTATCATCAAAGTAACCCTACATCGGTTCCTTCTCAATTTTCAGATGAAGTCTCACACGGACTCATCTTAAGATAACCTTACCCCGGTTCATCATGAAGTCTTACACGGACTTACCCTCCACAAGTAACCTTACCCCGGTTCCCTCCATAAGTCTTACACGGACTTACCTCAAAGATAACCTTACCCCGGTTCATCCGGAAGTCTTACACGGACTTACCTCAAAGATAACCTTACCCCGGTTCATCCGGAAGTCTTACACGGACTTACCTCAAAGATAACCTTACCCCGGTTCATCAAGAAGTTTTATACGGACTTATCCTGAAATAACCCTACACAGGTTATCTCTTTCCAGACGTAGTTTTACACGGACTCGTCATCAGTAAACCCTACACAGGTTTCCTTCTCAAAACTCCAGATGTAGTTTTACACGGACTCGTCACCCAGAAACCCTACACAGGTTCTCTATTTTAAGGATGCAGTTTTACACGGACTCGTCATCAGTAAACCCTACACAGGTTTCCTTCTCAGCTCTAGATACAGTCTTATACAGACTCATTGTCAGTAAACCCTACACAGGTTTCCTCCCTCCAAAGATGCAGTTTTACACGAACTCGCCATCAAGAAACCCTACACAGGTCCTCTCTTTCCAAAGATGAAGTTTTACACGAACTCGTCATCAAGAAACCCTATACAGGTTTCCTTCAACTCCAAATGTAGCTTCACGCGAGCCCAACCTCAAAGTAACCCTACATAGGTTCCCTCTTTCAACTTACAAAAAATACATCTAAAAAATTTCCCCAGTAGATTCTGGAAGCTTCTTCCCCGCAGAGCACGAACGCGTCTCCCGGCTTTCTTCAAAGGTTATTTCCCTACCAGGATATAACTGGGTTATCCTCAGCCAAAAGCCACGGAAAGATTGTCCTCGGCGAAGTCTCCCCATCCCCAGCGGAGTTCATCACACTTCCAACATAACAATGGTATCCCCAGCGAAGTTACCATCAATATCCGAGCAAAGTACCTCTCTCCCCACAGAGTATTGTTCCCCAGCAAGATCGTCAGAGTGATTTTCTCCCCGCAGAGTAATCCATTCGCCAAGTTTATCCCCCAACGGAGTTATCTTCTCCTACCGGTATTCTTGCAACCATTATCCCCAGCGGAAACAAGAAGCTCTTTTCTTCCACATCAGCCCAGGATTCAACTTCCCAGCATCCGTCAAGGATTTATTTTCCTAAGACGAAAACATACATTCATAAACAACACATCTTCATACATTATAGCATGCATATACGCATCATGAACATACAATCTCATTCATTCTGAGAGCATCTCGCATGTCATACATCATGACATCACGTACAACTAACGTTTTGTCTTTTCAGGACAAAAGTTAATGCAAAGATAATTGCTATCGACCGTCGTGATTCCAGATCCGATTCCTGTATCTTGCCAGGGTGTATCTGTTGACGACTACAGTACCAGACTCGATTCCTGTATCTTGACAGGGCACGTCTGAAGAGTTCGAAGATCCGATTCCTGTATCTTGCCAGGGAGTATCTGTTGACGACTACAGTACCAAAATCGATTCCTGTATCTTGACAGGGCACGTCTGAAGAGTTCGAAGATCCGATTCCTGTATCTTGCCAGGGTGTATCTGTTGACGACTACAGTACCAGACTCGATTCCTGTATTTTGATAGGGCACGTCTGAAGAGTTCGAAGATCCGATCCCTGTATTTTGCCAGGGAGTATCTGTTGACGAATACAGTCCCAGACTCGATTCCTGTATCTTGATAGGGCACGTCTGAAGAGTTTAAAGATTCGATTCCTGTATCCAGCCAGGGCACGTCTACATAAAGAGTTTGAAAGTCAACTCCGGTAACAGACCAGGTAATTTTCTTTCCTTCTCAGGTACGCAAGTTCTCGCTAAGGAATCTCTTACGCGATCGACACCTCCCGATGGCATCTATAAGACCATCTCCACAATCATCCATTCCATCTCTCCAAATGGCATCTATAAGTCCATTCCCGACATCACACTGCTGATACTCTACTATGTGAGTGCAAATTTCTGGGCACTCTAGTGTTCAATCATCTTCCACCTTCGGATCACGAAAGGCACACACGCCAATCTACATCCTCAGGTCTAAGAAGATTGAACAGGGGCAACTGTTGTACCCCAAAATTTTCCCTCCCATAATCTTCAAAGTTTTGACAAGAATCATCCACAATTGGTTCAAATTTACTCAAGGGGCACACAGTCAAACCATCCTCCTAAGCCAGTCAAACTAGGGTTTTGGTTCTCACAAGGAAGCTGAAGTTTTCAAAGGCTCAATCAAGTCTCCTATGCTCATACACATTGTCAAGTACCTACATGTCAAGTTTCAAGGCTCACAAGGTCAAGTTGCACAGTCAAAAACCCTAATTGCTCAACAGTCAACTGTAGGGGCAAAATGGTCATTTGGCAGTCAAAAGTCAAAATTTTTGGTCAACATATTATTTTGAAGCCACAAACATCATTTGATCAATGCTTGATCATGATTCTCAAAAGCTTGGCTCAAAAATCATCAAGATGCAAAAGTTTCTATTTTTGGACAGCTGAAAAGTCAACTGTAACTTGACCAAGGCATAACTTTTTCATGGTTCATCAGAAAAAAATTCCATCCAAAGCTCATTTTGAATATAAAGACATTTCCTACAACTCCTCTTCATACTTCAAGTCCAAGAAATGCTCTCACAAAAAGTTATCAATTTCAACATTATAGGTCATTTTCAAAAGTCAACAAAAAGGGACTTTAAGTCAAAGGCCATAACTTGAGATTGGTAAATCAAAATGACATGGGACCAAGGACATTGTTTAGAGGACTTCAAGACCTTTCTAAAATGTCCAAGAACATGATCAAAGCTTAAAAATTGAGTAAGATATGCATTGGAGAAGTTAGGAAATTTTTGTGAAATGGCCAAAATCATTTATCCTTGAAATTTCATTTTTGACAAAAAGGGCCCACTTTTTCCACTTGAATTAACTTGGCCATGCTTCCCACGTGTCCCACCTTTTATTTCATATTTTTTAATTATTTTTTTCATTTTTAATTGATTTTATTGGATTTAATTAATTTTAAATCTTTTAAAATCAAAAGAAAATCAAAAAGCTTAATTAAATGGAATATTTGGCCTTAACTAACCTTGACTTATCATTATGCAACTTACCAAATTCGTGCAAAAGGCTAATTGAAGCAAGAATTCAAAAATGAGTCAAAAAAGGAAGCTTGGTTATGGAGGTTTATGGAGGATCTTGAAATTGAAAGCTTTGCATTAAGAGGCCATAATTCCTCTTGATTCACATTGCCTAATGCCTATACAAGTGAGGCAAAACGAAATTGGAAAGGGGCTGCGCATAAACACTCAAAAAGAAAACTCACATTTTTGGCCATTTTTTTGAAAACTGAAAACTGCTTTGGAGCATTGGTTGAGCCTCCATTTTGATCAAAACATATTCCTGAGTTCCCAAGAAAGCTCCAGAGATCAAAACCACACTCAAACGTGCAAGGAATCAGTCCCACAAAGCTACACGGTTTGTATATTTTTTTCAGAAATGCATAGCACGAATCATCCATTTCCATTGATTTTTATTGATTGATTTGAACTAACAATTGTCCTCTGAAGCTTTTGGTGGCATCCAATTGGATTATAGGTGTCTAAATCCGATTCCACCATGAACAAAAACTAGGGTTCTTGAAACTCAGAATTAGGGCTTTGGTTATGAGGTAAAATTGGACTTTGACACCAGCATGAACGAAATCGTGGCAACCTGAGGATTCCAATTTGCTTGTCGCGCTCAATTTATGTTTAGGCATGGCCTATTCGCTATTTTCAAATAGCTTGAGTTTTGGGGGGGGGGTTTAAAACCCCCGCTATTTCATTTTCATTACAGGTGCATTGGGGAAGATGATTGTGTGTCACGCTGTGAACGGCTGGTTTGAATCCAGCGCGCTTTTTTTATTTATTTTTAACACTAACTACCATTTTATTTTATATTATTTATTTCTTATATTATATACAACTAACGCACGCAGCTCCATTGGTTAAGGCGTATAGGCAATGATCATTAGGACCTGGGTTCGAATCCCAGGTCTCCCCATTTCACTTCTATTATTTTGTTTAACTTGTTCCAACGCAGTGCACGTTCCAAGGGTTCACCATACACCCAATACAAAGGCTTGCCAAGTGTCTTGAAAAAAGCATCTGAAGGTCAGAATGGGAGGTCCATGGAATGCTCCAGTCAACGCTCCACATGTGATCCAAAAAGTCAGCAAAAGGGCTCCTTCTATTGGGCCAGAGTTCATCAAGTTCACCTCCTCATTTGGGGTCTACACCCCATTGGTTTGCTCTCTCCTATTCCCTTTTTTTTATTTATTCTTGTTTGTTTGTTTAAATTCCATTTAATTTTTCAAATAAATATTTTCTTAACATAATAATAAAAACACCAAAAAATCAGAAAATCATAAAAGGACAAAAATATGTTTCATTTTAATTTAATTCATCAATAACTTCTTTTGTAAATAAATCCAATAATAAATTTAGTTCTTATTTTAAGTTGTTAATTTAATTCTTTTTCTCAATAACCAAAAATAATAAAAATAGACCTTTAGCACTTTTTACCCTTTTTTAATTAATTAATATTTTTATTATAAGTATCATTAACCATTAATTTTGTAAATAAATTTTATAATTAATTTAGTTTTAATTCTAGGTTTTAACTTTAATGCATTTTCTTTAATAAATTAAAAACAATTAGAATTAGTTATTTGACTTTTAATTAATTTAATTTTTTTCTTTAATGTCATAAATACAAAAAAAAAACATAAAAAATAAGTTCTTTCTTTTTATTTAACTTAATTATTTTAATAATTTTATCTTAATTCCTTCAAAGGGTTCAACGCCCTCGCATTCGATTATATTCTCTTTTCGCGCGTTTTATTTATTTCTTTGATGTAAATATAATGTACTTGTTCCAAAGCCCTGTAATAGTTAATTAGGCATTTATTTTCTGCATTTTATTTTAAATCGGGTCTGGATTAATTTGGCGTTGTAGACCCGCGCCTTTGTAATAGCGTAGGACCTTTATATTTTCCGCACTTTAAATTCCTGCACCTTTAACTGTTAAACAATAACATGAAAGAATGAATGCCCAAAAATAAAATCAAAGCGTAGATCACCAATACATGACAAGACAAACAATAAACTGAAAATGACACACAATTCACACACCACCCCTAGGGTACGCCTCACTGTTGCCTTGCCCCTCGAAAGGTGATCGTCGAGTAGAGGATGTCTTAGTAAGTCCTCATGATCCGGGAACCTGGCATGAGGGTAGCTTCTAAGGTGTCTTCCCATTGCTCCGGTGATCACCATGTCCCGAACCTCGAATTGACCCGAATACCTCCAACGGTGGTGCTACCTACCTCTCAATGGTGGGATGACACTACTTTAAAGGACATCTACACAGACGAATTCCTTAGGGTAGGTAGACGACTCTAGATACTTGCTCTAATTTCAAAAACAAAAACAAAATACTTTTCACACCTACACTTTCTAAAAGTTTTCAAACAAATTTTTCATACACTCTTGAGGACAGATACAAGAGTTACTTAGAAATTTTTCAAACGAAACTTTTTCAAAACCCACTCACCTTGAAAAGCAAACAAACATTTTGAAAACACAATGAGCAAGTATCTAAGAGCCCATGGATAACCATGGATAGAAAGGGTGCTAACACCTTCCCTTTCTATAATCTACCTCCCTAACCGAGAGCAATATCTATAAGGAATTTTTCTGTGCTTTTGTCCTTTCCATTTGGAGAAAATAAAAGACGGTGGCGACTCTTGCTTACCGCGACATTTCGCGAACCAGCATTAAACAGTCAGTTCCAGATCCACCGATCACAACGAGGGACGCGGAAAAAGGAAATATGTTTTAAACACTTTGCCCTTTAACGAAAAATGTCATGTTCTTGAGGGACTGTATAGTGTCATATTTGGCAAAGTCCTAGATTAGGGCATACATCGCCTAACACATGCACCGTCCAAACGGAATCTAATGAAGTCGCCCATGTTATCCGTCCAACATAGAAGTTAAAAAAGAGAAAGTCCTTGTTGACTCCGAAAATATAGATGTTGTACCCCAAAATTTTCCCTCTCATTTATCAAATATTTTCTCACAAAGATCTCTCTTGGTGCAAGACTGCACTAGGGTTGATCAACTCAAGACACCTCCTTAAGCACTGATGACCAAAATTAGGGTTTGAGATTGCACAAGGATAATTGAACTTTCAATGCTTCATATGACTTTCATGGATCATTATGGACCCCCAGGATTACTCATGTCAAGTTTCAAGCCTTGGATCACATTTTTGCTTAGTCAATTGAGCAGTTGACCTAAAAATCAGCTGTATTGGGAAAAAAGTGAACTTTGGCCAATTTACAGTCAAACTTCATAATTTTTGATCCACATCAACATTATAAACTCATGTGTATCATTTGATCAAGTTTGGACCATAATTCCTCAAGAACTTTGATCAAATCATCAAAAGGGCAAAATGGTCAAAATAAGGGTTTTGACTGAGAATGGGCAATTTCTGATTTTTGACCTAGCAAATGATCAATTGGTTTGAGGCATAATCTCAAGAGTTAAATTGCATAATTTTTACCTAATGGCATGACCCAAAACATTGCTCAAGATCAATTGGATTGATAGTGAATTTTCAGTCAACTGGTCAAAAGTCAACTGTACACTGAAAAGTCAAACTTTGACTCTTTGGTCAAAATCAATGTCAAAGATCACAATTCATCAAAACATGTCAAAATATGAAACTTATTCATCAATAAATCAAAAAGTCAAGATTTCATTTTGAAAAGTCAAAGTTTTCTAACTTAGAAATTTTTTTAAGTGTTTAAAACTTCATGTTTTTTTCACAATTTTGAGCCAATTTTTCACCATGATACAAGATGATTCAAAAAAAAACTTTCAACATGAAAGTTGTAGATCTCTATGATATATATAACATTTATTTACACAACTTCTTCTAAAAATTATTGGATCTCAAGTTATTAATTCATAAAGTCATGGTCATGAAATTAAACACTTAGTGAAATTTTGCCCTAGTTTTGGTCAGGATTTTGACCTAACTTCATGGCACTTTTTCATATAGTTCTAAGGGGAATTTTTAAAAGTGATTCAGAGAGGGGTTGTAGAGAACATTACAATATTTCCAAAATATTCAAGAACTCCTTGAGATCATTTGTGAGCAAGGAGAATCGAAGAGATGAAGTTAGGGTTTTCAAACTTAAATTACAAGCCATTTCATGGTGAACAAGAATTCAAATACAAGCCTAGGATGCATAATCTTTGCTTTGCAGGCCTCAAACTTGTTTGTCACTCCATAATTAAATGTTTACACAGATGTTAGAGCTTTAATCCAAGCACTTGAGCCTTTATTCAAGTTACATTTTCATTTATGGCACAAAGTTGCCATTTCCATTTTGATAAAGCATCACTTTTGCAATTGTCAACTTCTTGAGCTTTGCACTTGTTCTTTCTGCACACACAACCCCTATAAACCAAAATCAACGTGTCTAAAGCCTCTTTGAACTCAGAACATGCTTGTACAACACTTTGAGACTCGTCTTCTCACTTTTCTTCAAAAGCAAGTTATAGAGCCAAAAGGCTAGAACTCAAACCTTGAGTGCATTTGATCTCTAACCTTTTCCATACATATACACAAGTCTATTGCAACATAACACATGAGTTCAAAGACCCTAAAACACTCCCAAACACTCTTCAACTGAGAATTTTCCATAACTTGACAGTTTTGAACCTCACATAGCCATCTCCAAATCCACTCGTGCGTATTAAGTAATAACCATCCAAACACTTAATATACATCATATCAAAGTGATCCAGACCCCTATTTCCTGACTGTAACTCCTCCATCACTATCCACCATTTCCCAAAATTGGAGCTTGCAACTTGACTTGAGTTAGGAGTTCCATCCATCCTCAAAGCAAAGTAGGAGTTGGAACACACTCAAGGAGGTCCAGGCAAGCTACAAAAATCATCAGGCCATCACAAAGGGTGCTCAAACTCCATACACGACTCCAGTTGTAAGAGGTAAGTTTTCAAACTTCTATCTCTTCATATAAGCATCATTTGATTCTGATTTGTGAAGATAAAATGTAGATACCATTGCCACGAAGCTGTACATATCCATAGTTTGCATTTACATGGCCTGAGCTTAGAGAATTTTAGAGTTGAAGTTTCTGAAATTTTTAGGTTTTAATTTAGGGCCAGAAAAATTCTCACTCATCTTTGACTGTTAGCTTAAGTTATTTACATGGTTGAATTCGTGATGAAATTTCCAGCAACTTTCATGTTTTGTACTTTTGAAAATGGTTGAGAAATGAGAGAGATAGCAATTTCAAAAATTATGTTGAATGGTCTGGCGCGAGGTTGAAGAAGATACAGGCCTAGGAATGTGTTTCAAATATATATTTATGGTTTTGTATTAATAAACAGATGTATAGCCACCCCAGTGGTAGAAGTGCACGCCTGTGACTATAGGGACCTGGATTCGAGCCCCAGTGGTACCCTTTTGTTTTTACATGTTTTCTCATTTCAGATTCAGTGCAAGCAAGCCCCTAGTGCGCATGATGCATCCTTCATCCTCCACCATTAGATCTCAATCAAACCCAAATCTAACACATCCAGCGCATCTCTATGATGCTCCCTCACCAGCCTCCCCCACAGGATCACAATACAGGCGTTGGGCTCCCAGTTGTTGGGCCTGGCACTTTGCTTGTTTCATACTCCCTTTTTCATTTTCATACACCCTGACCCATTATTTTCTTTATTATTTCATTTTCTTATTTTATTTTATTTTCATTTTGTATTTTATTTTATTATTTTCACGATTATTATTATTATTATTATTATTATTATTATTATTATTATTATTATTTTTATTAATAAAAATCCAAAAATATTTTTATTTATTATTTACACTTATATATTTTATTTTCTCTATAAAACAAAAAGACTAAAAAAACATTTCTCTTAGTAATTAATTTCTTTTTAACAATTAATATCTAGACATAGGTTTAATTATTTATTTTCTTAATTAAAATTAATTTAGAACTTAGGTTTATTTTAATTAATTAATTTTCATATTATTTTTATTAAGTTAAAACCTTTTCACAAAAAAAAAACCCTAAAACACATTTTTTAACTTAATTTCCTTCTTAATTAATTTAGGTTTAAATTTTGTTTATTTTTCATTAATCATCTCTCTTAATTAGGTTAAAACCTCTTTCATAAAAACAACAAAAATCATTTCTTTTTCTATTTATATTCTTGCATTTTATTTTCAATTTTGTACAATATTCAATATGGTTGTAATAGATAATTAAGTTTAATTTTCTTGCAATCCCCATTTGTAAATTTGTACACCCCCTCCCCTAATGATGTAATAGCGTAGTAATTTTACCTTTTGCAATTTATTGCTTTATATAAATGCTAGTAATTAGGGTTTGTATGGAAAGACTAAAACCAACAAAAATAGCAAACCCTAATCAAAGACTAACAAAGCATGAAATCAATACACTTGCACACAAGCATCCCTATGGTAAACTCACTTGGTTGCCTTACAAAAATGACCATATTACGCATGTGAGGTATCTTAGCAAAGACAAACAAAAATACAAAATCATAGTCCCTCGATGACGCTATCAAAAGTTGCATTTCAAAATGATCTTAGTCCCTAAAAAAGTGATAAGATACCTTGCAACATTGCTAATCATGGTTATATGATGACCCACGCCCGTCCCTTTAACATCCAAAGATAGGGTTACTTACCAAATCAATGGCAAGATAACAATGTCAAAAGAGAAAGGAAATGAACATGAAAGACTTTCTAGTAGGTAGAATATTCCTAGTTACTTGCTCCATTTCAAAACAAAGACATCATTGCTATTTTCAAAACAAACACCAACACTTTCAAAATATCTTTCAAAACTTGAAAACATTTTCAAAAGACCAAACACTTTGTATACATTCTTACGAATGAGAATCATTACAAAGTTTGCCTGAACAATGGCCTCTTTTCAAAAATACTTTCAAAACCACACAAAGCATAATTTCAAACAAAAGCAAGTGATCTAGCAAGTAACTAAGAGCCCATGGAAAATCATGGATGAAAAGGGTGCTAATACCTTCCCTTTTCATAATCTACCCCCCGAACTCAAGAAATAATCTCAAAGGTCTTTCCTGTGCTTTTTCACATTTCCTTTTGGATAAAAGAAAAGTCGGTGGCGACTCTTGCTAATCGCAACATTTGCGATAAAACACAAAACTCCTAAGTCAGTTCTCCCACCGTATCACAATAGCCAATCAATAACCTCCTTAATAAGGGGAATAATTAAGACCACGTCCAGGGAGCCATAAACCCTAGCCTTCGGAAATTCCTATAAATAGACTATCTCTCAAAGGGATAAGGGGATCTCTCAAATGATACACACTTACTATCATCCCACACTACTCAGAGATAACTCCGCTCCAAGTAACCCTAACAACATCACTCTAACCGTCTGCCTGCAACCTAGCAGTGTCATTCACTAGTAAGGCCTCTCTCCCCATGTTAGCTAGTCTCTTAAATAACCTAAAAAACTACCATACAGGGATACTCTCTACCGTGAGTTATACCTCACACTCAAACATGTAATATACCTACTAGGGTAGTCTCCCAATCCACGTTGGGGGAACACGCGCACACTTGTACTTTTTTGGATAATACAATACTAATGACTTGTAATGGCTCTATATCAAATATTTTCTTTTTGAGCTTACTAATAGATTAAAAATGAGATGTCCAATCGATTGGAATTAGAGCTTTATGCCAGTTGATTGGCTCATTAAATCGGTCCATGAATTATTTCTATTTTTGGTTTTCTAACTCCTATATAAAAAAGGCTCGCCTCCACTTCACTTCACATCACTTTCCAACAATTTATATTTTCTTTGGAATTTATCTCTCTGAATTCTTTGCCTCCATCTTTAGAAAATATTTCTTTCACTTGATATTTCCTTAGTGCTTGTAAGTTAAGCTTTACTAACAATAAAGAACTTTGTAAGTGGTGGTTTTGTTCATTTAACTCTTAATAGTGTAATACTCTTGAGAGAATTGAGTTTGGTTCGTGAGATAAAACAATCTTAAAATCTCAATTGTGGTTTATTGATATTTACCGGAAAATCTTCGTTCTTGGTTATTGAGACAACCTGGAAATCTCTAAGAAGGCTCGTTAGCTTAGCTTGGGGAAAAAGCTATATTTGGTTGGGGAGATAAGCCTGTAAAAATCTCAAGATCAAATTGTATTAAGGTTCATGGACATAACCTATAAAATCTGAAAAACATTTATTGTCAAAATCTCTAGAAGACCTATTAGGGACAAGACTGGGCCAACGTTCGGCCAAACCTAGATAATTCTATAGTGAAATATCTATAACCCTTACTCTCTTTATGGACCTCTGAAGGTAGGTTGACTTTGCCAATCGAACCTTTGTTCGAATTCAGATGAACAAAAGGAGAGATAGTAGTAACAGGAATGGGATATTTGATAATGGACATGACATTACCATAAGGATCTCCTTGCAAAAAATCAAGTGGTTGGCATTTATAAAATGTTTACCAAAAAATAAATTTGTTTTTAAGAAATATTACCCTTGGCACATTCATATTGAGGCTAGAGTTGGCACTTTCAAGATTGCCAGAATCAAGCTTCTTTTCCGCCTCAAGTTCCTCTTTGACAACTTGAGAGGTAGTAGGATTTCCTTTCTTTGCTTTTCCCCTGGGGGAAACACTTGGAGTAGTAGGAACTTTTGAGAACCAGACCCGTAGGTCTTTGTTTTCTTCTTCCTTTTTGACTTAGGAGTTTCAAAGGAGGAATTATTGACAACATCCCAATCTTTAGAGTCCTTGCTTGTTTCATCCTTCTTACGCTTTGGAGGAGTAACTTGAGGTACACTTTCAATTTGAAACAATGACAAAGATATTAGAATAAAAAGGGAATCAATTAAATTACATATGTGAAAGAGGCTAACTACCATGTGAAATCAAAGTTGTAACTCTTTCCCCTCGATTTGATCTTTTCCCTCTCAATCTCTTTTATGAGAAGCGACAACAACCTCATTGGCAACTGTAATACAATGGGATAACTGACTTTTGAGTTTGCATTTTATCGCAAATGTTATAGATAGCAAGAGTCACCACCGACTTTTCTTTTATCCAATAAAGAAAAGGGTGAAAAGAACAGGAAAGACCTTTTGAGAATTTTCTGAGTAAGGGAGTAGGTTATGAAAAGGGAAGGTGTTAGCACCATTTTCATCTGTAGTTATCTACGGGATCTTAATCACTTGATCACTTTTGAAAATGCTTTGTGAATGTGTAAGTTTGAAAATATTTTGAAAATGCCTAAGTGTGACAATTTTGTAATGATTCTCGTATCGTTGAGAATGTATGCAAAATGTTTGTTTTTGAGAGTATTTATTGAAAGGAAATATTGTTTTATGGAAAAATACTTTGAAAATGCCAATGTAAGGAAATTTGCTTTTATAATAATCTTTGTATCAGTCCTCAAGAGTGTTTATAAAGTGTTTTGAAAGTAGTTGTTTTGAAAGTGTGGGGTGTTAAGATTGTTTTAGTTTGTGAGCAAGCGATTACGAGCGTTCTACCTACTAAAAAAATCTTGGTTCTTTTCCTCCTCCTTTAGATAATGATATCCTACCATGAGTTAGTAGGAATCCCTATTGTCGGATATGAGGGACATACGTAGGTCATCGTACAGTCATAGAAGGCAACTTATAAGACGCTTTAGCAATCATCGTAAGGGACTAAGATTGTTTACCGATGGCAGCATCAAAAGGTCATCGAGGGACTACGATCTTTTTAAATCGAGGGTCTTTGCTAAGTATCCCACGTTCGAGGGACATGACTGTTTATATCCGAGACAACAAGTGAGAGTCACCCTAGAGGTGTGTGTGCAAAGTGTTTTGATTTCAAGTATTTATCTTTGAGATTATGTTTTCTAATGATTGATTTTAATTTTGTCATACAAACCCTAATTACTAACAGTAATAAGGAAAACAGTAAATTGCAGAAATTAAATGTCCTACGCTATTACAAGGCTTCGAGAATGGGGGAGTACAAATTTATGAAGGGGGATGAAAAGCAGTAAACCCTAATTTAAAGCTATTATAGACCATTGAGCAATTACAATAATTGAGAACTAAAGTACGCGAAGATTTGTAAATTAAAGAAAAGAGAAAAGAAATTGTTTTGTGATTTTTGATGGAAAAAGTTTGGTGATTAACCTAATTATTTGATTAATTTTTATTAACAAAAGTTTAGTAAAAACCTAAAGAAACTAAATTAAATTTAACAATAAATAAATAAAAGGCCAATTAATTTAATTAATTAAAAAGAAAGATAATTTAGTTAACTTAATAAAAAAAAGTCTAAATTAATTTTAATTTTAAAAAAGAAACTAATTGTTAGAAAATAATTTTGATGTTTTATTTAGAAAAATATATGAAGTATAAAACCTAATTCTAATTAAATAAAATCAAAGTGATTAAATTAAATTAATTTTTATTTGTTAAAAATTAAATTAATTAATTAAAAAAACTAAATCTAATTTTCTTAATCATTTTTCTGATTTTAAATAAAATTATTTAAAAGAAAAGAAAATAGTTAATTAAAAAAAACAACAAAAAGAATTGTAATGGGCCTGAGCTGTAAGCAGAAATGGGGGGCATGGAAAAGCAAAAATTAGGGGTGTTCAAAACCAAATCGGCCTAATAGAAAACCGCAAAATCGAACCGAACCAAATTGAAATCACAAAAAACCACATTTGATTCAGATGTGTTTGAGTCATTTTCTAATGAAACCGCTCAGTTCGGTTTGGTTTGCGGTTTGTATTTTACAAACTGAACCAAACCAAACCAAACCAAATTGCATTATGTTATTAAATCTTACTAACCAATATATATTTTTTTAATTCTTTAGAGAAATCAACATGTATTATGTGTATATTTTATCATATTCTTTGAATGATATTTATTTTAATTTACAAATCATAAAAAATGAAATATTATTCATTTATAAATACTATTTTCATAAAATATATTTTATCGTATTCTTTGTATAATATTTATTTAAGAATGCAATCTTATGTATATCATTCTTTAGATTTAAATAAAACTATAATACGCAATTTTATGTATCAAATTATAAATTTATTTTGACAATTATAAATTTTTTTATGGTAATATATGAACGATTAAACACAAAATTATATTTTTCTCTAGATGTGTATGTATAGCTCAATAATTTTTTTGTAAAAAACCAAACCAACTGAACCAATTCAAACTGCATTAGTTTGGTTTGGTTTGATTCGATTTTATTTTTAAAAGCCAATCAGACCGAACTGAACCACACTTTTTTCTCTCTTGCGGTTCGGGTGATTTTTGGCTTCAAAACCGCCAAAATCGCAACACCCCTAGCAAAAATATTAAGCCCAAAACAAAAAAGTCCAGGCGCCTGTTTGGGATCCAGTGGGGATGGTTTTCAGAAGGTATACCATGGCACACACGTTTGGTGCGTTGGATCTGATTGCATGATGATCTAATGACCAAAGACTGGAGATGCATGGTGCATGCGTATGATTGCAAGGCATGGGATCTGCAAGAGAAATGTTAGAAAATAAAATGCCAGAGGCAGGGATCGAACCCCTGCCCTGGCACATTAACGCCCTACACATACACACGCTTGCCACTGGGGTGACTGTTTCATCCGGTTATAAAACAACACCCAATAAATATATAATAAACTTGTTTTCAAAAATTGGAAGATGAAATTCATCTTCTTCCTCGCGCCAGCAACAATAACAACATTGTTCAAATTTCTAACTCCTCCAATTCTCAATCATTTTAAAAAATGTAAACACGAAAGTTGTTCTAAATTTCACCACGAATTCAACCATGTAACTTTTGAAAGCTATAAGTTAAAGGCTGAAACGAATTTTGCTTGGTATCAAACTGAAACCTAATATTTCAGAAACTTCAATTCCAAAATTCTCATCACATAGTCAACATAAATGAAAACTAAGGACATGCTTAGTTTCAGGGCAATCATATCTAAATTTTATCTTTTGAAATTGAAAGCAAATGATGCGTGTGTAAGGATTTCAAAGTTGGAAAAACTTACATCTTGAAGTGAAAACTCAGAACGTGTATGGAGACTTCCAGGTGCAAGTAAATGATTGATTAAGCTTCCTTGGACCTCTCTGAAGTTGTTCCAATCCTTGCTTTATACTGAAAGTGTCTGAATCTCTCCAACAAAGTCAATGTGCAAGCTTCAGATATGGAGTTTAGAGGATGATGAATATGGTGTTACAGAAGTGTAACAAGTGTTTGAGTGTGTTATATGTGATGTATGTAAGGTGTATGGATGATAAAAAAGACAAACGAACGAGTGGATTTGAAGTTGGGTGTTGGAAGCTTCAAATGTGCAACAATGGAGTTTTCTAAGTGATTCTGAGTTTAAGAGTGTTTAGGGCTTATGAGTTCGTGCCTTGGATTGCAAATGTCCTCTCTATTTATAGAGAAAATGTTTGAGGAGCTGAAGTAATCAGAATCTTGAGATAACAAGTTATGGCTTGGTTGAGACGGAACTTTGAAGTTTCTTGCAAAGTCATGGTACGACTCCTCTAGGGTGGTTGATATCTTATATAGGAGTTGCTTCTGATGTTAGGATTGAGTGTGTTCATAGAAAACAAGTTAGAGGCTCAAGGAGAGTGGACTTTGTGATTAAAGTCACTTTACAAGAATGGAAGTGTGACCTTTTTTTCTTAAATGGCCAAATGGACTGGATAAAGCTTTAAATCCTTGTATCATGGCTCAAAAGTGTGTGTAATATTCTGACTGTGGATATATTTGGTGGTTTAGAGGCATGCAAAGTGAGATTATGCAGCATAGTTATGAGATTTGGTCATGAGTTCATCACAAAAATGACCTATAATTCAAGTTTGATATGCCATCTTCGTTTCTTCGAAACTTCTAGCTCAAGCATGATAAATTTGTGTTCTTGGACATTTTGGAAAGCTTGAAACATTGTCTACAACTTTCATGTTGATCACTTTGGTTAAATCAAATGGGAACTTGGTCGAAATTGGCCAAGAAGTTGGGATACAAAATAGATTAAAAACTTGTTGTAAATTTTTCTAAGTGTTGGATAAAAATATCACAACTTCATGGGCTCATATCTCTTAATCCATGCACTTTTTTAGAATCATCCCACATTAACAAAGTTGTAGAATTCATCAATCCATACAACTTTCATATTGAAAGTTTTCCTTGAATCAACTTGTATCTTGAGGAAACTTGCTTGTGAATTTAGGGTTTTTTAGGTACAAAACACTTGAATTTTTTCTAAGTGTTTGAAAATCTTGACTTTTAACTTTTGTTTACTTTCTTGATTCTTAATGATCAAGTTTGATAGTTTTGAATATTTTGATGATTCTTGATTTTTGAATTCCAATGTTGACCAAAAAGTCAAAGTTTGACTTTTGTAACTATTGACTTTTCATCAATTGATTCAATTCCTCAACTATCAATCACTTGTATCTCTAGAAATGTCTTGAGCCATGTAGTTAGGTAAATATGTTGTATTTGAGCTCTTGAGATCATGCTTCAAGCCATCAGTTCATGCACTAGGCCAAAAGTCAATGATTAGTCATCCTCAGTCAAAACCCTAATTTGGAAATTTTGACCTTTGATGATTTGAGGGATTTCCTTGAGGAATCATGATAAACCCTTGATAAATGATGGATATCACCTCAAATTATTGACGTTGACAAAAAATCTTTTAGTTTGACTATATTTTGACGATAGTTGACTTTTTACCAATATAATTGATTTTCAATCTTCTGAGCCATTGACTGAGCAAACATGTGATGCAAGACTTGAAACTTGACATAAGCATTATTAAGGAACTATGATGAACCATAAAAGTAATTTGAGACCCTTTCATCTCTATCTTCTTTGATAAACACCAAACCCTAATTGTGGACTCATTACTTAGGAGGAGGTTTGACCAGTCAACTCTTGAGAATCCTTGAGTATTTGAGAATCTTAGAAGAATCTCTTAAAGAAAATGGGAGGTCAAATTTTGGGGTACAACAACTTCCCATGTTCAATCTTCTTAAACCTGAAGAGTTAGATTGGCGTATCCTTCATTCGTGACTTAAAGGTACAAGATGATTGAACACTTAAGTGCCCAGAAATTTGCACTCGCATGTGCCCGAAGTTATGCTGTTGGTTGATGTAATACTGGGAATGGGATTAAAGATGCCATTTGGAGAGGTGATAGATAATTGGAAATGGGCTTATAGATGCCATACAAAGTAACTGTTGATAGAAATTAGACTAAGTTTATGCTCGACTTCAACTGGAAGAAGTATCAGAATAAATCTACGCTTGATTTAATCTGAGCCACAAAATGTCAACTGGAAGAAGTATTAGAATAAATCTATGGTCGATTTAATCTGAGTCAGAAGAGGTCTTTTTGTATTTTACTGGAAGAAGTATCAGAATAAATCTATGGTTAATTTAATCTAAGTTAGAAAAATTCTACTGGAAGAAGTATCAGAATAAATCTACGGTCTATTTAATCTGAGCCAGAAGAGGTCTTTTTGTCTTTAACTGGAAGAAGTATCAGAATAAATCTATGGTTGATTTAATCTGAGCCAGAAAATGTCTACTAGAAGAAGTATCAGAATAAATCTATGCTTGATTTCATCTGAGCCAAAAGATGTTTGTGTCTGTCTTTAACTGGGAGAAGTATCAGAATAAATCTATGGTTGATTTAGTCTGAGCTACAAAATATCTACTGGAAGAAGTATCAGAATAAATCTACACTTGATTTAATCTAAGCCAAAATAGGTCTTTTTGTTTCTAATTGGAAGAAGTATCAGAATAAATCTATGGTTGATTTAATCTGAGCCAGAAAAGGTCTACTGAAAGAAGTATCAGAATAAATATATGGTTGATTTAATCTGAGCCAGAAAAAATATCTACTAGAAAAAGTATCAGAACAAATCTACACTTAATTTAATCTGAGCCAGAAGATGTCTTTGCCTGTCTTTTACTACAAGAAGTATCAGAATAAATATATGGTTGATTTAATTTGAGCTAGAAAAGGTCTACTGAGAGAAGTATCAGAATAAATCTATGGTCGATTTAATATGAGTCAGAACAAATATCTACTGGAAGAAGTATCAGAATAAATCTACGCTTGATTTAATCTGATCCAGATGATGTCTTTGCCTATTGTAACACAATGGGAGAACTGACTTGGGATGTTTTGTGTTTGATCTTCTTTGTTGCGGATAACAAGAGTCGCCATCGACTTTTCTTTTATCCAATGAGGAGAGGTTGAAAAGAACAGGAAATACCTTTTGAGATTATTTCTTGAGTTTGGGGGGTAGGTTATGAAAAGGGAAGGTATTAACACCCTTTTCATCCGTAGTTATCTACGGGCTCTCAGTTGCTTGCTAGATCACTTGCTTTTGTTTGAAAATGTGCTTGTGGTGTGGATTTGAAAGTATTTTGAAAATGTATTTGTAATGGTTCTCGTTTCTATAAGAACGCATACAAAGTGTTTGTTTTGAAAATAGTTCAAAGAGGTGTTTGTGTAATGTGTTTTCGAAAGTGATTTTGAAAAGTGTCTTTGTAATGGTTCTCGTTTCTATAAGAACACGTACAAAGTGTTTTGTCTTTTGAAAATGTCTCAAAATGAGAGTGTGGGTGTATAAAATGTTTTTGTTGTGAGCAAGCGAGCAACTAGGAGTATCCTACCTACTCAAAAGGTCTTTAATGTTCTTTTCCTCCTCCTTTAGATGTTGCTATCTTACCATTGATTTGATAAGAAGCCCCATCATTGGATGTGAAGGGACAGGCGTGGGACGTTTGTATAGTCATAGAAGGCAACCTATGAGACGTTTTAGCAATTTGTTTAGGGACTAGATCATTTACTGAAGGTGTAACATTAAGGGTCATCGAGGGACTACGATCTTTTATCGAGGGTCTTTGCTAAAATGCCCCTATTCGAGGGACATGACTATTTCTCTGAGGCAACAAGTGAGATTACCCTAAGGGTGCATGTGTGAATAGTGTGTTTGATTTGCATGCATTTAGTCTTTGATTAGGGGTTGTCTACTTGTTGATTTTATCTTATCATGTATACCCTATCTTACTAGCAATTATACAAAAGTAATAAAAATGAATAAAAATAAATCCTACAATATTAAAACCATATTGAATAGCAAGAAAATATAAAGGCAAAAATAAAATAAAGAAGGGAATGTGGCTCTTTCGATTCAGGCAGCCACACTCTTCGATTTTCACTTCTTGGCTTCCTTCGATTTGGGCCTAGAGTCAGTGAGGTCATGCCCTTCGATTCTGCCTCTCTACCTCCTTCGAATGGGGCCTAGAATCAGCATGGTCATCTTTTGGCTGCCTCTTTCATTCAGCATAGAATGCCCTCTTCACCTTAAGTCCTTTGCTGCATCCTTCGATTGGGCCTGGAGTCAGTGAGGAAGCCTAAGGCTTCATTTCATACTTATGTCTCCTATTTCTTTCGTTTGAGTTTTTGAATAGCAACATGGACTAAGGCCATGCTAGCATCACCTTGGGGCCAAGTTAGTTCTTAAAGCATTTTAATAAAACAAAGAGCAAAGCTAAAAGGGTTAATCATAAAAAAAAATTAAAAAGGTGGAAACAAAAAGAAAGAACAAATACTATGTACATGTTTGAAACGAAAAGGAAGGTTATTCACATATCATGCTAGAAACGAAAGGTTCAAGGTTAAGAGTGACTTACCTTGCTTGAGGTTAGGACGTATGAGCTGGACCTTGAGTGGTTGCTCTGAGTGCTTCTAGATTCGAAGGTTAGAAACGAAGGTGACGTTTCTAATGCTGGATTCGAAGGAGAAGGACAAGTGTGATGTTCTTTCTACCAGATTCGAAGGGTAACAAGGTGTGGGGATGTTTCTGATTCGAAGGGGACAAATGTTTAGATTCTGGGTTGGTATTTTGACAATGTGTTTAAGTGTTTGAGAGTGTTTGAGTTTGATGATTCATTCCACCCACAAGTCTCTGGATCCGTTGTCCAGCCAAAAAAAAAGTCCCCTAAACATATTGTGGAGCCTCTTACCTATAGGCAAAGCTGGCCGAAGCTTTTGGAGGGAAAACAAAATAGTTTGAACAATTTGAGTAAACTGCTTTTATAGCTTTTGAGAGGCAGTATTTGTATGCAATTTTGGTGCAAGGAATAAGGCAGTGTTGCAGGACTGTAGTGTAGTAGTTTTGGAGTTTTATGACTAATGTATCAGGCCTGAACCTGGAAGTGCATGGGACTTGGTCAACAAGTACCTTTGGGCATCTCAACCTCTTGTATTAACCCCTTAGCCCTATCCTTCGACCAGACTCTTCAACAATCATTTATTTTTTCAAATCGAAGTGTCCTTCGAATGGCTCATGTGGGTATCCTTTGAAGGGGCCCAAATAAGTGTCTTTCGACCAGGCCCTTCATGGGTTCCTTTGAATGGTCCAAATATACGCTCCTAGGGTGGGTCAGCAAAACATGTCATTCGATTGGGACATTCAGACATGTCTAGAAAGTCCTTCGAATGTGCCACCATGGTACTTATTTCGCACGAGACAATGGCAATTTGAAGTAAACTACTTCCAAGGGAGATACTGCCCACTCAAACTTGCTTGCAAGGGGTCATATGGCCAAACGAAAGGGTTTATGTAGAAGGTCCCTGCTTCGTGACTTTGTGCAAACATGTAAGATATTTTTGCTCAAATGAAGGCTTGTAAAAAGGGAGCCACATGCCCAAACGAAAGGTGTGACCAAAAGCTTGTACTGAAGGATTCACACGCCCCAAACGAAGAATGCATGCAGAGGATGAAGGGCACAATCGGAGCTTGCAACACAGGGAAGGCCATATGCCCCAAATGAAGGAGTCCTGCAGGAGGCTAGATGTGTAATCAAAAGAGACCAGAAGAGACGCTTTTTCCTCCTGAATCGAAGGACATCATTAAGAGACTTTTTGCCTTGTGAATTGAAGCTAGTTGAAGGTAAGTGTTGCCCTGTCGAAGTTTGTAACAAGTTGCTTAAAATGGTGACTTTGGCCTTGTGCATGTTAGCATGGTAAGGAATTCTGCCTTGTAAATCTTGGCTAACATGCAAGAAAGATGCTATATGTCCAAACAAAAGATTTTCAAGAAGAGAATAAAACGTTCAAACGAAATCTAGTGCCTAAACAAAGCAGGAAGTGAACTTTCCTAAATGAATTCCAATGCCCCAACGAAACAGGAAATGAACTTGCCCAAAAGGAGTCTAACGTCCAAACAAAGGATGCAACCAAAGCCTACATCGAAGGAGCCAAAGTGCCCAATCGAAGGATGTAAAATCAAAGAGAACTTGTTTTTCCTTCAATTTTGTCAAAAAGAGCATTTTCATATGTTTTTCCCTTTTTAGCAATTTCCTCTTTAATCTTGATGCTGAAAAATCCAAATATATTTGTGTAAGTTTGAATTTTTGGGAGCCACTTGTGAGAAATTCCTTGAGAAATGAGAGGCAAATTTTGGGGTACAACAGCTGTCCCTGTTTAATCTTCTTAAATCTGAAGAGTTAGAATGGCGAATCTGCCATTCGTGACTTGAAGGTGGAAGATGATTGAACACTAGAGTGCCAAGAAATTTGCACTTGATGATGTGGTGGTTGATTATGTAGGGAATGAGCTTAAAGATTCCATTTGGTAAGATGATAGAGAGTTGTCGGAGATGGGCTTATAGATGCCATCCAAAGGTGATTGTTGACAGAAATTAGACTAAGTCTAAACTTGACTTCAAATGGAAAAGAATCAGAATAAATCTTGGAGCGATTTATCTGAACCAGATAAAATGTCTACGGGAAAGAATCGGGATAAACCATTGAGAGATTTAAACTGAACCAGCAGAGGTCTTGAATATTCTTTAAATGGAAAGAATCAGAATAAATCTTGGAGGGATTTATCTGAACCAGAAAAAATGTCTAAGGGAAAGAATCAGGACAAACCATTGAGAGATTTAAACTGAACCCGCAGAGGTCTTGAATATTCTTTAACTGGAAAGAATCAGAATAAATCTTGGGGAGATTTATCTGAACCAGAGAAAACGTCTACCGGAAAGAATCAGGATAAACCATTGAGAAATTTAAACTGAACCAACAGAGGTCTTGAATATTCTTTAACTAGAAAGAATCAGAATAAATCTGGGAGAGATTCACCTGAACCAGCAAAAATATCTATCGGAAAGGAATCCGGATAAAACATTGATCAATTTAAACTGAACCAACAGAGGTCTTGAATATTCTTTAACTGGAAAGAATCAAAATAAATCTTGGAGAAATTCATCTGAACTAGAGAAAATGTCTACGGGAAAGAATCAAGATAAACCATTGAGAGATTTAAACTGAACCAGTAGAGGTCTTGAATATTCTTTAACTAGAAAGAATCAGAATAAATCTTGGAGCGATTTATCTGAACCAGAGAAAATGTCTACGGGAAAGAATCAGGATAAACCATTGAGAGATTTAAACTGAACTAGCAGAGGTCTTGAATACTCTTTAACTGGAAAGAATCAGAATAAATCTTGGAGCGATTTATCTGAACCAGAGAAAATGTCTACGGGAAAGAATTAGGATAAACCATTGAGAGATTTAAACTAAACCAGCAGAGGTCTTGTGTAACACCTCATTTCTACCCGGCGGATAATAAGAAAATCAGAGTTCAACATAAATATGATGCTACATTTTCAACTAAAAATCAATCTTCATTTAATCGCATACAAATAGATACATAACACTTAACTCGGATGAACCGATAACAATATGATTTATTCTTCAAAATCAAACAACTTTTTATTGATAAGCAACAAAATATACATACTCAACTTCAATTCACTTAACATATTTTATTCAACTAAAACAACCTCAAGACAACAATTATTTCATGTAATCAATTTAAAAATTCAGCAACTGAAATAATAATCAATAATTAAACATTAAGCGTTCATCCCCCCCCCCCCCCCCCCCCCCCCCCGAGTGCTACGTATCAGAGCGATAACACCGACTAGAACTAACAAGGTAATAACTATCCTTCTTGATTACCTGCACGTTACCAACAGAAGGGGTGAGATATCAAACTATATAATTAGTCATATAATAAATAATATATTAAATCAGATCATATAAAATCACCACTTTACAACTTACAAACAACTTTAATCACAATAAAACATCAACACAACATAACTACTAAATTCATAGCTTTTAGATAATACTTGTCACAACAAGTCAACAACATAAAGAAACAACGAGTCTATCTTCACAACAACTCAAGATGCAACATCAAATGCGACTCAATCACAATGCACATGCATGTGGTACCATCGGAGCAGAACTCCCAACTTAAAAATTGCCAATTAATAGAGGCATCAACAAGGCATAAGCCTTCTTCACAGTTTGCCAATACAGACCTTCACAAAATCCGCCAATACAGGCCATCACAGAGTATGAAAATGTATGTGACTCAATGAATGCACCATCACATACTAGCAACAATTATCATTCATCTCAAGACATAAGCCCACATCACAATTATTACCAGTAAATAGAGGTAATTCATCATCATCTAAAATCTCTGCAACTTCACATTATCAACAAGAATTCACAGAGACAATCACAACAACACGACATCTCAACATTGGCCATAGGCCTACAATATAATATTGCTCATAAATAGAGGCAATTCAACCAAATTCATCATCACCTGCAATTTCATATTTTTCAGCAAGGTATACAACACAATCCATAAACCGGAACTATTCAACTTAATTCGACTTCACCTGCAAATCAACTTTATTCTACATAATTCTAACAAAATAAACCAACTAAAAATACCCATATGTATATACGACTCACTCCGACAATTTCAACTAATTCTGGTTAACTACTTTTATTGCCTAAATCTACAAATTCAGCTAATCGATACTGTTTTATATACTGTTATTACTATTATTTATTTATACTGCTACTAATTATTTTATTCTACTAAATTATGCTACCTCTGTTATTTAGCTTACTGCTATTATTGGTCTCCGCCAAAACTACTTGTTTGCTATCTACAACTTCTATTACTACAACTTCCTGCCAGTGACAAATATTAGTTATAAACCAAAACCAATTTCAACTTATTCCTCCTGTTACTGAAATTCTCCGTTATACTTTCTGTATGATAATTTGCAATTTCTACATCTACTGATACTTCCTAACAATGCTCAGCTAAATTAGTCCATACACTATTATTTCTGCTACTCTTACATATACATCCTGCTATTCACTTGACTAAAGCATTACAATTTATTCCTGCAACTTCTTTAATCCAATCTGATACTAAATTATTTTACTAATTATACTAACTTATTAATAATATAAGATATGACATAGTCTTTCCACCACGCCTATATGTTCTTTCGAGTCTCATCTCAGGACAACAACTCAATAATAGACATAGCAACATCATAACAGAAATACGTTTTAAATAAATTGCAGAACAACTTCATAAACACATTATGAACATTCACTGACAACTAAAATTGCAGGACTGATAATCTTCACAAAATCACAATATAACCGAATCAACAACAATTCATGGCACAAATTTATACAATCCAACCCCACATACGGTTTATCATATACCCGGTTATAGAGATTGGACCCCATCCTTACCTGGTTTGGGTTGAAGGTAACTCTAAGGGTCTCCGATTGATTCTCCTCTTGGCCGCTTGGTGTAACTTCCACGTATCCCTCTTCTTCTCTTCAAAACCCTTATTTTTCTCTTCTCTACAACTTTTCTTGTACCAAAACCTTTCAAGAATTTTTTTCTCTCTAGATCATAATCAAAGCTGAAAATTTTCTCAAATATGCAGCTACAGTGCGATGACGGTATCTCCCAACTCAGACTTTATTTTGAAGATCCCAACGGTCAAAAGTTATATGTAGCTGTTGTGAACCCACCCTGAAAATTTGAGCATGATCCAACGGTTAACGAATCGGGGATTGCCAATTTAGTGAGACTACTGCAATAAAAACGGGAATGAGTTTCTCCCATCTATTCTCTCACTTTTTCTCAATTAACCTAATTCTTTTTATATCCACTTAACCTTGTAATTCTAGTAATTCTTATTGAGCCAATATCCACACTCCCATATTTACTACATGACATCACTTAAATAAGCCCAACAATTAATCTTATAATGCTCCAATATATTTAATATTATTAAACCATCATTTAATCAAATAATGTCACAAAGCAACTTAACAATAATTCACAATGTTGCTCAACTCCAACTAATAATTTTAATTAAATAATTAATTAAATTATCGAGGCGTTACATCTTGAATATTCTTTAATTGGAAAGAATCAGAATAAATCTTGGAGCGATTTATCTGAGCCAGAGAAAATGTCTACGGGAAAGAATCAGGATAAACCATTGAGATATTTAAACTGAACCAACAGAGGTCTTGAATATTTTTTAACTGGAAAGAATCAGAATAAATCTTGAAGCAATTTATCTAAACCAGAGAAAATGTCAATGAGAAAGAATCAGGATAAACCATTGAGAGATTTAAACTGAACCAACAGAGGTCCGAAGGGAGTACGTCATGTAGATAGTCACCCAGTCCTGTTTTGGGAATTGTTCTACAATTTATTTGTTGACAGATAATGGTCCTGTCTTTGTTGAAAATTTGTTGATGATAATTTTATAATGATTGATCTTTCCTGAAAAGATAAAGAGTTAGTTGTATGAAATGCCACGATGTATGAAATGCGTGGCGTAATGATGTGTCTCAAAATAAATGAGATTGCGATATATGCATTTGTCATGTATGTAATATGATGCATGAAATGCGAAATATTGTTGGAATGTGTTTTTGCCTTTGGAAAATAAATCCTTGACAAATGCTGGGGGAGCTTTGGGAAGCCAAATTCTCGGACGGCCGCTGGGGATGAAGAATATGCACACTGTGATCGGTGGATCTGGAACTGACTGTTTAACGCTGGTTCGCGAAATGTCGCGGAAGCAAGAGTCGCCACCGTCTTTTATTTTCTCCAAATGGAAAGGACAAAAGCACAGAAAAATTCCTTAAAGAGATTGCTCTCGGTTCGGGAGGTAGGTTATAGAAAGGGAAGGTGTTAGCACCCTTTCTATCCATGGTTATCCATGGGCTCTTAGATACTCGCTCATTTGTGTTTTCAAAATTGTTTGTTTGCTTTTCAATGTGGGTTTAAAAAAGTTTCTTTGAAAAATTTCAGTTCGACTCGTACGTCAGAGTGTTTGAAAAATTTGCTTTGAAAGCTTTTGAAAAGTGTCAGTGTGAAAAGATTTTTGTTTGTTTTGAGATTAGAGCAAGTATCCTTGAGAAGCTACCTACCCTAAGGAATTCGTCTGTGTAAGAGTCCTTAAAAGTAGTGCCATCCCACCATTGAGAGGTAGGTAGCACCACCGTTGGAGGTGTTCGGGTCAATTCGGGTTTTAGGGACATGGTGATCACCAGAGCAATGGGAAGACACCTTAGAAGCTACCCTCATGCCAGGTTCCCGGATCATGAGGACTTACTAAGACGTCCTCTACTCGACGACCACCTTTCGAAAGGCAACAGTGAGGCGTACCCTAGGGGTGGTGTGTGCGAATTGTGTGTCATGTTTCAGTTATTTGTCTTGTCATGTTTGTCGTGTTCTACGCTTGATTTTAATTAGGACATTCATTCTTGCATGCATATTTAACAGTTATAAAGTTTGCGAAAAATAAATCTAAGACTATTACAAATGGCGCGGGTCCACATCGCCAAAATTAAACCGGACCCGATTTGACGGAAAATAAATAAAGCGAATAAATAAAAGTGCGAGAGATAAAGTTGTTACAAGGCTTTGGGACATGTACATAATTATTTAAACGATTATAAAATAAATGCGCGAAATAAAGGAATTAAACAAAACTAGGGCGTTGGACCCTTTTACAAACAATTAAAATTAACAAGGAATTTAAAATTAAAATTAAATGAAAATGGTATTTTTGTGTTTTTAGATTTAATGAGAAAAAAGAGTTAATTGAAATTAAATTAAACGGCAAACCCTAATTCTAATATTTTTATTTATTATGAAAGAATTAAAATATAATCTACATTAAACCCTAATTTATTTATGTACAATTTTTAATTTATGAAAATAAATAACTAATATTATTATTCTGAAAAAAAAATTAAAAAGAAAATAAAAAGTTATTAAACCTAAATTCTATTTTTTTGGATTTTTATTATTAAAAAGAATTAAATTTGTAACCTAATAAAACTAAGTAATTACAAGCATTTATTTATGAAAATAATTATAATATTAATATTTATTATTTTTTGGCCTTTTCTGATTTTTGAATGTTTTTTGCATTTTGATTAAAAATTAAATAAAACAAATAATTAAAATAACATAACAATTAAAATAATAAATGAAGATATAAGAAAAATAAATAAATTTGGCAAACCAGGGTGGGGTGTAGCCCCAAATTGGAGGTTTAGGCCTGGAATTTTGGCCCATTAGCTTTGAGTTTCGTTGACCTTTTGGACGGCCTACAGCTATGTTGACTTACATCCATGATATGCCTTCAACCTGAACCTTTGATTAGATCTCCAGGACGCGTGGCTAGTTAATTTTTGAGTGTGCATGGTATACTGGGACGTTAGCGCTGCATAGGATCAATTATTGAAAAATAATATTGAGCATTTGCCAGACCTGGGACTTGAACCCAGGTCTTTGATGTTACCAACGTATGTCCCTGCCACTGAGCCGTTTCAATCACATTTAACATATAATATAACACAAATAATATAAAAGAAAAGTGGAACACCGCTTGGAACGCGCGCGAATTTTTTAAATCCGCCTATCATACTTCGCCACGAGGTCTTCGTCCTCGTTTGCCCTGAAACTAAAACAGATAGGCCACGGTTTTTTAGCGTTGTTTTAGAGGCCCTTTGGAAAAATAGCGATTAGCGCTATGTGGGTCATAAATCCATCACGAGTATGGGGTCTTCTTCGTCCAGACCTGCTGTATGCAACCATGGTGTTCATGAGCCCTAATTTTCCCTCTATGCAAAATCCCCAATTTAGAAAACCTGCAACCCTAGAATTCTCGCATGGCAGATTCATATATATGGCATAAAAATGCAATCAAACGCATTGGTCAGCTTAGAAACATCATTGTGATCATGAATACATAAATAAAAATGAAAAATAATGCTTGAATTATGCTATGCGATTTCAAGAACTTTGCTTCACAGTTTGACTCATGGATACCAATTCAGGGCGTTTTGGTTGATGTTAATGATTGAGAAACGTTCAGTGATGTTTCAGGATGCTAATGGAATGAAAGTTGAAGCTTGAATCGACCTTGAAACTGGTTTTCAGTGTTTGTGTTTTATGGAAAATTTTCAATTTGCCAAAGGTTCTTGGGGCGCAGCTTGCAGTCTAAAAGCATTAGGTTTGCATTCCTGAATATGTAGCCAAGGCATTAGGTCAACAAAACTGAACAAAATCCATGGTATTCAATGTTTTCAATCTTTGATTTTATGAAATCTTTTTTGAATCTTTTTCACATGTAATTTGGTTCAATCATGCTCCAATCACACCAAAACTTGCCATATTCAATTGTACACGAAATCTTGAGAGTAGAATGTGCACAAAAAGATTTTTTTAGGTTAAACTTATATTTTCTACATATTTAAATAATTTAAATGAATGAATATTAATATAAATTCAAATAAATAATTAAAAAATAAGAAAATACTTCCCTTTGGGCCTAATGGTCGTGCATAGGCTTATAATGATGGATCATGGAAGAAAAATGGGCCCATTTGCATTTTTAGGTCATTTGAACCATTGTTGACTTTTCAAAATTCCCAAAAATTTCCCAACTTCCACAAGGCATAACTTGCTCAATTTTTAAGCTTTTCACATGTTCTTGGACATTTTGGAAAGGTCTTTGAGTCCTTTAACCAATGCCTTTGGTCCCATGTCATTTTGATTTACCAATCTCAAGTCATGGCCTTTGACTTAAAGTCACTTTTTGTTGACTTTTGAAAATGACCTATAATGTTGAATTTGATAACTTTTTGTGAGAGCATTTCTTGGACTTGGAATATGAAGATGAGTTGTAGGAAATGTCTTTCTCTTCAAAATGAGCTTTGGATGGAATTTTTCTGATAATCCATGTGAAAGTTATGCCCTGGTCAATTTCAGTTGACTTTTTTAACTGTCCAAATATAGCAACTTTTGCATCTTGATGATTTTCTGAGCCAAATTTTGAGAATCATGATCAAGCATTGATCAAATGATGTTTGTGGCTTCAAAATGATATATTGACCAAAAATTTGAACTTTTGACTGTCAAATGACCATTTTGCCCCTACAGTTGACTGTAGTGCAATTTAGGGTTTTGACTGTGCAATTTTGAGCTGAATGCCTTGAAACTTGATATGAGGATACTTGACCATCTTTATAAGCATATGAGACTTGATTGGGCCTTTGAAAATTTCCTTTTCTTGATCAGAACCCAAACCCTAGTTTTGACTGTATAGGAGGCTCTTTGACTGGGCAACCCTTGGGGAATTTTGTGACCTGGCTTGGCCATTTCTTGAAGAATATGGGAGGGAAAATTTTGGGGTGCAACAGTTGCCCCTGTTCAATCGTCTTATACCTGAGGATGCAGATTGGCTGACGTGCCTTTCGTAATCCGAGGGTAGAAGATGATTGGACACTAGAGTGCCCAGAAATTTGCGCTCACATAGTAGCAGTGATGATGGGAATGGGCTTACAGATGCCATTTAGAGGTTGCTGGATAGGGTGATGGGCTTATAGATGCCATCTGGTGATTGCTGGATAAGGTGATGGACTTATAGATGCCATCTGGATGTTGATTGCGGTGGAGATTCCTTAGCTAGAACCTGCATACCTGCAAAAAGAAGAAAGAATACCTGACACGTTGCAGGAGCTGATTTTAGATGCTTGGTATAGATGTGTCCTGACTGGTTACAGGAGCTGAATCTGGAGCTTCAAACGCTGATGAATGAACCAGGGATGGTTACAGCCTTAGCATGAATGGTAAGAGGACCTTGGGTGATTTTAACTTCAACAACGCTCGTTGAGAAAATCTTGGCGGGAATTACCATTTTTTGCAATATCGGGAAGAGAACCATAGGCAATTATAATCTGAAAGGAATGATCACCTCACACTCATCGTCGGAGAGGGGAACATCTGAAAAAAGGAATTACCACCTCACACACCGTCGGAGAGGGGACCATCTAAAAAGGGATTACTACCTCACACACTGCTGGAGAGGGAACCCTAGGGAGAATATCACCTCACACTCATCGTCGGAGAGGGAAACATCTGAAAAAGGGATTACTACCTCACACACCGCTGGAGAGGGAACCATAGGGGACTGCTGAGTCTTTATCAGAAAAATATGTTGGGCATCGATTTAGCTGGACTAGAGGAGGTCTTGAAATATCTTCAACTGGAATAAGTGACAGAATGTTGCCATATCTGGTTTACATCTGGACTATATCTGGAAGGAGATCTGGAAGCAGCATCAGAACGTCACCATATCTGGATCATATCTGAAACTATATCTGAAGGATACCTGGAAGCAGTATCAGAACGTCACCATCTCTGGGTTTACATCCGAAACTATATCTGGAAGGAAGTCTGGAAGCAGTATCAGAACGCCACCATCGCTGGGTTTACATCTGAAACTATATCGAGAAGGAAATCTGGAAGCAGTATCAGAACGTCACCATCGCTGGGTTTACATCTGAAACTATATCTAGAAGGGAATCTGGAAGCAGTATCAGAACGTCACCATCGCTGGGTTTACATCTGAAACTATATCTAGAAGGAATTCTGGAAGCAGTATCAGAACGTCACCATCGCTGGGTTTACATCCGAAACTATATCTGGAAGGAAGTCTGGAAGCAGTATCAGAACGTCACCATCGCTGGGTTTACATCTGAAACTATATCGAGAAGGAAATCTGGAAGCAGTATCAGAACGTCACCATCGCTGGGTTTACATCTGAAACTATATCTAGAAGGGAATCTGGAAGCAATATCAGAACGTCACCATCGCTGGGTTTACATCTGAAACTATATCTAGAAGGAATTCTGGAAGCAGTATCAGAACGTCACCATCGCTGGGTTTACATCTGAAACTATATCTAGAAGGAATTCTGGAAGCAGTATCAGAACGTCACCATCGCTGGGTTTACATCTGAAACTATATCGAGAAGGAATTCTGGAAGCAGTATCAGAACGTCACCATCGCTGGGTTTACATATGAAACTATATCGAGAAGGAAATCTGGAAGCAGTATCAGAACGTCACCATCGCTGGGTTTACATCTGAAACTATATCAAGAATGAATTGCGATTAGTTGATAGTAGTCATTTTTGTATTGATCTTTTTCCTGAAAAAGCGAGACATAATTGGATGCAAAATCATGATGCATGAACTGTATGTCTTCAAGATCAATGAGATTCGTGTAGTATGATGCATATGCATGCTATAATGATGTATGTGACGTTTTATGAATGTATGTTTGTCTAAGAAAATAAATCCTTGACGGGTGCCGGGAAGTCGTATCCTGGGCTGATGTTGAAGAATAGTTGCAAGAATTCCAATAGACGAAGATAACTCCGTTGGGGGAATAATCTTGGCGAATGGAAGATTCTGCGGGGAGAAAAGATATTCTAGCGACCATGCTGGGAAGAAATACTCTGTGGGGAGATGCTTTTGCTGAATTGTTGAGGATGACTCGTTGAGGATACCTTGCTGTATTGGAAGTATGAATAGACTTCGCTGGGGATAGGAAGATTCTGTCGACGACGCTCTTTCCGTGGCTTTTGGCTGAGGATAACCCAGTTATATCCTGTTAAGGAAATAACTCTTTAAATAAAGCCGGGAGACGCGTTCGTGCTCTGTGAGGATAAACTTCCAGAATCTACTGGGGGTACGCTTATTGCTTGGGGATATGAATTCCAACTTTCCTGGGGAACTTGGGTTGGACTCTCCTGGGGAAGCTTTGATATGTTGGGATGTTCTTCAACGGAACCTACCCTGATGCCTTGGAGGATAGAACAATCAGACTGCTCAGACCAACCTTTATTGCCCCTGTTTCTTGTGGGGTGCTGATAGTTGTTGGCGGACAAACCTTCTTCTGGTAGACAGATGGCAGGACATAGTCGTACGCTTTAATCCCTAACTTTTGCCTGGACTGCCCTTTCGGATTTTCAGTCCACCGGGATACCCATTTTTGCTCAAGCCGCCTTTTCAGGTTTTCGACTTGCCGGGTGTACAGATTTTTCATTTCATCCCTTCATTTTGCCCGAACCCTTTTGGTTCGCCGGGAAGCCCTAAATTTTGCCTAGGCATGTCAGCCTAGCGGGTCTTTGATTATGCGTAGTATTCCTTTCGACTATGTCCGTGCTTTCAGAATGTAGGGAGTTTCCCCTGTTGGAAGTATTTTGTCATGCCACCAGAAGATGTTTGATCAGGCAAGATTCGTTGTTGGAATGCCCCAAGTGACTCAGGCGGAGATTTGCCCCAGGCTATTTGACTTTTGAGAGATTCTCCGAATCTTGATTGGATTGCCCCAGATAATGGACCATGGTCATGTCTGCCCCTTGATTGGGAGTACTTTTGTTCACTAGGTATTCATCGTGCGAATTTCCCTACTGTTCAAACAAAAAAGTCATATGTAAACAATGTTATATCAAAAATGCAAAGCCTATGTCTGTCTTGAAGATTTTGAAAATGCATTCTTTTTTTCATAAAACAAATGAATGTTTGTAAAACGTGATGTCAACTTCGTATTTACCGTAGGCCTTAAGGAGTCAGGATACCTTTCGTAACAGTATACTTTCGAACTAACCCATGCTTCAGCTAGGACTTTTAAGGGTTATAACGTGGCCTGGTTCACGGTTTAAGAAACAAAGGATAAAGGCTCAAATTTTATTTGTACCCACCCGCTCTTCGTGATGTTCTCCAAACCTAAACTCAGTTGATCATACGTTAGACCTTGTTTGAGTTTTTGCTCTGATGTTCCAGTGATGGTTCAGATATTGATGATTTATTCTGAACAGGCAGTCATTTTTTGGTTTTTGTTGAGGGTTTGTAGGACCTCTTTCTTCTTTGATTTTGTTATCCCTATTTTTTGCCTGAGCTGTTTCCTTTTTTGGAATTACAGTCAGCGGGATGCCCCAGTTTTGTAAGTCCCTTTTTATAGGTTTTGACTTCTTGGGCTTTTCGTTTATGATTTTTTTTTGATAATGACTGCCTGTCCTTTTGATTGTTCTGAACCATCACTGTCCTTTGTTTTTGGAAAGACTCATTTGGTGCCATTTGTTATGCACTTGGATCAACTGAGAGACTACCCTGCCCCAGGTTATGATTAAGGGTTTTGATTTTCGAAAAATAAAACTCCTACTTCTTTGGCTCGAAGGGGTTGACGAGGGATTATCTTCCTTATAACTCCAGTGTTTAGGGATTTGAAACAATGCCTGTACTTCATCAGCGGGGTCTGTTCAAAAGCATACTGTAAATTATGGTATCGTTTTCGTCATCCTCCCTCAAGAGGCTTAGAATTATTAATCGAGAGTTGATCATCACAGAAAAAATGAAAACAATTTTGGATATAATGAAAACAATTGTATTAATTCCCAAAACAGACATATGCGATGCTTTAATTGAATAAAAGAGTTTGCTATGACATTAATTGTTTGTATAAGCAACGAAAAGTACAACTCAAAAATTCAAATAAACAAAAGGCTTCAATGATTGGGCAACGGAGCAGTGATTATGTTCGGAGTCTCAGACACTTCAAACTGAATCTCCCCGGCGTCGATCATGTCTTGAATTTTGTTCTTGAGAGGCCAGCAGTTGTCCGTAGTATGCCCCGGGCTATCAGAATGATATGCGCACCTATCATTGGGATGATAATTGGGAGCAGAAGTGTTCGGATTCCGAAGAGGAGCCCGTAAGGTGATCAGCCCTGCCTTCAACAGTTGTTGCAGGGCTTGGTCCAGCGACATGTTGAGTTTGGTATACTGCCGTTTCTCCTTGCGCTGCTGCCCCTGTCCTTGTTGAGCAGGTCCGGGATTAGAGATTTGGATTGCCCCTGCCTCATGACGGCTCTTTTTACCGTGCACGGCATTAGATTCTTTCTTTCCATGATGAGGCTTTTTGTCCGAAGGTGCAGCCTCTTGAATTTTCCCAGACCGGATGCCAGCTTCTATTCGCTCTCCAGTTAAGATAAGATCTGTGAATCCAGCAGACGAGTTCCCAATCAGGTGGTTATAAAATGGACCAGACAAGGTCCCCAAGAACATGTCCACAAGTTCCCGATCAGTCAGAGGTGGTTGTACCCTTCCAGCAAGATCCCTCCATTTTTGCGCATATTCTTTAAAACCTTCGCTTGCGCCTAACGACATACCCTGGAGTTGGGTACGTGTGGGGGCAAGGTCGGCATTGTACTGGTACTGCTTATAGAAAGCAGTTGCCAACTCCTCCCAGTTACGAACCTTGGTCCCATCCAGTTGATAGAACCATTCGAGGTGAGTCCCTGAAAGACTTTCCTGGAAGAAGTGGATCCACAAGTTTTTGTCCACCGTATATGGTTGGATCTTCCGAACATAGGACCTTAGATGCAGCTTGGGACAAGACGCCCCGTCATACTTAGAGAAGGGTGGTACTTTGAACTTCCGAGGAATAACCACACCAGTTGACAGACCCAAATCTCCAAGATCCAGCCCAGGTACCTGTTGCACCTCCATAGCCTTCATCCTATCCTCCAACTGTTTGTACTTGTCCTCAGCCGGAGGGTACTGTTCGTCGTCGAAATCTGTTTCATTGTCGGAGACCACTGGACTAGGCACCCTTTCCTCTGGATGACTGCTTTTTCCCACATATGGGGTTGTCCTTTCAGTTTCAGTCGGCGGTGCATTCCCGGATCTGCGTCTAGGGCTGAACAAAACAGTCCTCTTCTTCTTTTTGTCCTTCTTCAAGAGCAGAGCCTTCAGGTCTTGTTGCCCTTGGGTCAAATTCATTATCAGCTCTTGGAACTGGGCGTTCTGAGCCTGGAGGTCCTTGATAGTCTGCTCGGCTGATGATTCAGGATTCATGACGATCGGCTGAAATAAACAGCGGAGAAGGGTAAGCAACCTGTCAAAGGGATACCTGCAATGCAATGAGATGTATGACATGCATGCAATGTTTTCAAGGACCTCGCGGGGTAAACAGAGAAACTTTGTTAGCATTTGGAACCGGTAGCTTGACTGAAGGCACTGCCTATTGTTGAGAGTCCTTCTTCAAGGGTCAAAGGCTCACCATATCCAGTGGGTCATAGCCCCTGACACCCTTGGCTAGAAGAAAATAAATCCTCTTTGCCCCTGGCTAGATGTTTGATTTATCCTGACCTGCATCACAAGCCCTTGAGATCCTTGAAATGGGTTAGGATGTATGCAATGGTGTGCAATGGTATGATGTCATGCTATGCATGGGGTGAAGTAGGTAGACCCTGTTATGAGTCCCAATTAAGGACTATAAACAAACCCTGCAAGAAATTCAGTATACTTTGTTATGAGTCCCAATTAAGGACTACAAACAAAACCTGCAAGAGATCTAGTAAGCCCTGTTATGAGTCCTAGTTAAGGACTATAAACAAGACCTGCAAGAAACTTAGTACCCTGTTATGAATCCCAATTAAGGACTATAAACACGACCTGCAAGAAACAAGTGTCAGGTAACAAGCACGCAGATAGTCGAGTACGAAGGCACGCAAGTCACACAAAAGAGCCCTTAAGGTTTAGGCCAGCATGAGGTTTAGGTAGTACCCTCTTTCAGTTTGTTGGTTAAGACCTGTCCTATCAGAAGTAACCGGGTTCTAGAGGATCCCAATATCACTGACTACCCTCCATCGGTCATAACTCCAGCATCGCAATCTTTTCTTGCGGCCAGAACCATCACGAGAGTTTAGCCTCAATGGGCGTAGCATACTGCTACTGTTCTATTGGCCAAGTTGTGTCAATTAAGGTTCTAAGGTTGTTGGTGCTCAATGACTCCTTAGAAGACCCATATTCTCCTCGTTGCGACACAAGGGATATCGGTACAGACTAAGGTGCCACACCAACGTAGCCACTGCTTCACCTGTGTCGGTCTACGCCGGACAGGTCCCTCACAGCTTATGCTACCTAAACAGGGTATCCCCAGATCCGGGTTAGGATCTATGTATCTCCGATGCAACCCACAATAGTAAAGCAAGCAAAACAATACAAGTGAAAACACAGTTATGACCTAGCCCTAAGGTACACCTCACTTTAAGTTAATTCCCCAGCAGAGTCGCCAGTTCTGTGATCGGTGGATCTGGAACTGACTGTTTAACGCTGGTTCGCGAAATGTCGCGGAAGCAAGAGTCGCCACCGTCTTTTATTTTCTCCAAATGGAAAGGACAAAAGCACAGAAAAATTCCTTAAAGAGATTGCTCTCGGTTCGGGAGGTAGGTTATAGAAAGGGAAGGTGTTAGCACCCTTTCTATCCATGGTTATCCATGGGCTCTTAGATACTCGCTCATTTGTGTTTTCAAAATTGTTTGTTTGCTTTTCAATGTGGGTTTAAAAAAGTTTCTTTGAAAAATTTCAGTTCGACTCGTACGTCAGAGTGTTTGAAAAATTTGCTTTGAAAGCTTTTGAAAAGTGTCAGTGTGAAAAGATTTTTGTTTGTTTTGAGATTAGAGCAAGTATCCTTGAGAACCTACCTACCCTAAGGAATTCGTCTGTGTAAGAGTCCTTAAAAGTAGTGCCATCCCACCATTGAGAGGTAGGTAGCACCACCGTTGGAGGTGTTCGGGTCAATTCGGGTTTTAGGGACATGGTGATCACCAGAGCAATGGGAAGACACCTTAGAAGCTACCCTCATGCCAGGTTCCCGGATCATGAGGACTTACTAAGACGTCCTCTACTCGACGACCACCTTTCGAAAGGCAACAGTGAGGCGTACCCTAGGGGTGGTGTGTGCGAATTGTGTGTCATGTTTCAGTTATTTGTCTTGTCATGTTTGTCGTGTTCTACGCTTGATTTTAATTAGGACATTCATTCTTGCATGCATATTTAACAGTTATAAAGTTTGCGAAAAATAAATCTAAGACTATTACAAATGGCGCGGGTCCACATCGCCAAAATTAAACCGGACCCGATTTGACGGAAAATAAATAAAGCGAATAAATAAAAGTGCGAGAGATAAAGTTGTTACAAGGCTTTGGGACATGTACATAATTATTTAAACGATTATAAAATAAATGCGCGAAATAAAGGAATTAAACAAAACTAGGGCGTTGGACCCTTTTACAAACAATTAAAATTAACAAGGAATTTAAAATTAAAATTAAATGAAAATGGTATTTTTGTGTTTTTAGATTTAATGAGAAAAAAGAGTTAATTGAAATTAAATTAAACGGCAAACCCTAATTCTAATATTTTTATTTATTATGAAAGAATTAAAATATAATCTACATTAAACCCTAATTTATTTATGTACAATTTTTAATTTATGAAAATAAATAACTAATATTATTATTCTGAAAAAAAAATTAAAAAGAAAATAAAAAGTTATTAAACCTAAATTCTATTTTTTTGGATTTTTATTATTAAAAAGAATTAAATTTGTAACCTAATAAAACTAAGTAATTACAAGCATTTATTTATGAAAATAATTATAATATTAATATTTATTATTTTTTGGCCTTTTCTGATTTTTGAATGTTTTTTGCATTTTGATTAAAAATTAAATAAAACAAATAATTAAAATAACATAACAATTAAAATAATAAATGAAGATATAAGAAAAATAAATAAATTTGGCAAACCAGGGTGGGGTGTAGCCCCAAATTGGAGGTTTAGGCCTGGAATTTTGGCCCATTAGCTTTGAGTTTCGTTGACCTTTTGGACGGCCTACAGCTATGTTGACTTACATCCATGATATGCCTTCAACCTGAACCTTTGATTAGATCTCCAGGACGCGTGGCTAGTTAATTTTTGAGTGTGCATGGTATACTGGGACGTTAGCGCTGCATAGGATCAATTATTGAAAAATAATATTGAGCATTTGCCAGACCTGGGACTTGAACCCAGGTCTTTGATGTTACCAACGTATGTCCCTGCCACTGAGCCGTTTCAATCACATTTAACATATAATATAACACAAATAATATAAAAGAAAAGTGGAACACCGCTTGGAACGCGCGCGAATTTTTTAAATCCGCCTATCATACTTCGCCACGAGGTCTTCGTCCTCGTTTGCCCTGAAACTAAAACAGATAGGCCACGGTTTTTTAGCGTTGTTTTAGAGGCCCTTTGGAAAAATAGCGATTAGCGCTATGTGGGTCATAAATCCATCACGAGTATGGGGTCTTCTTCGTCCAGACCTGCTGTATGCAACCATGGTGTTCATGAGCCCTAATTTTCCCTCTATGCAAAATCCCCAATTTAGAAAACCTGCAACCCTAGAATTCTCGCATGGCAGATTCATATATATGGCATAAAAATGCAATCAAACGCATTGGTCAGCTTAGAAACATCATTGTGATCATGAATACATAAATAAAAATGAAAAATAATGCTTGAATTATGCTATGCGATTTCAAGAACTTTGCTTCACAGTTTGACTCATGGATACCAATTCAGGGCGTTTTGGTTGATGTTAATGATTGAGAAACGTTCAGTGATGTTTCAGGATGCTAATGGAATGAAAGTTGAAGCTTGAATCGACCTTGAAACTGGTTTTCAGTGTTTGTGTTTTATGGAAAAATTTCAATTTGCCAAAGGTTCTTGGGGCGCAGCTTGCAGTCTAAAAGCATTAGGTTTGCATTCCTGAATATGTAGCCAAGGCATTAGGTCAACAAAACTGAACAAAATCCATGGTATTCAATGTTTTCAATCTTTGATTTTATGAAATCTTTTTTGAATCTTTTTCACATGTAATTTGGTTCAATCATGCTCCAATCACACCAAAACTTGCCATATTCAATTGTACACGAAATCTTGAGAGTAGAATGTGCACAAAAAGATTTTTTTAGGTTAAACTTATATTTTCTACATATTTAAATAATTTAAATGAATGAATATTAATATAAATTCAAATAAATAATTAAAAAATAAGAAAATACTTCCCTTTGGGCCTAATGGTCGTGCATAGGCTTATAATGATGGATCATGGAAGAAAAATGGGCCCATTTGCATTTTTAGGTCATTTGAACCATTGTTGACTTTTCAAAATTCCCAAATATTTCCCAACTTCCACAAGGCATAACTTGCTCAATTTTTAAGCTTTTCACATGTTCTTGGACATTTTGGAAAGGTCTTTGAGTCCTTTAACCAATGCCTTTGGTCCCATGTCATTTTGATTTACCAATCTCAAGTCATGGCCTTTGACTTAAAGTCACTTTTTGTTGACTTTTGAAAATGACCTATAATGTTGAATTTGATAACTTTTTGTGAGAGCATTTCTTGGACTTGGAATATGAAGATGAGTTGTAGGAAATGTCTTTCTCTTCAAAATGAGCTTTGGATGGAATTTTTCTGATAATCCATGTGAAAGTTATGCCCTGGTCAATTTCAGTTGACTTTTTCAACTGTCCAAATATAGCAACTTTTGCATCTTGATGATTTTCTGAGCCAAATTTTGAGAATCATGATCAAGCATTGATCAAATGATGTTTGTGGCTTCAAAATGATATATTGACCAAAAATTTGAACTTTTGACTGTCAAATGACCATTTTGCCCCTACAGTTGACTGTAGTGCAATTTAGGGTTTTGACTGTGCAATTTTGAGCTGAATGCCTTGAAACTTGATATGAGGATACTTGACCATCTTTATAAGCATATGAGACTTGATTGGGCCTTTGAAAATTTCCTTTTCTTGATCAGAACCCAAACCCTAGTTTTGACTGTATAGGAGGCTCTTTGACTGGGCAACCCTTGGGGAATTTTGTGACCTGGCTTGGCCATTTCTTGAAGAATATGGGAGGGCAAATTTTGGGGTGCAACACACACCTTTCCAGACCTTGTTTTTTTTTAAATGTTTCCGCTGGGGATTTTTTGTTTTGTTGTTTGAGGAGAACTCCGTTGGGGAATGTTGATTTTGCTTGAGAAGAAAACTCTATGGAGAGTATTGATTCCTGCTTGGGGAAAAGAGTTCAGGAGTTTTTTAGCTGCCCGTTGCTCTACTGGGAAGCTATCTTGGGGATTGTAGGAAAGTTTACTGGGGAAGAGGAGGTGTGGTCCCTTGATTTGTGATAGTCTGAGAGGAAAATTCAAGTTGAGGAATCTTTCCATTTTTTGGGGAAATAAACCATGTTGCCAATCTATTGGAGAGGCGTTTCCTTTTGGCAAAATTCCTTGAGGATTCTTCTTGAGACCAACTCAGTTTGAGAGAAGTTTAAGAGATTGAAACTCTGGCTGGGGATCACCTTATGAAAATGACTTTGTGGGAGATTTTTCACTGCCCCTAGTAGCGAGTGTTGTAGTATTGATAGGAAATGTTTGTTTGGCCATACGTAAACCTTTGTTGGGATTCGTGTTCAATGCCCCAAGTGATTCAGATACAGACTTGCCCCTTGTTATTCAGCATTTCTTGAGAGATTTCTTGGAATCTTTCCTTGACTTCCCCAGATGTGTTGGTTAGTGATCATGCTGATTCCCCCTCGTTTGTAGGAGATCTATCATTGGAAGTGTCATCCTATTTGAAGTGGTTCTATTCATTGAGAGAGTTTTTGTTCGCTGGATATTTTTCGTGTGAATTTCTCTGTTATCAAACAATTAGCCATATGCAAACAATGATATTCAAAATAATGCAAAGTTTATGCTTGTCTTGAAATTTTGAAAATGCATTTTAGCAGATAAAAGAATTTTTGTAAGAATGTGAATTCAACTCCGGATTTAGAGTAAGCCTTATAGGAGTCAGGATACCTTTGGTAACAATATGCTTTAGAACTAACCCATGCTTCAATTAGGACTTTGAAAGGTTGTATCATGGTTTGGTTCACGGTTTAAAAAACAAAGGATAAGGCTCAAAGTGTAATTGTACCCGCCCGTTCTTCGTGATGTTCTTCAGTTCTAAACTCAGTTAATTGTGTGTTTGAACTCCAATTGAGTTTGGAATGGCGTTTTGGTGATGGTTCAGACAAGCTATGTTTGTTGGAAGGCAGTCATTTTTTCCATATTTCCATGTTGTTGAGGATTTGTAGTGGCCTCTTTTTGATTTGTTATCCTTGATTTTTTCCCGACTGTTCTTGTTTTGAGATTACAGTCAGCGGGATGCCCTAGCTTTTCTTAAGTCTCCTTCATAGGTTTTGAGTTAGTGGGCTTTTCTCTTTGGGAGATAATGACTGTTTAGCTTATGGGATGAACCACGACCGTCTTTTGATTCAGAAGGACTTTTATTTTTGGTATCTGTGATACGGTGGCAGAACTGACTTAAGGGTTTTGTGTTTGATCGCAAATGTTGCGGTTAGCAAGAGTTGCCACCAATTTTTCTTTTATCCAAAAGTAAAGGTGAAAAATCACAAGAAAGACCTTTGAGATTATTTTTTGAGTTCGGGGGTAAATTATGAAAAGGGAAGGTATTAACACCCTTTTCATCCATGGTTTTCCATGGGCTCTTAGTTACTTGCTAGATCAATTGCTTTTATTTGAAATTATGCTTTGTGTGGTTTTTTGAAAGTATTTTATAAATAGGCCATTGTTTAGGCAATCTTTGTAATGATTCTCGTTCGTAAGAATGTATACAAAGATGTTGATCTTTTGAAAATGTTTTCAAGTTTTGTAAGATGTTTTGAAAGTGTAAGTGTTTGTTTTGAAAATAGCAAGGATGTTTTGTTTTGAAATTGAGCAAGTAATTAGGAGCATTCTACCTACTCAAAAGTCTTTCTTGTTCATTTTCTTTTCCTTCGACATTGTTGTCTTACCATTGATTTGGTAAGCAACCCTATCTTTGGATGTAAACGGGACATACGTGGGTCATCATATAACCATGATTAGCAATGTTGCAAGGTATCTTAGCATTTTCTTTGAGGGACTTAATATCATTTGAAAGGAAACTTAGATAACGTCATCGAGGGACTATGATCTTGTATTTGCTTGTTTTTGCTAAGATACCTTACATGCGTAATATGGTTATTTTGTATAAGGCAACCAAGTGGAATAACCCTAGGGGTGCTTGTGTGCAAGTGTAATCTTTTCATGCTTGATTTTGTCTTGAGTTAGGGTTTTCTAAGTATTGGTTTTAGTCTTTCCATACAAACCCTAATTACTAGTATTTGTATATAAAAGCGATAAATTGCAGAATTTAAAGTTACTACACTATTACAATACTTGTGGGAGGGGGGGTGTACAAATTGAATGAGGATTGCAAGAACATAAGCCTAATTAATCTATTACAACCAAATTGAATTGGATATAAATGTACAAGGATTTAAATGAAATAAATGTATAAAAAATGCTAATGTTAAGAAAATAAATATTTTTGGATTTTTATGAGAAAGGTTTTTTTTTTGTTTAACCTAATTAATTAAAAGAAAATAATAAAAGTAAACCTAATTTAATAAGAAAAGATTTTAAATAAAACCCTAAGTCTATTAATTGATTAAAATAAATTAGGTTTGAGAAAAGTATTTTTGTATTTTTGTCTTGAAAATAATATATGGTGTTGTAAAATATTTTTGGCCTTTTTTATATTAAAATAAATATATTTTAATTAGTGTAAAAGAAAATAAATAATAACCTAGTTTTAAATTAAATTTACAAGACTAGTTAGTAAAAATAAATAAAATATAGTTAAATAAAATATTTTTTGTGAGAAAAATAAAATAAACTAAGTTAAAATGAAAATCTAATTTTTTGTATTTTTTTATGATTTTTTAACATTAGGAAAAATATTTAAGAAAATAAAATGAAATAAAAAAAAGAAAATAAAACAAACTGGGTCAGGGGCGTATAAGTGAAATAGGGGGTTAACAAGTAAAAATAAAAACAAAAAGGGCCCAGGAGGCCCAGCGCCCTGCAAAAAAAAGGAAGTCAGAATGTAAAAATGTATGAAAAATCAAAAGGGTACCACTGGGGCTCGAACCCAGGTCCCAAAGGTTACATGCGTGCGCTTCTACCACTGGGGTAGCTATACATCCGTTAACATAAGCAAAACAATAAATATATGATGCAAAATGCACCCTGATGACTTCATCTTCAACCTCCAGCCAGACCAACTATAACTTGCTCATTTCTCATAAAAAATGAAAACCGTAAACATGAAACTTGTAGCAAATTTCCTCACGGTTTCAGAAATGTAAAGCATTAAAACTATAGATCAAAGATAAGCATGAATTTTAATGGCCCTAATCTGAACCCTAGAAATCTCAGAAATTTTAGTCTCAAAATTCTCTAAGCTCAAGTAAAATTAATGGAAACTATGGACATGGTTAGCTTCAGGGCAATGATATCTACATGTTTTGTTCACAAATAAATCATTAATGATGCTTCTATGAAGACTTCAAAGTTAAGAAAACTTACCTCAAAACTGGAAATCGTGTTTTGAGTTTGAGCTTGTTTCAAGTGATGGTGATGATCAGGTTAGCTTCCTTGAGGTCCCAGGAAGCTAATGCAATGATTAACTGGAGCAATGGATGGCTGAAATGGTATGGAGAAGTCAATATGCAGAGCTCTATTTTTGAAAATGGAGGATGATGTTAATGGTGTTACAGTTCTGTAACAGGGTGTGGGATCCGTTATTTATGATGTTTAGAAGCTTTAGAAACCAAAAGGCCAAGAAACGCATGAGTAAATTATGAGTTTCAAGTCTTTGGTCAGTTTGTATGAAAATGGAGGTATGGAATGTGATTCTGAGTTCTAGGTCTTTCCAGAACATGAGCATTCGTGTGTTTGGTGCAAATAGTTTGTGTATCTATAAGCAAAAGGATTGGAGTGCATTGGCAAGTCAGAAGTACAAGTTTCAAGCCTTTTGGCTAGGTTACTTGATTTTGGAGAAAAGAGGGAAACAAGTTTCAAGAGGAGGTACAAGCATGGGTTGGGTGATTGTAAGTGTCTAAACCATTTCTCATGGGTTATAGGGCTTGTTTGATCAGAAGAGAACAAGTGCAAGGCTCAAGAACAAGTTTTGTACAAAAAGTCACTTTATCAAAATGTCAATGTAACCTTTCTTCCAAAAATGGATATAAAGCATGTTCATGTGTGATACGGTGGGAGAACTGACTTGAGGTTTTGCGTTTGTGTTCGCAAATGTTTCGATTTAGCAAGAGTCGCCACCGACTTTTTATTTTATCCAAAGGAAAGGTCAAAAAGCACAGGAAAGACCTTTCAGATGTTTTCTTGGATTCGGGGGGTAGATTATGAAAAGGGAAGGTGCTAGCACCCTTTTCATCCATGGTTTTCCATGGGCTCTTAGTTACTTGTTTAGATCACTTGCTTTTGCTTTTCAATTGTTTGAAATGGTGCTTTTGTGTGTGGTTTTGAAAGTATTTTGAAAAGAGGCCTTTTGTTGTACCCCAAAATTTTCCCTCCCATATTCTTCAAGTTTGACAAGCATCATCTCAATTTGCTCAAGTCTACTCAAGGGTTGCATAGTTCAAACACCCTCCTAAGCCAGTCAAATTAGGGTTTTGGTTCTTGCAAGGAAGTTGAGGTTTTCAAGGGCTCAATCAAGTCCCACATGCCTATAAACATTGTCAATCATCCACATGTCAAGTTACAAGACTCACAACATCAAATTGCACAGTCAAAAACCCTAATTGCTTCACAATCAACTGTAGGGGCAAAATGGTCATTTGGCAGTCAAAAGTCAAAATTTTTGGTCAACATCTTATTTTGAAGCCAGAATCATCATTTGATCAAGTCTTGATCATGATTCCACAAGAATGGCTCAAAAATCATCAAGATGCAAAAGTTTCCATTTTTGGACAGCTGAAAAGTCAACTGTAACTTGACCAAGACATAACTTTTTCATGGTTCATCAGAAAAATCCCATCCAATGCTCATTTTGAAGGGGATGACATTTCATACAACTCATCTTCACATTCCAAGTCCAAGAAATGCTCTCACAAAAAGTTATCAATTTCAACATTATAGGTCATTTTCAAAAGTCAACAAAAAGGCATTTTAAGTCAAAGACCATAACTTGATATTGGTAAATTCAAATGACATGGGACCAAAGGAATTGGTTAGAGGACTTCAATACCTTTCCAAAATGTCCAAGAACATGTTCATATGATCCAAAATGAGCAAGATATGCATTGGAGAAATTGAGAAATTTTTGTGAAATGGCAAAAGTCAACTATCCTTGAAACTTCAATTTTTGACAAAAGGGCCCACTTTCTTCCACTTGATTCAACCTTGTCATGCCACCCACGTGTCCCATGATCAATTTCAAGACCAAAAATTTATTTTTTCATTTTTATTTAATTTTTGTGGATTTAATTCATTTTAATCCATAATAATTCAAATAAAATCAAAAAAATTAAAGGAATGGTATCTTGTGGTTTGAATGGCTTTCATGTGTCATATTCCACATACCAAATTCGTGCTAGGGCCATTTTGAGCATAAAATTCAAAATTTGAACAAACTTGGAAAGTCCTTTAATGGTGGTTATGAAGAATCCAAAAACTTAATTGCAATGGATCATTGGCTCATAATGTGACCTAATATCATTCACATGTACATATGCAAGCAAACCAAGCCTCATTCACGACCTGAACATTGCAGAAACGGCCAAACCAAATTCCAAAAATTCAAAGAAAAACCAAAAACTATTTTTCATATTGCAGGTCAATTCAAAGCCTTAGAGTGATCCAAACACGTTGCTGGGACATTCAGGAATCTATTGCAATCAAGAACGAGCTCTAACACTCAAAGAATCATTCTACACAGTCATACGGTTTGCATATTTGTCTCACAATCATAATTCGTTATTCATGCATCATTGATGAAATTTTTTGTATGCTTTACATTGCTAACACTCTTCTGAAGCTTTTGGTACAATTAAATTTGATTATGGTGCCCTGGAACGAAAACCACCATTGTTGAATTCTAGGGTTTTCGAAGCTCTCAATTAGGGCTTTACAGCACAAGTAAAATCAGAACCAATGACGCCCATGGTTGAAACCGGCTTGACGAGACAAACACAAAACTATCCTCGCGCTCAATTTATCTTGCATAGAAACCTATTCACTATTTTCTGCCATTCCATATTGTGGGGGTTAAAAACCCCCGCTAATTGTTTGTCTTTTGCAGGGAAACAAGGAAGAAGATAATAGGTGTACACACGTGATTGGCTGGATTCAAAATAAGCGCGTTTTATTTTTTTTTCCCAGGGGATTGTTTGATTTACTAATATAATATTTGTGTATTATTATTATTTCAATTAAGTCACACAACTCAACTGGCTAAGGCGTGTAGGAATCATCCCTTGGGACCTGGGTTCGATTCCCAGGTCCCCCAAATTCTTGTTATTATTTTGTTTAAAGTGATTTCATGCAGGTTCCCAAGAGCAGTCCACCATGTGACTCCAGCGCCCAAATGCCAAGTGTCATCAAGCAGTGATCCAAAGGCCCAAAGAAGGGGAACACCATGCTATCTGGTCAATGCACACGCAGCTGATTGCAAAAGTCAAAAGGGCTTGATTCAAATGGGCCTCACAATTCCAGATTTCACCCTTATTCTGGCCCAAACCCCCCTTGGTTCACTCTTTTTTCTTTTTGTTTTATATTTTCTAATTTAGTTATTAATTATTTTTTTAATTATCATTATTACCACCAAAATTAACATAATTAATATTTTTTCATAAAAAATCAAAAAAACTAATATTATTATTATTTATTAATTTCATGTTATTTTTGTAAATAAATTCTAACATTAATTAATTTAGTTGTGTAATTAGGACAATTTTAACATTTTTTTTAATAAATAAAATTAATTTAGAATTAGGTCTTTCTTTTAACAACTTTTAAGTCCTTTTATTTTATTTTCATTAAAAATATAAAAAAACACAAAAACATTTTTTTCTTGAATTAAATAATTAACTAGTTAATTAGGTTTAATGTTTAATTTAATTCTAAAAAGGGTCAAAACCCTAAGACGTTCCCGATTCAATCTTCTTTCGCGCATTAATTTCTTTTGGTTATATTTATGTATCTGTACAGAGTATGTAATAGTTAATTAGGATTTTATCGCCTTATTTAAATTCTCGCACTTTATTTTCCAAAACGGGTTTTTGTTTTTGGCGATGTATAGACCCGCGCCTTGTAATAGTTAGATTTACATTTCTGTAATTTATTTTCCGCACTCCTAACTGTTAAAAAAATGCATGAAAGAATGTATGAATAATAAAATCAATCCGTAGCTCACAAATAACATGTACAACATCAGATGTGACCCGGACACGGCGACATTCTGATACTTATTCCGGATCCATTCAGACGCATCATCAGGAAACCCTACACCGGTTCCTCTTCAACTTCAAGACTTCTGAAAACAGTTCACGGGTTCTCCAGTAACGGATGCTAACCTATCACTTGTTCAGATTCTTCTCAAGACTTCTGAAAACAGTTTACGGATTCTTCCCAACAACGGATGTCAATCTACCAACCTGTTCAGATGCCAACTTTTGAAAACAGTTTACGGACGCTTCCCAACGACGGATGTGGCTCTATTGCTTATTCAATCTCAACTCCTGAAAATAGTTTATAGATCCTCCAGACATGGATGTCAATCTATTGCTTATTCGGACCCCCAATTCAGAGATGTTCCAAAACATGGATGCCTTTCTGATACTCGTCCACTCACCATCGACATACAGTTCAACATGTCCAGGTGGCATCTATAAGCCCATCCTCCTACCAGCAGTCGCCAAATGGCATCTTTAAGCCCATTATCAAGATGGCATATCTAAGCCCATCCCCTGACAAGATTCTATCGCACCAGATGGCATATTTAAGCCCATCACCAAATGGCATCTTTAAGCCCATTCACCTCTACCATCACATCGCCGAGTGCAAATTTTCTGGGCACTTTAGTGTCCAATCTTCTTTTACCTTCAAGTCGCGAAAGGCAAACTTGCCAATCTAACTCTTCAGGTTCAAGAAGATTGAACAGGGGCAACTGTTGTACCCCAAAATTTGCCCTCGCATTTTTCCACAAGAGATCGCAGCTTCAGGCATTTCCTGATTTTTCAAACTGGCTCAAGAATCGGACAAACAGACTTTTTTTTTCGTCAGCCAAGCAAAATTAGGGTTTTATTGATTTTTCAGGGCTCTGGAATGTTTCACACAATTGGCTTAGGGTTTTGGTTGATTTTGGCTCAACTTGGATCAGGCGAACGCTCTTTGGAATTTAATCAGGAATTAGGTTTTTTGTGGGCACGTTCTCAGAAGGACTTAAATTCTACAGCACTTTGCAAGTTATTCCGAGATTTGGTTTGAATTTGCATTGTTTGATTTAATCAGTAAAAGAAGGCAGTTGGTTTGAATTCACGTTTGTTTGATTGAACCAGTCAAAAGGTACATTCAGTTGGGATTTGCAGTATTGGGTAAAAATCAGTGAAAAGGGAATGCGCCTGATCGGTATTTTGATTAACTGTTGCTTTGCTTTGGATATTGGGAATGCCAGGTGTAACTGCTCAAATTGCTAAAGCATTGTTTATTTAAATTATTTATTATTCTGAGATTAAGTGATTGGAATTTATTTTTCAATTATTTTAATTCAAAGAATTTTAAATAATAAATAAACAATAAAGGAGGAAATAGAATTAATTGGATAATAAAGACTTTTATTTATTCTTGAATTATTTGTACAATTATTGTTTATAATTTAATTACAAGCAATGATTTTACATCAATTTAAATTTAAATAAAAAAGAAAACTATCCTAATTCTTCAAATTCTTCATCCTTTGCTCCCCTCCATTCAATTATTCATCTGCAAGAGAAAAAGAGAAAAGTCAAAAAGCAGATAAATAAATAATGACAGATAAAAAGAGTTCATCATTAAGGGCCACTGATTGGGATCAGTTAACCCTCTCTGCAAATCACGGGATTTCTCCCGGTTCACAAAGAGGGAAGAATTTTATTTGCTAATCATGAATGCAAAGTTGAAAAAAATGCAAAGTGTCAAACTGCATAAGTTCAAAATCTCAAACTCCAAGTTCAAATCAAACTAAAAAATCCAAAAGTACAACTTGCTGTCAAAATGCCAAAAAGGTTACCCAAGCTGTCAAAAGAAAAGACAAATATGCAGAGAAAAAGTGATATGCAAGCAAGATATTTCATCATTTCCCAACTAGGTGGCCCTTTCAGAAAAGTAAAGTACAAAGCATAATATCTTAATGCAACTGTACTGAGAGAGAAAGAAGAAGAGAGATAAGAGAGCAGGTTTTTAGGCTTTAGGCAGGAAGGCATGATAACATATACAAAAGCTGAACACAGTGGATAAAAGGAAAAACCAATACAGAAAAGATATACAAAAGCAGGCCTACTAAATCAAAAGCAGAACGATAACCTGTAAACCATTCAAAAACCATCAAACCCCTGTAAAAGAAAAGGGCCTGATATCCAAAACCAGTTTAACCTGCACAAAACCTGCCTAAGTATCAAAAAGTCTTACCATTTTTTTAAAAAACCTTCAAACACAGTTAACCTGCATAAAACCTCAGGATCCAACCTGTCAAAAACAAGAACACACAAAACACAGTTAACCTGTCAAAAAAGCCTCAAGCCTCACCCGGCCTGAAGCCTAACAGATAACCAGTAAAGACCTCAAACCTTCCTGAGAGCTGCCTAAGCACAAATCAAAAGCAAAAACCAGTATGAACCTGCTAAGGCATCAACCAATAGAAACCAAAGATCATACCAGCTAAAGCAAAAACCTGCCTGAAGCAAGTCAGGAGGCCATCAACCTTAAGCAAACATCTGCCTAAATGTCCAAACCTGCCTGTTATAAAAAATAACAAGTTCAAGCCTCATAATCAGTTCAAGCCCCTTAACCCTGTCAAAACCTTTCAAGTCCCCTTAACCCTGTCAAAACCTTTCAAGCCCCTTAACCCTGTTCAAAGATCATAACCAAGCCTAAAGAACTACAGGCAAAATATCAAAGCACCCAAAGCTAACCCACAGGCCCTCAGAACCCTAAGCTCATCATGGGGCAAAGAAGAAGTATCAAGGCAACCAAAAGCATTCAATTCAAAGCCAACAAGAAGAAGCAACATGAAGGGCCTCAGAAGAAAGCTTCATCATAGGCCAAGATACAATAGGCAACAAGGTCAAGGCGACAGAAGTAAGCAACGAGGCAACAAGTCAGAAGAAGAGAGAAAATCTAAGGCAACAGAAGCATACTAATCTCAAGGCAACATAAACAGGAGGCAACACAAGGAAGAGAAGAAGAAGGAAGTGAATATCAAGAAGGCTCAGATCATCCTCGTCACCAAATAAAAGGGCATCATACAAAGAAAATCAAAAAGGCAACAAAGGCAAGCCAACGAGGAGAAGAGATAAAGAAGATATAAAGGGGTTTTCAGTTCAGTTCATCATAAAACCTTAAAAATGGCAACAAGGTAAATATACCAGGAAGCTCAAAGAGTCCATCATCACACGTATTCCTCGCCCTGGCCTCCTAGCTCGCTCCAACACACCTCCTCCACATCCAGGTAGCTTTTCTCCCTCTTGTTCTATCACATGCCTCAAATCACAATAACAATTTGGAGTAAAAATCACAAACACGCAAAATCGTAAAATCCCTAACGAAATAAGGAGATGAATTATACCTTAGATCGGTCGCCATGATGCTGTCGTTGGTGGGAAGAAGAGGTGGAGGTCGCTGGAGGCTGAGGCGAAAGGTTACGCTAGGCATTCATACCATCGGAGAAGATGAAGTAACGAACAGACGGCGCTTCTGTCGCCCACAAACCCTACGCGTCCCAAATGAAAACACAGTAGAACCCTAAAACATCTTGTGTCAACATGGGCCTTTCCCATTTCTGAACGCCAGGCCCATTCAAAAAATGTTTACCCTTTTCTTTTATAAAACAAACATTACTCTTGTTAATTAATCAACTTAACCACCTCTTTTTATATATATAGAACAGATTATTTTGTTATTAAATTAACACCAAACCCTTTTATATTTTTAAACACAATATCCTTCTCTCTAACTTAAAATACTTAATTTGTACATACATAAAAATATATATTTTTAATTAATTTAATACATTTAATTTAAATACCCTTTGTACATTTTTAAACACAAGGATATAAGGATGCAAATTTATATACACAATTTAAATGATAATTTTTAAACTTAGAAATATTTTCTTTTCTTAAAACATCCTTTTTGTACATAACAAATAAAAATACATTTTTTCTAATTTAATTCTTGATATTTATTTAAAACATACTTTTGGTACATAAATAATAAAATACATTTTATTACACAATATAATTAAATTGAAAACATTTTTTCTTTTCATTAAAACCTTCTTTTCATACATACTAAAAAAAATATACAAGATCACAAATCAAGGATTAAATAAACATTTAATTCTTTCCATTAAGTTAAATAATACTTAAATATACATTCAATTTCACATTTCGCACCTGTAAATAATTACACTTACAATACACTTCACATTATACACTTGACACATATACAATTGTTATTTCCATACATTGATATACATTATTTACATTTGATCGCAAATTCGATTTGGTTGTAACTTATTGGATACTATAAGTCTTATCCCCATTTGTGAATATTGTACCCCCACTCCCGGATACTATTTGTAATAGCGTAGACTTTACATTCCCACAATTTACCGCTTTCAAATTATACCATGGTTAGACCTAGGGTTTGTATGTATATAAAATCAAACGCTAGATAACCTAATACAAAGACAAATACATGAAATCAATACACAATCACACTTGCACCCTCTAGGGTAATCCCACATGTTGCCTTCCAAAATGGGCCATGCTTGCACGTCGAGTATCTTTGGCAAAATAAATTCAAATGATCATAAGTCCCTCGATGACGCTTTCGAATGTTGCCTAAAAGGGAATGATCATAGTCCCTTCAAAGCAAATTGCCTAAGACACTTGGCACCATTGCATTCATGGTCCATACGATGACCCACGCCCGTCCCGAACAAACTTCCTAAACGCAAGATTGTCCATCAAATTCAATGGTGGAACAAAATTGTTAAAAAGGGGTTGGAAACATAAAGAAAACCTTTGAGTATAATAGGGTAGACAAAACTCTTAGTTACTTGAGATCAACTTGCAAAAACACTTGCCTTCTTTTCAAAGACCACATTCCACAAGCACTTTCAAAGCAAACTCTCAAAGCATTTTGAAACATCTTTTCGAAAAGATACACGCCTTTGTAAAATATTCGAGTAAAGAATTGTTACAAGGTTAGCCTAAGACAAGGCATCTTCTTCCAAAACATTTTCAAACACACACACACACCATTTTTCAAGCAATCGAAAATCAAGGCAAGTGATCTAAAAACCAAGTAACTAAGAGCCCATGGATAACCATGGATGAAAAGGGTGCTAATACCTCCCCTTTTCATAATCTACCCCCCGGACCCACGAAATATCTCAAAAGGTTTTTGCTGTGCTTTTTTTAACCTTTCCTTTAGGATAAAATAAAAAGTCGGTGGCGACTCTTGCTCAACCGCACAAGTGCGAATACGAACGCAAAACCTCAAGTCAGTTCTCCCACCGTATCACAGAACTGGCGACTCTGCTGGGGATAATTTTAGAAGTGGGGTTACCTTAGGGTTTAGATCACCTTTACTTTCTTGCTTTGATTGACTTGATTGCTTCATCTTTTGGGTTCTTGTTTGGGTTTTGTTGTAAATCCTCCACCCGGATTTGGGGCACCTTTTTAGGTAAATAGCAAAAAAACTGCGAGGGAACTGTGCGGGGTATACCGACACGGTTGAAGCAGTAAGCTATGTTAGTGTGACATATTTGTGAGTACTGGTAACCCTTGAGTAGTCAAGGAGAGTACGGGGCCGCTGTGTGATGTCATGAAGCACTAACGAACTCTTAGAACCTTAATTGACCATCTTAGCCTTTTAGGGGTAGTGAGATGACCGACATTGGTGCAGTCCGAAGTTGGTAGATCCTCGATACTACACTCTTTTGAGGATTGTTTTCTTGGAATATTTTGGTCGCCAGTAAGTGGCTAAACCGAAACAATGAACACAGAAAACAATCCAATGATATTGAGCTCCTTAGAACCCGATTTCTATTTTTAGGACAGGAAGAGCCAACTAACTTCAAGAGGGTACTTACCTAAACCTCATGCAAGCCTAAACCTAAGGACTTGGTTGCTTTGTGTGAATATGTTTGCCTGTATATACACTCACGTGCCTTTTTGCATACATGTACGTAACATCATGACATCATACCATAGCATTTTCAATAACCATTTCAAGGATCTCGAGGGTTCTTTTGATGCAGGGTTACATTGAACCGGACGTCTATCAAGGGGCAAGGGGTTTCTCCTCTAACCAATGCAATCAAAGTTCAAGTACAACTACTTGAATCAGTGGCTATGACCCACTTGACATGGTGAGCTTGATTCTCGTGGAAAGACGTCCACCGATACAAAGTTCTCCAATCGAAGATCAAGTACAACAACTTGAATCAGTGGCTATGACCCACTTGACATGGTGAGCTTGATTCTCGTGGAAAGACATCCACCGATACAAAGTTCTCCAGACAAAGATCAAGTGCAACAACCTGAATCAGTGGCTATGACCCACTTGACATGGTGAGCTTGATTCTCGTGGAAGGACGTCCACCGGTGCAAAGTTCTCCAATCCAAGAGCAGAGTTCAACCTCTAACATTTTCTTGTGTTTACCCCAAGAGATCCTTGAAAGCATGCATCCACATTATCATGCATCGCATTTTGACAGTCTCTCCTTTTTCAGGTTTCCTTACTCTCCTGCTGTTTATTCCAGCAAGAGATGGCTCTAGAAAGGTCTGTCAAAGACATCCAAGACCAGACTGCTCAGCTGCAGGAGATGTTCCTGAACTTGTCTCTGGGGCAAGAAGAGATGAAAGCTCTCCTCACAAAGAGCTTGGGGAATTCCAACAATGCCAGGAGTGATCAGCTTGCGGAGCTGCAGTTTGATCTGACAACATTAAGGACCCAAATGATGGGACAGTTGGTGGGCCAAATGGCTCTCATCCAAGACCTATCTCAAAGACAAGAGGAACTCAGAGTTCTTGTCCGCCAACTGCTTCCAAATAACCAACTGGGGCAAACATCTGAGGTTGAAGAGCAAGTCACCGCTCAGCCTCCATCCACTCAAGAAGACAAGGGGAAAGCTCCTTTGCTCGCTTCAGGGTCACAAGCCCATCAACAACCTCGCCAGCGTCAACGGGGTAATCGACGTAAGCAAGAAACGTCGGGAAGACAGTTCACAGAGACTGAAATACCATCATTTTTCATACTGAAGCGCCTGTTGGAGGTCAACTTGCTTACCTTAAAGGACCCTCCTCAGAAGCCCAATACCTCCTCTCCTAACTACCATCCCGACGCATTTTGTGTTTACCATTCCTACAGCCCGGGACACGACACCAACGACTGTTGGGCCTTGAAGAACAAGATTCAAGATCTGATCGACATTGGAGTGCTGGAATTCATGCCAGACGGCGAGATGAAAATCTTCCGTTAAAGAGTTCTCCACTTGAAGTGACGAAGCTCAAGCTGAAAGACTTTTGCTTCTTTTTGAATTTTCAAAGTTGTAATTTCTTTTGCTGTCAAACAATTATCTGTTGATGTTAAACTCTGTTTTCATTAATACATTGCATATATTTGTCTTGAATTCATCCATTCGTTTCACTACTCTTATACTTTTCTTTATGATATTTGACTCTTGATAAAAAGCTGCGAGCCTTTAGAGGGAGGATGACGAAACAATACCATGATCTTATACAGTATGCTTTTGAACAGACCTTGCTGATGATGTACAGGCATTTCTTTCAATCCCCAAACACTGGAGTTATAAGGAAGTTAATCCCTAGTCAACCCCTTCGAGCCAAAGAAGTAGGAGTTTTCTGTTCTAAAACAATCAAAACCTTTGATATAAACCTGGGGCAGGGTAGTATCTCAGTTAATTCAAAGAAAATGCGCATTGAAGACGCCAACTCTCAGTTCGTAATGCAACGAACGATGTCAAAAAAAGAAAGCATTCCTTTGGAATCAAAAGACAAGGGTGGTTCCCTATCACATAGACAGTCAATCTCTCAAAAGAGAAAAGCCCACCAAGCTAAAACCTATAAAGGAGGCTTAAGAAAGCTGGGGCATCCCGCTGACGGTAATCCCGGAAAACGGTAACAGTCAGGCAAAAGTTAGGGATAACAAATCAAAATCAAAATAGTGAGGTCATTACAAAATCCTCAACAACGTGAAAAAATGTTGAAAAAAAAAAGGAGATGATGACTGTCTCCCCAAATTCAACTGGTGAACCATCGCCCAAAAGTCGTTCCAAACTCAAAATAGAGTGTGACGCACAATTAACTGAGCTTAGGTTGAAGAACATCACGAAGAGCGGGTGGGTACATATATATTTTGAGCCTTTATCCTTTGTTTCTTAAACCGTGAACCAAGCCACGTTACAACCCTTCAAAAGTCCTAATTGAAGCATGGGTTAGTTCGAAAGCATACTGTTACAAAAGGTATCCTGACTCCTGTAGGGCTTTGCTCTAAATCTTGTGTTGACTTGTCTTATAAAAAGTTTTCTGCTAAAAACGCATTTTTCAAAAACTTCGAGACAAACATAAACTTTGCATTATTTGAATATCACTGTCTGCATTTGGCTTTTGGTTTGACATCGAAGAAATTCATACATCGAATGTTCGGAGGAACGAAAACTCTCTCAGTAAGTAAAAATCACTTCAAGAGGATAACACTTCCATCAAATCTCCTATCAACAAGGGGCATGACATATCACCATCCAATTAACCTGGGGCAGTCCAGTTGATGTTCCAACAGATCTCTCAAAATTCAATTAACCTGGGGCAGTCCAGTCAAGGTCCAACAGATCTTTCAAAGTTCAGTTAACCTGGGGCAGTCCAGTCAAGATTTCAAGAAATCTCTCAATATGCAGAGTAATCTGATTCAAGATTCCTTCATCACCACTTGGGGCATTCGAATGTCAAAAGTGTTCAACAAATCAACTATTACATTTCCAGACTCGATTCCTGTATCTAGCCAGGAAACATCTGTGGACGACCGATTGTAGATCAACACCTGTAACAAGCCAGGAAATTATCTACATCACCACTTGGGGCATTCGAATGTCAAAAGTGTTCAAAAACCCGATGCAGTTTTGCACGAGCTCATCCTCAGGAAACCCTACACCGGTTCCTCTTCAAGACTTCTGAAAACAGTTTATGGATTCTTCCCAACAACGGATGTTAATCTATTACTTGTTCAGATGCAACCATTGAAAACAGTTTACGGACGCTTCCCAACAACGGATGTTGCTCTATTGCTTATTCAATCTCAAGATTTCTGAAAACAGTTCACGGGTTCTCCAAGTAACGGATGTTAACCTATCACTTGTTCAGATTCTTCTCAAGACGTCTGAAAACAGTTTACGGATTCTTCCCAACAACGGATGTTAATCTACCAACTTGTTCAGATGCAACCATTGAAAACAGTTTACGGACGCTTCCCAACAACGGATGCTGCTCTATTGCTTATTCAATCTCAAGATTTCTGAAAATAGTTCACGGGTTCTCCAAGTAACGGATGTTAACCTATCACTTGTTCAGATTCTTCTCAAGACTTCTGAAAACAGTTTATAGATTCTTCCCAACAACGGATGTTAATCTATTACTTGTTCAGATGCAACCTTTGAAAACAGTTTACGAACGCTTCCCAACAACGGATGCTGCTCTATTGCTTATTCAACTTCAAGACCTCTGAAAACAGTTCATGGGTTCTCCAGTAACGGATGTTAACCTATCACTTGTTCAGACACTTCTCAACGTTCTGAAAACAGTTTACGGATTCTTCCCAACAACGGATGTCAATCTATCGCTTGTTCAGATTCCAAGCCTTCACCTGCAACAATCAGAGGACTCTCGCAATCCCCAGCCAGAGAACCTTCCAGAGGCTAATTCCCCTCAAAGTCAAGTTTCATTATCCCCAGTGAAGCTAAAACTTCAAATTATCAATCCCTAGCGAAGCCAGACTAATGAACCTTCTCCCCACAGAGTTTTGGAAGGGTAAATCTTGAGTTCCCCAGTGAATTCGCCAGAGTTACTTCCCACCGGACTGGAGATTCTCAGTCTTACCTCCCCAGCATGAATCTATTATATTGGAACTCCCCAGTAGAGGTCATCAGGAATTCTCTTCCACGACAGCAGTCAAGGAATTATTTTCCCGGCAACGGTCAAGATTCTTTTATCTTCAGCCGTCCAAGATTCATTTATCCTCAGCAAGATAGCTCATCAGCTTACATGCGCATTCATCACATTCATGTCATAAACATTGATGTCACATACATTGCATCATGCATCATGACATTGCATACGACTAACCCTTTACTTTTTCAGGTAAGATCAGTCGACAGACAAAGATCACCTCCCGAGATTCATCCAGAAATAGTTCAGATGTGACCCGGACACGGCGACATTCTGATACTTATTCCGGATCCATTCAGACGCATCATCAGGAAACCCTACACCGGTTCCTCTTCAACTTCAAGACTTCTGAAAACAGTTCACGGGTTCTCCAGTAACGGATGCAAACCTATCACTTGTTCAGATTCTTCTCAAGACTTCTGAAAACAGTTTACGGATTCTTCCCAACAACGGATGTCAATCTACCAACCTGTTCAGATGCCAACTTTTGAAAACAGTTTACGGACGCTTCCCAACGACGGATGTGGCTCTATTGCTTATTCAATCTCAACTCCTAAAAATAGTTTACAGATCCTCCAGACATGGATGTCAATCTATTGCTTATTCGGACCCCCAATTCAGAGATGTTCCAAAACATGGATGCCTTTCTGATACTCGTCCACTCACCATCGACATACAGTTCAACATGTCCAGGTGGCATCTATAAGCCCATCCTCCTACCAGCAGTCGCCAAATGGCATCTTTAAGCCCATTATCAAGATGGCATCTCTAAGCCCATCCCCTGACAAGATTCTATCGCACCAGATGGCATATTTAAGCCCATCACCAAATGGCATCTTTAAGCCCATTCACCTCTACCATCACATCGCCGAGTGCAAATTTTCTGGGCACTTTAGTGTCCAATCTTCTTTTACCTTCAAGTCGCGAAAGGCAAACTTGCCAATCTAACTCTTCAGGTTCAAGAAGATTGAACAGGGGCAACTGTTGTACCCCAAAATTTGCCCTCGCATTTTTCCACAAGAGATCGCAGCTTCAGGCATTTCCTGATTTTTCAAACTGGCTCAAGAATCGGACAAACGGACTTTTTTTTTCCGTCAGCCAAGCAAAATTAGGGTTTTATTGATTTTTCAGGGCTCTGGAATGTTTCACACAATTGGCTTAGGGTTTTGGTTGATTTTGGCTCAACTTGGATCAGGCGAACGCTCTTTGGAATTTAATCAGGAATTAGGTTTTTTGTGGGCACGTTCTCATAAGGACTTAAATTCTACAGCACTTTGCAAGTTATTCCGAGATTTGGTTTGAATTCGCATTGTTTGATTTAATCAGTAAAAGAAGGCAGTTGGTTTGAATTCACGTTTGTTTGATTGAACCAGTCAAAAGGTACATTCAGTTGGGATTTGCAGTATTGGGTAAAAATCAGTGAAAAGGGAATGCGCCTGATCGGTATTTTGATTAACTGTTGCTTTGCTTTGGATATTGGGAATGCCAGGTGTAACTGCTCAAATTGCTAAAGCATTGTTTATTTAAATTATTTATTATTCTGAGATTAAGTGATTGGAATTTATTTTTCAATTATTTTAATTCAAAGAATTTTAAATAATAAATAAACAATAAAGGAGGAAATAGAATTAATTGGATAATAAAGACTTTTATTTATTCTTGAATTATTTGTACAATTATTGTTTATAATTTAATTACAAGCAATGATTTTACATCAATTTAAATTTAAATAAAAAAGAAAACTATCCTAATTCTTCAAATTCTTCATCCTTTGCTCCCCTCCATTCAATTATTCATCTGTAAGAGAAAAAGAGAAAAGTCAAAAAGCAGATAAATAAATAATGACAGATAAAAAGAGTTCATCATTAAGGGCCACTGATTGGGATCAGTTAACCCTCTCTGCAAATCACGGGATTTCTCCCGGTTCACAAAGAGGGAAGAATTTTATTTGCTAATCATGAATGCAAAGTTGAAAAAAATGCAAAGTGTCAAACTGCATAAGTTCAAAATCTCAAACTCCAAGTTCAAATCAAACTAAAAAAATCCAAAAGTACAACTTGCTGTCAAAATGCCAAAAAGGTTACCCAAGCTGTCAAAAGAAGAGACAAATATACAGAGAAAAAGTGATATGCAAGCAAGATATTTCATCATTTCCCAACTAGGTGGCCCTTTCAGAAAAGTAAAGTACAAAGCATAATATCTTAATGCAACTGTACTGAGAGAGAAAGAAGAAGAGAGATAAGAGAGCAGGTTTTTAGGCTTTAGGCAGGAAGGCATGATAACATATACAAAAGCTGAACACAGTGGATAAAAGGAAAAACCAATACAGAAAAGATATACAAAAGCAGGCCTACTAAATCAAAAGCAGAACGATAACCTGTAAACCATTCAAAAACCATCAAACCCCTGTAAAAGAAAAGGGCCTGATATCCAAAACCAGTTTAACCTGCACAAAACCTGCCTAAGTATAAAAAAGTCTTACCATTTTTTTAAAAAACCTTCAAACACAGTTAACCTGCATAAAACCTCAGGATCCAACCTGTCAAAAACAAGAACACAAAAAACACAGTTAACCTGTCAAAAAAGCCTCAAGCCTCACCCGGCCTGAAGCCTAACAGATAACCAGTAAAGACCTCAAACCTGCCTGAGAGCTGCCTAAGCACAAATCAAAAGCAAAAACCAGTATGAACCTGCTAAGGCATCAACCAATAGAAACCAAAGATCATACCAGCTAAAGCAAAAACCTGCCTGAAGCAAGTCAGGAGGCCATCAACCTTAAGCAAACATCTGCCTAAATGTCCAAACCTGCCTGTTATCAAAAATAACAAGTTCAAGCCTCATAATTAGTTCAAGCCCCTTAACCCTGTCAAAACCTTTCAAGTCCCCTTAACCCTGTCAAAACATTTCAAGCCCCTTAACCCTGTTCAAAGATCATAACCAAGCCTAAAGAACCACAGGCAAAATATCAAAGCACCCAAAGCTAACCCACAGGCCCTCAGAACCCTAAGCTCATCATGGGGCAAATAAGAAGTATCAAGGCAACCAAAAGCATTCAATTTAAAGCCAACAAGAAGAAGCAACATGAAGGGCCTCAGAAGAAAGCTTCATCATAGGCCAAGATACAATAGGCAACAAGGTCAAGGCAACAGAAGTAAGCAACGAGGCAACAAGTCAGAAGAAGAGAGAAAATCTAAGGCAACAGAAGCATACTAATCTCAAGGCAACATAAACAGGAGGCAACACAAGGAAGAGAAGAAGAAGGAAGTGAATATCAAGAAGGCTCAGATCATCCTCATCACCAAATAAAAGGGCATCATACAAAGCAAATCAAAAAGGCAACAAAGGCAAGCCAACGAGGAGAAGAGATAAAGAAGATATAAAGGGGTTTTCAGTTCAGTTCATCATAAAACCTTAAAAATGGCAACAAGGTAAAGATACCAGGAAGCTCAAAGAGTCCATCATCACACGTATTCCTCGCCCTGGCCTCCTAGCTCGCTCCAACACCCCTCCTCCACATCCAGGTAGCTTTTCTCCCTCTTGTTCTATCACATGCCTCAAATCACAATAACAATTTGGAGTAAAAATCACAAACACGCAAAATCGTAAAATCCCTAACGAAATAAGGAGATGAATTATACCTTAGATCGGTCGCCATGATGCTGTCGTTGGTGGGAAGAAGAGGTGGAGGTCGCTGGCGGCTGAGGCAAAAGGTTACGCTAGGCATTCATACCATCGGAGAAGATGAAGTAACGAACAGACGGCGCTTCTGTCGCCCACAAACCCTACGCATCCCAAATGAAAACACAGTAGAACCCTAAAACATCTTGTGTCAACATGGGCCTTTCCCATTTCTGAACGCCAGGCCCATTCAAAAAATGTTTACCCTTTTCTTTTATAAAACAAACATTACTCTTGTTAATTAATCAACTTAACCACCTCTTTTTATATATATAGAACAGATTATTTTGTTATTAAATTAACACCAAACCCTTTTATATTTTTAAACACAATATCCTTCTCTCTAACTTAAAATACTTAATTTGTACATACATAAAAATATATTTTTTTAATTAATTTAATACATTTAATTTAAATACCCTTTGTACATTTTTAAACACAAGGATATAAGGATGCAAATTTATATACACAATTTAAATGATAATTTTTAAACTTAGAAATATTTTCTTTTCTTAAAACATCCTTTTTGTACATAACAAATAAAAATACATTTTTTCTAATTTAATTCTTGATATTTATTTAAAACATACTTTTGGTACATAAATAATAAAATACATTTTATTACACAATATAATTAAATTGAAAACATTTTTTCTTTTCATTAAAACCTTCTTTTCATACATACTAAAAAAAATATACAAGATCACAAATCAAGGATTAAATAAACATTTAATTCTTTCCATTAAGTTAAATAATACTTAAATATACATTCAATTTCACATTTCGCACCTGTAAATAATTACACTTACAATACACTTCACATTATACACTTGACACATATACAATTGCTATTTCCATACATTGATATACATTATTTACATTTGATCGCAAATTCGATTTGGTTGTAACTTATTGGATACTATAAGTCTTATCCCCATTTGTGAATATTGTACCCCCACTCCCGGATACTATTTGTAATAGCGTAGACTTTACATTCCCACAATTTACCGCTTTTAAATTATACCATGGTTAGACCTAGGGTTTGTATGTACATAAAATCAAACGCTAGATAACCTAATACAAAGACAAATACATGAAATCAATACACAATCACACTTGCACCCTCTAGGGTAATCCCACATGTTGCCTTCCAAAATGGGCCATGCTTGCACGTCGAGTATCTTTGGCAAAATAAATTTAAATGATCATAAGTCCCTCGATGACGCTTTCGAATGTTGCCTAAAACGGAATGATCATAGTCCCTTCAAAGCAAATTGCCTAAGACACTTGGCACCATTGCATTCATGGTCCATACGATGACCCACGCCCGTCCCGAACAAACTTCCTAAACGCAAGATTGTCCATCAAATTCAATGGTGGAACAAAATTGTTAAAAAGGGGTTGAAAACATAAAGAAAACCTTTGAGTACAATAGGGTAGACAAAACTCTTAGTTACTTGAGATCAACTTGCAAAAACACTTGCCTTCTTTTCAAAGACCACATTCCACAAGCACTTTCAAAGCAAACTCTCAAAGCATTTTGAAACATCTTTTCGAAAAGATACACGCCTTTGTAAAATATTCGAGTAAAGAATTGTTACAAGGTTAGCCTAAGACAAGGCATCTTCTTCCAAAACATTTTCAAACACACACACACACACCATTTTTCAAGCAATCTAAAATCAAGGCAAGTGATCTAAAAACCAAGTAACTAAGAGCCCATGGATAACCATGGATGAAAAGGGTGCTAATACCTTCCCTTTTCATAATCTACCCCCCGGACCCACGAAATATCTCAAAAGGTTTTTGATGTGCTTTTTTTAACCTTTCCTTTAGGATAAAATAAAAAGTCGGTGGCGACTCTTGCTCAACCGCACAAGTGCGAATACGAACGCAAAACCTCAAGTCAGTTCTCCCACCGTATCACAGATAGCACTATCTAAAGGACTCTTACACAACCTAATTCCTTAGAGTAGGTAGATTCTCATGGGTACTTGCTCTTTTCAAAACAAACAAAAACAACTTTTCACACCTACACTTTCTAAAAGTTTTTTTCAAACAAATTTTTCATACACTCTTGAGGACTGATACAAGAGTTACTTAGAAATTTTTCAAACGAAACTTTTTCAAAATCCACACACACTTGAAAAGAAAACAAATTTTGAAAACATAAGAGCAAGTACCTAAGAGCCCGTGGATAACCACGGATAGAAAGGGTGCTAACACCTTCCCTTTCTATAAATCTACCTCCCGAACCGAGAAACATTCTCAAAGAAGGAATTTTGCCGTGCTTTTGTCCTTTCCATGTTGGAGAACATAAAAGACGTTGGCGACTCTTTCTTACCGCGACATTTTACGAAACCAGCTTAAAAAACAGTCAGTTCTATTTCCACCGATCACAGAACTGGCGACTCTGCTGGGGAATTATAAAGTGAGGTGTACCTTAGGAATAGTTCATCATCATGTTTTCAATCGCTTGCTTTGCTTGATTTAATATTATGGGCCTGTTTTGGGAGTTTCATAGATCCTAACCCGAATCTGGGGGATACCTTTTAGAAAGTAGCAACAAACTGTGAGGGAACTGTGCGGGGTATACCGACATGGTTGAAGCAGTTTGCTACGTTGATGTGGCACTTTGGTGAGTACCGTTAACCCTTGAGTCAAGTCAAGGAGAGTACGGGGCCGCCACGTGGTGTCATGAAGCATCAACTGACCTTAGGAACCTTACTTGACCATCCTGGCCTCTTTAGGGGTAGTGAGATGACCGACTTTGGTGTAGTCCGAAGTTGGTAGATACTCGATACTACACTCATTGAGGGTTGTTTTCTTGGAATATTTTGATCGCCAGTTCAGTGGCTAAATAAAAATAATGAACATAGAAAACAACCCAATGATATTGAGCTCCCTAGAACCCGGTTACTTTCGATAGGACAGGTTTGAGCCCACCAACTTCAAAAGGGTAGTACCCCAAACTTTATGCTGGCCTAAACTCTAAGGGCTATCTTGTGTGACTTGTGTGCCTTTAAACTTGGACTACTTGTACATACTTGTTATCTAACAACATGGGTTCCTTGCAGGTTTTTTTTACAGTCCTTAATTGGGACTCATTACAGGGCCTACTTACATCACTCCATGCATAGCATAACATCATACCATTGCATACATCCTTCATAAGGACTAATCCATTTCAAGGATCTCAAGGGTCTGTGATGCAGGTCATGATGAATCAAAGTGTCTAGCAAGGGGCAAAGGGGATTTATTTTCCTCTAGCCGAGGTTGTCAGGGGCTATGACCCACTTGATATGGTGAGCTTTGACTCTTGAAGAAGGTCCCTCTAGCCAAGGTTGATTGGAGATCAAAACATGATAACTTGAGTCAGGGGCTATGACCCACTCGATATGGTGAGCCTTGACTCTGGAAGAATGACTCTCAACAAAATGAAGTTCCTTCAATCAAGCTACAAAATTCAAGTTCTAACAATCTTTCTTGTTTACCCCGCGAGATCCTTGAAAACATTGCATGCATATCATACATATCATTGCATTACAGGTACCCTTGTTACAGGTCACTTACCTTCTTCGCTGTTTATTTCAGCAATGGCTTCCCAACAAGATAACCAGGGTCTTCATGCCCAAGAGACTAAGTTCAGAGAGATCTTCCTAAGCCTATCTGTTGTACCCCAAAATTTGCCCTCCCATAATCTTCAAAGTTTCACCTCAAATGGTTCAAGGTTTACTCAAAGGCTACACAGTCAACCATCCTCCTAAGCCAGTCAAACTAGGGTTTTGGATCTTGCAAGGAAGTTGAGGTTTTCAAGGGCTCAATCAAGTCCCACATGCTCATACACTTTGTCAAGCACCTACATGTCAAGTTTCAAGGCTCACAAGGTCAAGTTGCACAGTCAAAAACCCTAATTGCTCAACAGTCAACTGCAGGGGCAAAATGGTCATTTGGCAGTCAAAAGTCAAACTTTTTGGTCAACATCTCATTTTGAAGCCACAATCATCATTTGGTCAAGTCTTGACCATGATTTCACAAGAATGGCTCAAAAATCATCAAGGTGTCAAAAGTTTCTATTTTTGGACAGCTGAAAAGTCAACTGTAACTTGACCAAGGCATAACTTTTTCATGGTTCATCAGAAAAATCCCATCCAATGCTCATTTTGAAGGGGAAGACATTTCCTAAAACTCATCTTCACATTCCAAGTCCAAGAAATGCTCTCACAAAAAGTTATCATTTTCAACATTATAGGTCATTTTCAAAAGTCAACAAAAAGGCACTTTAAGTCAAAGACCATAACTTGATATTGGTAAATCAAAATGACATGGGACCAAAGACATTGGTTAGAGGACTTCAAGACCTTTCCAAAATGTCCAAGAACATGTTCATAGCTTCAAAATTAAGCAAGATATGCATTGGAGAAGTTTGGAAATTTTTGTGAAATGGCCAAAATCAATTATCCTTGAAACTTCATTTTTGACAAAAGGGGCCCACTTTTTCCACTTGTTTCAGCTTAGCCATGCCTCCCACGTGTCCCACAAATTATTTCAAGATTTAAAGTTAATTTTTCCATTTTTATTTAATTTTATTTGATTTAATTCATTTTAAATCTTTTAAAATCAAATAAAAATCAAAAAGGTTAATTAAGGGACATATTTGGTTTTGAATTGCTTTGAATCACCATCAAACACATTCCAAATTCGTGCAAAGGGCTAAATCAAGCAAGAATTCAAATTTTGGCACAAAAAGGGAAAGTGTTTCAATGGAGGTTATGCCAAAATCTTGAACATGAATGCAAGGCTTCAAGGCCCTTAATGCTGATTGAAACTCATTTACATAACCTAGATGCAAGCTATCACAAGGCAATTGGACGAGAGAGAGAGGCCGGCCAAGATCAAATTCTTTTCAAATTTCCAAAGAAGTGCACCAAGATCGAATCCAAGGGCTCAACCATCCACAAGACTTCCCGTCCATCCTATCGTGATCTACAGGTAAAACAAGGTATAAACACACCTTTTTCACATAACCATGCAGGCTGAAACTGTAGATACATGAACATACACTTTGCAAAATTTCCATGGATTGTATTTTCATTTATAGCTTGATTCAATCCCTACTGACCATGCCATTGAGTTCCTGTGAATGTTTAGAACAGGTTTGGATTATCGCTTGGGGTCTTTAATGGCCAAAATGTGAATCACCATGGCTAGGGCTCATATTACTTGGAGTTTCGTTTTGGTGAGAATAGGTAGCATTAAACCACTAAAACATCACCATGAGGATCGCCATGCCCTAATCATTGGATCTGGCTATTTTGTTTGCTTCAATTTCACTGTTTTCGCAGGTTTTCAGGACCACCCCTGCCGGAGAAGACGACCGGAGTATTGCTCCGGCGTCATTGACTTTGCTTGACTCAGTTTGACGCAAACGTGGCTGTTTCCTGTGTTTTGATTGGCCATTCAGGTTGCTGACTCAATTACTTCAGCTGACTATGCTTGGTAAATTCCATGTGCTTCAAGCTTCAGTCCATACCACGCGCTTGTGAGATCCAGCCGTCAGATTGCCCCTGATCCAAATCTAACGTCTCATGTGCATCCTTCCACCGTGGGCGTTAGTCAAGCAAGCATATGGAATTGAAGAAAGTCAAAAAGAGGCCATCAGTGTTTGGGCTCAGCTTTGCCATCCGCACCCCCCTTTTGCTACAAAAACCAGGCCCATTTTCTTTCCCCTTAAATTTTCTTTTCTATTTTATTTTAATTTATTTAATTTGTTTTTATTAACAAAAATTAATTTCTTTTTTTTTATTTCAAAAAATCACAAAAATATTTTACCCAATAAATTTCAGAATTCTTTTTTTAATAAAATTTAATTAATTAATTAGGTTTTAAATTCTAGGAAACTCTAATTTATTTTTTGTAATATTAAAAATTAATTAGACTTAATTAGGTTTTAAATACTAATTTAATTAATTTTATTTTCTTTCTTAAAATAATAAAAAAAAATCAAAATATGTCATAATTTATTTTTTTCATTTATTAATTTAATTTAGTTCTTTAATTTAGGTTTAATTTCTTTCTTAATTTTAAAACTCAAAAACACCAAAAAAAATTACTCTATCATTAAATTAATTTAACTAACATTTTCATAAAAAACCAAAAAAATATAATTAACACTTTTATTATTATTATTTATTATTTTGTAAATAAATCATAATTGAACTAGTTTTTAATTAGGCCATTTAAACATTTTAATAATTAAAATAGATTTAGATTTAGGTTAACCTAGAATTTTATTTCTTTTTTCTATTTTATTTCATAAAAAAATATAAAAACAAAAAAATATTTTCTTGTAATTAAAATAATTAATTAGTCATTAATTAATTTTTAATTTCATTTAATTACCAAAAAAAGACAAAAAAATTAATTTCCTTTTCTTTATTCGCGCGTATTTAATTTGTTCGATTATTATGTAATTGCTCCGGATATGTAATAGTAAATATGACCTTTTACTGTTTTTTTTATTTTCCGTACTTATTTACTTAAAACGGGTCTTTGTAAATTTTTGGCGATGTATAGACCCGCGCCTTGTAATAGTGTAGGATTTACGTTTCCGCAGTTTATTTTCCGCACCCCCTTTAACTGTTAACTTGTATGAAAGAATGCATGACAATTAAAAATAACTCGTAGCTCACCAATGCCTGATCAAAGACAAATATTAATATGAAAACAACACACCGATTCACACACCACTCTTAAGGTACGCCTCACTGTTGCCTTGCCTTCGAAACGTGGTCATCGAGTATGGGACGTCTTAGTAAGTCCTTATGTCCATTGATCTAGTTGCCTCGAAACAAGTTGCCTCGAAACGGTTGCCTCGGAACAGTTGCCTCGAAACGGTTGCCTCGGACTAAAAAAGGATCAATGGCATAAGGGTAGCTTCTAAGGTGTCCTACTGTTGCTCTGGTGACCACACTGTCCCTAAACTCGAATTGACCCGAACACCTCCAACGGTGGTGCTACCTACCTCTTAATGGTGGGTTGGCACTACCTTAAGGACATTTACACAGCCTAATTCCTTAGGGTAGGTAGATGACTCGTAGATACTTGCTCTATCCCGAAACAAATCAAAACCTTTTTCACACTGACACTTTCTAAAAGATTTCAAAACAAACGCTTCACAACACTCTTGAGGACTGATACAAGAGTCGAATTGAAGTTTTCAATGAAACTTTTTCAAACCCACGCACTTTTGAAAAGCAAACAAACATTTTGAAAACACAATGAGCAAGTATTTAAGAGCCCATGGATAACCATGGATAGAAAGGGTGCTAACACCTTCCCTTTCTATAAATCTACCTCCCGAACCGAGAAACTATCTCATAAGGAATTTTGCTGCGCTTTTGTCCTGTCCATGTTGGAGAAAATAAAATACGGTGGCGACTCTTGCTTCCGCGACATTTCGCGAACCAACGTTAAACATTCAGTTCCAGATCCACCGATCACAGAACTGGCGACTCTGCTGGGGATCTACTTATAAAGTGAGGTGTACCTTAGGACTAAGATCACTTGTGTTTTCAATTGTCTGAACTATTTGCTTTATTATTGTGGGCTGTCTCGGGAGTTCTATGGATCCTAACCCGGATCTGGGGATACCTTCTTAGAAAGTAGCAACAAGACTGTGAGGGAACTGTGCGGGGTATACCGACATGGTTGAAGCAGTCTGCTACGTTGATGTGGCACTTTGGTGTGTACCGGTAACCCTTGAGTTCAGTCAAGGAGAGTACGGGGCCGCCGCGTGGTGTCGTGAAGCATCAACTGACCTTAGGAACCTTAATTGAACCATCTTGGCCTCTTTAGGGTAGTGAGATAACTGACTTTGGTGCAGTCCGAGGTTGGTTGATACTCGATACTACACTCAATTGAGGGTTGTTTTCTTGGAATATTTCGGTCGCCAGTTCAGTGGCTAAATCGAAACGATGAACAATGAAAGCAATCCAATGATATTGGGACCCTTAGAACCCGGTTACTTCTGATAGGACAGGTTGAGCCCACCAACTTCAAGAGGGTAATACCCAGACCCCATGCTGGCCTAAACTCTAAGGGCTGTGGTGTGACTTGTGTGCTTTATCATGTTTGCTTTTGCGAATACTTGTGGTGTGATTAATCATAGCATCATAACATCATACAACATCATATGCATTGACTAACCATTTCAGGGGTTCAAATCTTCATCTTTGTTCTTGTTTTGTAGGATATGGAAACTGTTCGCAGAAAGACAATTCCGATCAGCCTTGTAAGGGTCCCCCCTCAGCTTAAGGAACTTATATCCAGGATTCCCGAGAGCTCTTCTTTCAGTGAGAGGCATGAAAGACTCATCAGTTTGGTCAACACCAACATTGAGGAAGACATGATAAAGGTCCTCTTCCAGTTCTTTGATCCTCTGCACCACTGTTTTACTTTCCTGGATTATCAACTGGTGCCTACATTGGAAGAGTTCTCCCGGCTTCTGAAGGTCCCTATCCTTAGTCAACTACCCTACAACGGTACAGAAAAGGAACCCAAACTTGAAGAGATTGCTAAAGCATTACGCCTACAATCGTCTGACATCAAGGGACATTGGGAAGTTAGAAGTGGTATCAAAGGGTTCTTGGCCAGGTTTCTGTTTGAGAAGGCCCAAGAATGTTGGAATTCCCTTGACCTACAAGCCTTTGAAGAAGTTGTGGCCCTCCTTGTCTATGGGTTGGTGTTGTTCCCTAATCCAAATCAGCTTATAGATATCAGTGCTGTCCAGATCTTCATGTCCAGGAATCCTATACCTACGTTGCTTGGGGACATCCTTCACTCATGTTACACTCGAACCATGAGAAAAGAGGTGTTCTTATGTGCTGCACTCCTCTCCTGGGAAGGTGGTTTATTTCGCACCTTCCACAATCAGTCTTAAAGAATGAGCAGGGTTTGAGATGGTCACAACGATTGATGACTCTTACACATGCAGATATACATTGGTGCTCTCGGTCCAGAGAGGATGTCACTATCATTGACCGTTGTGGGGAGTACCCTAATGTTCCTTTACTTGGAATCAGAGGAGGTATTACTTACAACCCGTGTCTGGCTTGGAGACAGTTTGGTTATGCTCGGAGGGATGGTCCTCATGACATGTTAATCCCTGACATAGTTTTTGACTTCGACAACGATGCACAAGGACTTCGCCAGAGATTTATCAGAGCTTGGAGGATGCCTAGCAAGATAGAAAGCAAAACACTGGGGCACAGGAATTCCATCCCATTGGAGCCTTATCTCAAGTGGGTACGAGCCCGCTCCCAGAAACTAGTGATGCCATATCCTCATGTTCTCCCTGTGATCAAAGAGCCAGTCTTGGAAGGAGAGGTGTCCTACCCCATTCAACATCCTGGCATACCTACATCCTGGGAAGAAATGCAGAAGAGCTGGATCCAGCTTAAGGAAGAACGGAATTCTCTTGAGTCCAGTCTACATGCTAGTGAGAAGAAGGTCTTGGAGCTCACCCGCCTACTGCATGAGGAAAAGGCTCTCAACACTTACATTGCTCCAAAGAGGATGCGTAGTGTCTTCTGGGATTGATTTGCTTTTGTAATATTTTGCCCATGAGGCTTTGATATACTGAACAATTATTTCCTAATGATAACGTGTGTTCCCTTTTTGTCTATAACAAATGTGAACTTTCGAACCCTTGAATGCATTGCATAAACACATATCATGCATCATGTGCATTACAGGTGCCCTTTTTCCTACAGGTTGCTTAATTTCCTTCGCTGTTTATTTCAGCACTCAAGCATCATGAATCCTGAACTCACTACCGAGCAAGCTATCAAGGCCCTCCAGGCCCAGAATGCCCAATTTCAGGAGATGGTCATGAACTTGACCCAGGGACAACAAGAGTTGAAGGCTTTGCTCCTGAAGAAGAATAAGAAGAAGAAGAGGACTGTGCTATTCAACACTGGGCGCAGACTCGGGAACACATTGCAGAATGAAGCTGAGAGGACTACTCCGTCTGTGGGGGAAGGTAGTCACCAAGAGAGGGAGGTCCCTAGTCCTGTGGTCTCTGACACTGAGACAGACTTCAATGACGAACAATACCCTCCTGCTGAGGACCGGTACAAACAGCTGGAGGACAGGTTAAATGCTATGGAGATTCAACGCGTGCCTGGGTTGGATTTCGGAGACTTGGGGTTATCTTCTGGGGTGGTGATCCCACACAAGTTCAAGGCACCTGCCTTTGTGAAGTATGACGGGGCTTCCTGTCCCAAGATGCACCTTCGTTCTTATGTAAGGAAGATCCAGCCTTACACAGCAGACAAGAATTTATGGATCCACTTCTTCCAGGAGAGTCTTTCAGGGACTCACCTCGAATGGTTCTATCAGCTGGATGGAACCAACATTCGTAACTGGGAGGATCTGGCCACTGCTTTTTACAAGCAGTATCAATATAATTCCGACCTCGCTCCTACGCGTACCCAACTCCAGGGTATGTCGCTAGGATCGGGAGAAGGTTTTAAGGAGTACGCACAGAAATGGAGAGACCTGGCTGGCAGGGTGCAGCCACCATTGACGGACCGGGAGCTGGTGGATATGTTCCTGGGGACCCTATCTGGTCCATTCTTCAATCATCTCATTGGTAATTCCTCTGCTGGGTTTATTGACCTGATCCTGACTGGTGAAAGGATCGAAGCTGGTATAAAATCAGGGAAAATACAGAAGGGCGCCTCCTCAAATGCTGAAAAGAAGCCCTTCAAGAAGGAGGCCAGTGCTGTGTATGGTCCAAGAAAGCAGAACAAACCTGAACGCCGCCAAGCTGTCAACGCGGTGGTTATTTCTAAGCCTGCTGCTGCTCCACAACAGTACAACCAACCCAGAGTTGAGAGGCCCAAACGGAAGTATACTCGGCTCAGCATGACTCTCTCTCGGATCCTGCCGCAACTACTGTCAACTAGCCTAGTAACTGTCAAAGAGGCTCCGAAGATGGTAAACACAACATCTCTGAAGTACAACCCCAATGCCCGTTGCGCGTATCACTCTGATAGCCCGGGACATTCTACTGATGATTGCTGGGCCCTGAGGAATAAGGTTTAGGACCTTATTGATGCCAAGGAGATACAGTTCGAGGCGCCCGAAAGGCCAAATGTTGTGACCGCTCCCATGCCCCAGCATGGAGTGAATGCTGTTGAGGAGGATTTGTATGTAGCTTCTGTGGATGATGTTGCTACTCCACTGCTGACCGTCAAGAGGAACCTGTTGTTAGCCGGTTTATTTCCGGGATGTAGCAAAGGTTGCCCTTTATGTGTTGATTCCCCTGCTGGTTGTTCTTTGCTGAAATCAGGCGTCCAAAACCTGATGGATAGTAAAGAGATCTTGTTCAAGAAGACTGCCGTTCCTGCTGCCCCTGTTGAAGAAGTTTCAATTGTTACCATTTTCAATAACCCTTCCAAGGCTCCTTCAAAGAAGCCTGTCCAAATTTTGCTTGTTCACAAGATTGCTCCCATCACCATTACTGTTCCGGGGCCCATCCCCTACAAGTCTGATAAAGCTGTCCCGTGGCACTATGGGGCAGATGTTTATGTTCTGGGAGTGAAGCAAGAGTTCAACGCTGGTACCAGTGTCACCAACATCACTGGGCCTGCTAAGGTCACTCGTAGTGGAAGACTATTCTCACCAGACATTGCTCCTCCAGTAATTCAAAGGCCTCTGGTCATCACACCTGCCAGTGTGCCTGTTTCCCCCCTAATCAAGTTTCCACCCCTGCTGCTGAGTCATCTGACGCTCGAGGCAAGGGGATTGCTGCTGATATGCCTGCCCGGACGGAGGCACCAAAGACCATTGTTGAGGCTTCCAAGCAAGAGATGGAAGAGATCCTCAAGATTATAAAGAAAAGTGATTTCAACGTCGTTGAACAGTTAGGGCACACCCCCTCCAAAATCTCCATGCTATCACTGCTGCTGTGTTCAGAGGCCCATGCCAAGGCCCTGATTGCTTTCTTGAAGATGGCTCACGTACCCCAAGAAACGTCTGCTGATCAATTCACCGACTGTGTGGCCAACCTAACTGCTGATAATGGTATGGGTTTCTCTGATGCTGATCTTACCGCCAAGGGAAAGAACCACAATGATGCCCTGCATGTCTCCATTGAATGCAGGGGCACAACTCTTGCTCACGTGTTGGTGGACACCAGTTCTTCCCTGAATGTGTTGCCCAAGAAGGCCTTGGACCGATTGGATTGTGAGGGCCTGGAGTTGAAGCCTAGCAACATCATTGTCCGAGCCTTTGACGGGTCGAAGAGGATGGTTCATGGTGAGGTAGACATTCCTATTTGTGTGGGTTCTCAAGTATTTGACTCAACTTTCTATGTGATGGATATTCGTCCATCTTATTCCTGTTTGCTGGGTCGACCTTGGATTCACAAAGCTGGGGCAGTGACCTCCACTCTACACCAGAAGCTCAAGTATCCTGTCAGAGGGAAGATTGTTATTGTGCAGGGGGAGGAAGAATACATGGTTAGTCATCTGAATTCCTTCCGGTATATTGAGATGGACGGGGAGTTTATTGAAACCCCCTTTCAACATTTTGAAGAGGTACCTCCAACGTTGGCAGCAGCAGAAGTAGTGATTGAAGAGGGTTCTCCTTTGAAGATGGCTTCCTTGAAGGATGCCCGGGCTGTAATTGAGAAAGGTGAATGTGCTAACTAGGGCAGGCTTCCCGATTTTACTCCTAAAACTGACAAGTTTGGGCTGGGTTTTACTGCAGAGGCTCAGAGGGCTGTGCGCAAAGCTAGGATTGGAAGACCTCATGTGCTCATCACCAATCCAGGAGTGAATGCTATTGGGGATGAAGACGAAGTGGAAGAATCCGAGTTTGACAGCTGGATTTACCCGACGACCGATGGTGGACTGACCAATTGAACCGCAAAAGATCACATACCTGTTACTTTTGTTACGCAGTAATGAATTCCTTTGTTTTTAATTTGTAATAAACAATAAACTGAAACTTTATGGCCCGGTGTCTTACCCGGGGCACCGTTGGCTTCATTTGTGAGGGCTTATAATTGTCATTTACATATATCATGAATAAAGACCTTGGACGTTTTTTCGCATTTCAAATCTTGTGCTCCCTTTCTTTCTTTCTTTCTTTATATATTGCAAAACAGCTATATTTACACACTCACCCATACAGGTTTCAATCCACTCTGGATTTCACTGGTAACGACTCTGCTACTGCCATTTATGACTTCGAAAATCCGATCAACTTAGCCGAAGACGAAGGTGAAGATGATTGCGAAGTGCCTGGCGAGCTTGCAAGACTGTTACTCCAGGAAGAGAGGGCCATTCAGCCACATGAAGAGCCAGTGGAAACGATAAATCTGGGTACTGAGACAGATAGAAAGGAAGTCAAGATTGGTGCTAATCTGGAGCTCAGCGTAAAACAATGGTTGATTCAGATGTTGCATGATTATGTGGAGATCTTTGCCTGGTCCTACGAAGATATGCCTGGGTTGGATACCGACATTGTGGTCCATCATTTGCCTACCAAGGAAGACTGCCCTCCGGTTAAGCAAAAGGTCCGCCGTATGCGTCCAGAGATGTCTGAGAAGATCAAAGCTGAGGTTATGAAGCAATTTGATGCCGGGTTTCTTGCAGTGACTTCTTACCCTCAGTGGGTTGCCAACGTGGTGCCAGTGCCGAAGAAAGACGGTAAGGTCAAAATGTGTGTTGATTACAGGGATCTGAATAGGGCGAGCCCCAAGGATGACTTTCCCCTACCTCACATTGACGTTCTGGTTGACAATATTTCTCAGCACAAGGTGTTCTCCTTCATGGATGGTTTTTCAGGTTATAATCAGATCAAGATGGCTCCTGAAGATATGGAAAAGACTACTTTCGTTACTCAGTGGGGCACCTTTTGTTACAAGGTCATGCCATTCGGGTTGAAAAATGCTGGAGAAACCTACCAACGTGCCATGGTTGCTTTATTTCATGACATGATCCATCATGAGATTGAAGTGTATGTCGATGATATGATAGCAAGGTCCCAAACTGAGGAGGAACACCTTGACCATCTACATAAGCTGTTTGAACGTCTGAAGTTGTACAAGCTGAGGTTGAACCCGAACAAGTGTACCTTCGGGGTAAGATCTGGAAAGTTGCTAGGCTTCGTCGTAAGTGACAAGGGTATTCAAGTGGACCCTGCCAAAGTTAAAGCCATTCAAGAGATGCCAGTTCCCAAGACAGAGAAAGAAGTCAGAGGCTTTCTAGGACGTCTGAATTACATCGCCCGATTCATCTCGCACCTAACTGCTACTTGTGAACCAATCTTCAAGCTGCTGAAGAAAGATCAGGTAGTACGTTGGAATGATGAATGTCAGGCCGCTTTTGACAGAATCAAAGAGTATCTCCAAGAACCACCTATTCTCATGCCACCGGTTGAAGGGAGACCTCTAATACTCTACTTGACAGTACTTGACAGCTCAATGGGGTGTGTGCTGGGGCAGCATGACGAGTCTTGCCGAAAAGAGCACGCCATTTATTACCTTAGCAAAAAGTTTACCGACTGTGAGATCCGATACTCACTGCTCGAGAAAACTTGCTGCGCTTTGGTATGGGCTGCTCGCCGGCTGAGACAGTATATGCTGACTCACACTACCTTATTGATCTCAAAGATGGATCCAATAAAGTATATATTCGAAAAGCCTGCTCTGTCCGGGAGAATAGCAAGATGGAAAATGATCTTGACAGAATACGACATCCAGTATACGACTCAGAAAGCTATCAAAGGAAGTGTATTGGCAGATCACTTGGCACACCAGGCAGTAGACGACTATCAGTCAATGAACTTTGAGTTTCCAGACGAGAGCATCATGATTGTGACTGATTATGAAGTACCTGGACTGGATGAAGGACCTGAGGAAGGATCCCGATGGTCTATGCACTTTGATGGAGCCTCCAACGCTTTGGGTAATGGTATCGGCGCTGTGATCATATCCCCTCAAGGCACTCATACTCCACTCACTGCCCGGCTATGTTTCAACTGCACCAACAACATGGCGGAGTATGAGGCATGCATCATGGGTCTTCAAGCCGCGATTGACTTAAGGATCAAGTTTCTGAGTGTCTTCAGAGATTTCGCTCTCGTGATCAATCAGATCAAAGGCGAGTGGGATACGAAACATCCGAATCTTATTCCTTACAGAGAATGTGTGTTGACATTGATCCCCAATTTTACAGAGATCACCTTTGAACACTTCCCAAGAGAGGAGAATCAGCTAGCGGACGCATTAGCTATGATGTCTTCCATGTTCAAAGTCAAGTGGGACAATGAGGCTCCCCGGGTCATCATCTGGAAACTGGACGAACCGGCATACTGTTGTGATCTTGAGGCTGAGACAGTAACTGAAAAACCTTGGTATCATGAGGTGAAGAGGTATCTGGAAGCTCAAGAATACCCTGAAGGTGCATCTGTCAACGACAAAAAGTTTCTGAGAAGGTTCGCTGCAAAGTTCTTCCTCAGCAATGGCATTTTGTACAAGCGAAACCATGATTCAACCTTACTGCGCTGTGTGGATAAAACTGAAGCAGAGAAGATCATGGCAGAGCTTCATGAAGGTACCTTCGGAACACATTCCAGTGGACATACCATGGGAAAGAAAATCCTTCGGGAAGGATATTTCTGGTCCATAATGGAAGCTGACTGTTACCAACATTCTCGGACGTGTCATAAATGTCAGATATATGCAGATAAGGTGCATGTTCCTCCAGTTCCTCTGAATGTCTTGACAGCACCTTGGCCTTTTGCTATGTGGGGCATTGATATGATCGGCGAGATTAAACCTACGACATCCAACGGGCATCGCTTCATCCTGGTGGCAATTGATTACTTTACAAAGTGGGTTGAAGCAGCTTCCTACGCTACAGTAACCAAGAATGTTGTGGCACGGTTCATTCGGCACAATCTGACCTGTCGGTACGGCATCCCAGAGAGAATCATTACGGACAATGGTACCAATCTTAACAACAAGATGATCACTGAGCTCTGCGAGCAATTCAAGATACAGCACCACAACTCTTCTCCTTACCGGCCGAAGATGAATGGGGCTGTAGAGGCAGCGAATAAGAATATCAAGAAGATTGTGCAGAAGATGACAGTGACCTACAAAGATTGGCACGAGATGTTACCGTTTGCTCTTCATGGGTACCGTACCTCAGCAAGGACGTCAACCGGGGCAACTCCTTTTTCCTTGGTCTACGTCATGGAGGCAGTCTTATCGATTGAAGTGCAAATACCCTCTCTCCGGATAATGAAGGATGCAGATCTGAGCGAAGATGATTGGATCCAGACACGACTTGATCAGTTAAATCTAATTGACGAAAAGAGACTTACTGCTATATGTCATGGTCAGACGTATCAAAAACGGATGATTAGGGCATTTAACAAGAAGGTCAGACCACAAGAGTATCAAGTTGGGGATCTGGTAATCAAACGCATCATCCTTCCTCAGAGTGATCCCAGGGGAAAATGGACCCCTACATACGAAGGGCCATTTGTGGTTAAACATGTGTTCTCAGGAGGAGCCATGATCCTAACCACCATGGATGGTGACGACCTTCCTCACCCCGCCAATGCAGACATAGTAAAAAGATACTACGCATGATAAAAGACCCGCTAGGTTGACATACCTAGGCAAAAATTAGGGCTTTCCGGCGAACCAAAAGGGTTCGGGCAAAATGAGGGATGAAATGAAAAAAAATCTGTACACCCGGCAAGTCGAAAACCTGAAAAGGCGGCTTGGGCAAAAATGGGTATCCCGGTGGACTGAAAACCCGAAAGGGCGGTCCAGGCAAAAGTTAGGGATTAAAGCGTAATACTATGTCTCATTGGATCACCTTGCATCCAGAATCCGGTATCAACATCAGGTTCAGACGGCATCGATCAATCAACTTCATCTTCAATCGAGCAGCCAAGTGATGAGACGCTCGAATATATAAAGGCGATAGCAGAGTTGGAACCCAATGGGATTGTTCTTTTCACACAGCTGTTTTGTTTTCTTTGTACAAACTGTATAAACTCTTTTGTTCGGCGACGTTCTCTTACTAGGACGTCAGCCTCTTGTACATAAACGCCTATTTACAGGCAAATTCAAAAATCAATACAAATACACTCTTCAGCTAAATTGCCAACTGTTTTTTCCTTTTTCTGTTTTGTCTTGCGAAGAACGTCCAATGTTCAATTTTTGATATATGCATGTGACACTAATTGCTAACCCATAAATATTTGCATACGAAACAAAGGACTAATTACAGGTAACATTAGAAACAGGGGCAATGATGAGTTGTCTAAGCGATCTAATTGCTTTGTCCACCAAGGTACCAAGGTAAGTTCGGCTGAAGAACGTAACCAAGATATCTTAATTCCCCAGAGAGTGAGCCAGCAAGTCAACAATACTCTCCCCAAGCAGAGTTAGCCTACAGTCAGCCTTAAGGAAGTTGGGTATCCCCAGAAGATCTCAACATTCCCCAATGGAGTATACAAACATTCTTAACAAGCATCCCCGACAGTCTTGATCTACGATTGTTCCCCGGCGGTATACAGACATTCAGTGGAGCCACTTCCCCCAGTACATCTCAAAAATTTCCCCAGGAGAGTCCAGCCCAAAAGTTTCCCCAGGAAAGTGGAATCAAACTCCCCAGCAGGAAGCTTATCCCCAGTAGATTCTGGAAGCTTGTCACCCGCAGAGCACGAACGCGTCCCCCGACTTTATTCAGAAGGTTATTTCCCCACCAGGATATAACTGGGTTATCCTCAGCCAATAACCATGGAAAGATCGTCCCCGGCAAAGTCTTCCTATTCCTCAGCGGAGTTCATCACATTCCCCAACATAACTCAACAACGGTATCCCCAGCGGAGTTATCATCAACATCCTAGCAAAGTACCTCTCTTCCCACAGAATATTGTTCCCCAACAAGGTTGCTAGAGTAATAATTCCCCGTAGAGTATTCTATTCGCCAAGTTTATTCCCCAACGGAGTCATCTTCTCCTACCGGTATTCTTGCAACCATCACCCCCAGCGGAAACAACAAAGCTCTACTCTTCAATAGCAGCCCAGGAGTTAACTGCCCGACACCCGTCAAGGATTTACTTTCCTAGACGAAACATACATTCATGAACATCACATCTTCATACATTATAGCATGCACATACGCATCATGAACATACAATCTTATTTATTCTGAGAACATCTCGCATGTCATGCATCATGACATCGCATACAACTAACATTTTGTCTTTTCAGGACAAAGGTCAATACGAAGATAATTACTATAAACAGTCGCAACTAAAGATCCGATTCCTGTATCTTGCCAGGGTGTATCTGTTGATGACTACATTACCAGACTCGATTCCTGTATCCTGCCAGGGCACGTCTGAAGAGTTTGAAGATCCGATTCCTGTATCTTGCCAGGGTGTATCTGTTGACGACTAACATTACCAGACTCGATTCCTGTATCTTGCCAGGGCACGTCTGAAGAGTTCGAAGATCCGATTCCTGTATCTTGCCAGGGTGTATCTGTTGACGACTAACATTACCAGACTCGATTCCTGTATCTTGCCAGGGCACGTCTAAAGAGTTCGAAGATCCGATTCCTGTATCTTGCCAGGGTGTATCTGTTGATGACTACATTACCAGACTCGATTCCTGTATCCTGCCAGGGCACGTCTGAAGAGTTCGAAGATCCGATTCCTGTATCTTGCCAGGGTGTATCTGTTGACGACTACATTACCAGACTCGATTCCTGTATCCTGCCAGGGCACGTCTGAAGAGTTTAAAGATTTGATACCTGTATCCAGCCAGGGCACGTCTACATAAAGAGTTTGAAGATCAACTCCTGTAACAGACCAGGTAATTTTCTTTCTTTCTCAGGTACGCAAGTTCTCGCTAAGGAATCTCTTACGCGATCGACACCCAGATGGCATCTATAAGCCCATCCACATACCAACAGTTCCAAATGGCATCTATAAGCCCATTCCCGACAAGGTTCTGTCACACCTCCAGATGGCATCTATAAGCCCATCCTCCTATCCACCATCTCTCCAAATGGCATCTGTAAGCCCATTCCCGCTATCACGCTGCTGATACTCAACTATGTGAGTGCAAATTTCTGGGCACTCTAGTGTTCAATCATCTTCCACCTTCGGATCACGAAAGGCACACCATCCAATCTACATCCTCAGGTCTAAGAAGATTGAACAGGGGCAACTGTTGTACCCCAAAATTTTCCCTCCCATAATCTTCAAAGTTTCACCTCAAATGGTTCAAGGTTTACTCAAAGGCTACACAGTCAACCATCCTCCTAAGCCAGTCAAACTAGGGTTTTGGATCTTGCAAGGAAGTTGAGGTTTTCAAGGGCTCAATCAAGTCCCACATGCTCATACACTTTGTCAAGCACCTACATGTCAAGTTTCAAGGCTCACAAGGTCAAGTTGCACAGTCAAAAACCCTAATTGCTCAACAGTCAACTGCAGGGGCAAAATGGTCATTTGGCAGTCAAAAGTCGAAATTTTTGGACAACATCTCATTTTGAAGCCACAATCATCATTTGGTCAAGTCTTGACCATGATTTCACAAGAATGGCTCAAAAATCATCAAGGTGTCAAAAGTTTCTATTTTTGGACAGCTGAAAAATCAACTGTAACTTGACCAAGGCATAACTTTTTCATGGTTCATCAGAAAAATCCCATCCAATGCTCATTTTGAAGGGGAAGACATTTCCTACAACTCATCTTCACATTCCAAGTCCAAGAAATGCTCTCACAAAAAGTTATCAATTTCAACATTATAGGTCATTTTCAAAAGTCAACAAAAAGGCACTTTAAGTCAAATACCATAACTTGATATTGGTAAATCAAAATGACATGGGACCAAAGACATTGGTTAGAGGACTTCAAGACCTTTCCAAAATGTCCAAGAACATGTTCATAGCATCAAAATTGAGCAAGATATGCATTGGAGAAGTTGGGAAATTTTTGTGAAATGACCAAAATCAATTATCCTTGAAACTTCATTTTTGACAAAAGGGCCCCACTTTTTCCACTTGTTTCAGCTTAGCCATGCCTCCCACGTGTCCCACAAATTATTTCAAGATTTAAAGTTAATTTTTCCATTTTTATTTAATTTTATTGGATTTAATTCATTTTAAATCTTTTTAAATCAAATAAAAATCAAAAAGGTTAATTAAGGGACATATTTGGTTTTGAATTGCTTTGAATCACCATCAAACACATTCCAAATTCGTGCAAAGGGCTAAATCAAGCAAGAATTCAAATTTTGGCACAAAAAGGGAAAGTGTTTCAATGGAGGTTATGCCAAAATCTTGAACATGAATGCAAGGCTTCAAGGCCCTTAATGCTGATTGAAACTCATTTACATAACCTAGATGCAAGCTATCACAAGGCAATTGGACGAGAGAGAGAGGCCGGCCAAGATCAAATTCTTTTCAAATTTCCAAAGAAGTGCACCAAGATCGAATCCAAGGGCTCAACCATCCACAAGACTTCCCGTCCATCCTATCGTGATCTACAGGTAAAACAAGGTATAAACACACCCTTTTCACATAACCATGCAGGCTGAAACTGTAGATACATGAACATACACTTTGCAAAATTTCCATGGATCGTATTTTCATTTATAGCTTGATTCAATCCCTACTGACCATGCCATTGAGTTCCTGTGAATGTTTAGAACATGTTTGGACTATCGCTTGGGGTCTTTAATGGCCAAAATATGAATCACCATGGCTAGGGCTCATATTACTTGGAGTTTCGTTTTGGTGAGAATAGGTAGCATTAAACCACGAAAACATCACCATGAGGATCGCCATGCCCTAATCATTGGATCTGGCTATTTTGTTTGCTTCAATTTCATTGTTTTCGCAGGTTTTCAGGACCACCCCTGTCGGAGAAAACGACCGGAGTATTGCTCCGGCGTCATTGACTTTTCTTGACTCAGTTTGACGCAAACGTGGCTGTTTCCCGTGTTTTGATTGGCCATTCAGGTTGCTGACTCAATTACTTCAGCTGACTATGCTTGGTAAATTCCATGTGCTTCAAGCTTCAGTCCATACCACGCGCCTGTGAGATCCAGCCGTCAGATTGCCCCTGATCCAAATCTAACGTCTCATGTGCATCCTTCCACCGTGGGCGTTAGTCAAGCAAGCATATGGAATTGAAGAAAGTCAAAAAGAGGCCATCAGTGTTTGGGCTCAGCTTTGCCATCCGCACCCCCCTTTTGCTACAAAAACCAGGCCCATTTTCTTTCCCCTTAAATTTTCTTTTCTATTTTATTTTAATTTATTTAATTTGTTTTTATTAACAAAAATTAATTTCTTTTTTTTTATTTCAAAAAATCACAAAAATATTTTACCCAATAAATTTCAAAATTCTTTTTTTAATAAAATTTAATTAATTAATTAGGTTTTAAATTCTAGGAAACTCTAATTTATTTTTTGTAAAATAAAAAATTAATTAGACTTAATTAGGTTTTAAATACTAATTTAATTAATTTTATTTTCTTTCTTAAAATAATAAAAAAAAATCAAAATATGTCATAATTTATTTTTTTCATTTATTAATTTAATTTAGTTCTTCAATTTAGGTTTAATTTCTTTCTTAATTTTAAAACTCAAAAACACCAAAAAAAAATTACTCTATCATTAAATTAATTTAACTAACATTTTCATAAAAAACCAAAAAAATATAATTAACACTTTTATTATTATTATTTATTATTTTGTAAATAAATCATAATTGAACTAGTTTTTAATTAGGCCATTTAAACATTTTAATAATTAAAATAGATTTAGATTTAGGTTAACCTAGAATTTTATTTCTTTTTTCTATTTTATTTCATAAAAAAATATAAAAACAAAAAAATATTTTCTTGTAATTAAAATAATTAATTAGTCATTAATTAATTTTTAATTTCATTTAATTACCAAAAAAAGACAAAAAAATTAATTTCCTTTTCTTTATTCGCGCGTATTTAATTTGTTCGATTATTATGTAATTGCTCCGGATATGTAATAGTAAATAGGACCTTTTACTGTTTTTTTTATTTTCCGTACTTATTTACTTAAAACGGGTCTTTGTAAATTTTTGGCGATGTATAGACCCGCGCCTTGTAATAGCGTAGGATTTACGTTTCCGCAGTTTATTTTCCGCAACCCCTTTAACTATTAACTTGTATGAAAGAATGCATGACAATTAAAAATAACTCGTAGCTCACTAATGCCTGATCAAAGACAAATATTAACATGAAAACAACACACCGATTCACACACCACTCTTAAGGTACGCCTCACTGTTGCCTTGCCTTCGAAACGTGGTCGTCGAGTATGGGACGTCTTAGTAAGTCCTTATGTCCATTGATCTAGTTGCCTCGAAACAAGTTGCCTCGAAACGGTTGCCTCGGAACAGTTGCCTCGAAACGGTTGCCTCGGACTAAAAAAGGATCAATGGCATAAGGGTAGCTTCTAAGGTGTCCTACTGTTGCTCTGGTGACCACACTGTCCCTAAACTCGAATTGACCCGAACACCTCCAACGGTGGTGCTACCTACCTCTCAATGGTGGGATGGAACTACCTTAAGGACATTTACACAGCCTAATTCCTTAGGGTAGGTAGATGACTCGTAGATACTTGCTCTATCCCGAAACAAATCAAAACCTTTTTCACACTGACACTTTCTAAAAGATTTCAAAACAAACGCTTCACAACACTCTTGAGGACTGATACAAGAGTCGAATTGAAGTTTTCAATGAAACTTTTTCAAACCCACGCACTTTTGAAAAGCAAACAAACATTTTGAAAACACAATGAGCAAGTATCTAAGAGCCCATGGATAACCATGGATAGAAAGGGTGCTAACACCTTCTCTTTCTATAAATCTACCTCCCGAACCGAGAAACTATCTCATAAGGAATTTTGCTGTGCTTTTGTCCTGTCCATGTTGGAGAAAATAAAAGACGGTGGCGACTCTTGCTTCAGCGACATTTCGTGAACCAGCATTAAACAGTCAGTTCCAGATCCACCGATCACACTATCCAAGGGGCAGGAAGAGTTGAGGACACTCCTCATGGGGAATTTGGCCAAGAAAAGTCCCGAAGATGATAAGGACGAACGACTGAAACGTCTGCAAGCTGAGGTAGATACAATGAGAACCCAGATGCTGGGGCAAATGGCTTTCATCCAAGGCTTAGCTCGGGAGCAAGAAGAGTTGAGGACCATGCTCAGTCAGCTTCATCAAGACAGATACAACATGAAGCAACCAGTCCAAGTCAGGGACCAGGTTATTGATCAGCTTCTAAGAGGACAAGAGTCTGGTATGGTGAAGAATAGACCTCTCCAAATTGCTACCACTTCACAGGTCCAACCACAACCTCGCCCAGAGCAACAGGTTGATCAGAGTAAGCCAAACAAGCCCAGGAGGCAATTCACCCAGCTCAACGTGTCGTTGTTTCAAGCTTTACAACACCTGTTGAGATTGAATCTGATTACACTAAGGGCTCCTCCCCGGAATCCCAACATCTCTGCTCCTAACTATCATCCCAACAAAAGATGTGCATACCACTCCGATAGTCCTGGACATGACACTGCCGCCTGCTGGGCTCTGAAGAACAAGGTCCAGGACCTGATTAATGAAGGAGCAGTGGATTTCACCCAAGAGGGCCAGGCTGAGTTCTTCTACCATCCCTGCAGGATTCACCATTTGAAGTGACAAGTCCTGAGACGAGAAGACTTTTTGTCCATTAGAATTTTCAAGTTGTAATTTTCTTTTGATTGTTCAAATGATTATTGTCATAGTAAACTTTATAACTTTATCAATGCATCGCATATGTCTGTTTTGAATCAATATATTCGCATTCGCTATATTCAAACTGCTTTCATTTTTGTGATGTTCAAACTCTCGATTAATAACTCTAAGCCTCTTGAGGGAGGATGACGAAAACGATACCACAATCTTTACAGTATGCTTTTGAACAAACCCCGCTGATAAGGTATAGGCATTGTTTCAATTCCTAAACACTGGAGTTATAAGGAAGATAATCCCTCGTCAACCCCTCCGAGACAAAGAAGTAGGAGTTTTTCTTTTCGAAAATTAAAACCCTTAATCATAACCTGGGGCAGGGTAGTTTTCTCAATTGATCCAGTGCACAGCGAATAGCATCAAAGAAGTCCTTCCGAGACAAAAAGACAGTGATGGTTCTGAATAATCATAAAGACAGGCAGTCATTATCTCTCAGAAATAAAAGCCCATTAAGTCAAAACCTATGAAGGAGACTTACCAAAAACTGGGGCATCCCGCTGACTGTAATCACAAAAAGGAACAGTTCAGGCAAAAAACAGGGATAACAAAATAAAAAAGAAAGAGGTCCTACAAACCCTCAACAAAAAAAGAAATGACTGCCTATTCAAAATAAACTATCAGTATCCGAACCATCACCGGTATATCAAAGCAAAGACTCAACAAGGTCTAACGCACGATTAAGCTGAATTTAGGTTTGAAGAACATCACGAAGAGCAGGTGGGTACAAATACATTTTGAGCCTTATCCTTTGTTTCTTAAACCGTGAACCAGGCCACGTTACAACCCTCAAAAAGTCCTAGCTGAAGCATGGGTTAGTTCGAAAGCATACTGTTACGAAAGGTATCCTGACTCCTTAAGGCTCGCTGTAAAATCTTGAGTTGACGTCACATTTTACAAAAACTCACTTGTTTTTACTAAAACTGCATTTCAAAAAAAAACTTCAAGACAGACATAAGCTTTGCATTTTTAAATAACATTGTTTGCATATGGCTATTTGTTCGAACAACAGAGAAATCCGCACGATGAATATCTAGTGAACAAAAGCACTTCCAACCAAGGGGCATGGCATGATCATTGTCCATCATCTGGGGCAGTCAAGTCAAGATTCAGGGAATCTCTCAAAATGCCAAAAGCCAAGGGCAAATCTCCGCCTGAGTCACTTGGGGCATTGGACATGGATTCTCGCAACGAATCTTGCATGATCAAACATCTTCTGGTGGTATGGCAACACAACACTACTGACAGGGGCACCTCCCTACATCCTGAGAGCGTAGACATAGTCAAAAAATACTGCGCATGATCAAAGACCCGCTAGGTTGACACACCTAGGCAAAAATAAGGGCCTCCCGGCGAACCAAAAGGGTTCGGGCAAAAATAAGGGATGAAAATAAAAAAAATTGTACACCCGGTAAGTCGAAAACCTGAAAAGGTGGCTTGGGCAAAAATGGGTATCCCGGTGGACTGAAAACCCGAAAGGGAAGTTCAGGCAAAAAACTAGGGATCAAAGCGTACGACTATGTCCGGCATCTCGTCACTTGCCTACCAGAAGAAGATTTGTCAATCGGCAGTCATCAAGCACCTCTACAGGTACCTTCTCCCACAGAAACTGGGGCAATAAGAATTGTCTAAGAAATCTGGTTGCTCTGTCCACCGAGGTACCAAGATAAGTTCAGCTGAAGAACATGACCAAGTTACCTCCACTCCACGCAGAGTAAGACAAGATTCAGCCATACTCTCCCCCGAGCAGAGTTGGTCTCCCGTCAGCCCCAACAAGGCACAACATCTCCAACAAGTCAACAACGCTCTCCCCAAGTAGAGTTAGTCTACTGTCAGCCTTAAGGAAGTTGGGTATCCCCAGAAAATCTCAATATTCTCCAGCAGAATATACAGATATTCCTCAGCAAGTATCCCTGGCAGTCTTGATATAAGTTTGTTCCCCGGTGGAATATCAGACACCCCAGTGGAGCTAGTTCCCCAGTGCAGTCCAAAAGCTTCCCCAGGAGAGTTGAATTATCCTCCCCAGTAGGTTCTGGAAGCTTATCCCCAGTAGGTTCTGGAAGCTTATCCCCAGTAGATTCTGGAAGCTTATCCCTGCAGAGTACGAACGCTCTCCCCGGCTTTATTCAGAAAGTTATTCCCCACCAGAGCTTATAACTGGGTTATCCTCAGCTAATTACCACAGAAAGATCGTCCTCGGCAAAATTCTTCCTATCCCCAGCGGAGTTCATCAAATCTTCCAACAAAGCTTATCAACGGTATCCCCAGCGGAGCTATCATCAAACCTCAGCGAAGTATCTCTTCCCATAGAGTAATTCCCCGCAGAGTAATCTCTACAAGTTTATTCCCCAACGGGGTCATCTTCTCCTACTGGTTTATTCTTGCAATCATCACCCCCAGCGGAAACGAAGAACTCTATTCTTCAACATCAGCCCAGGATCTAACTTCCCGGCTTTCGTCAAGGATTTATTTTCCCAAGACGAAAATACATTCATAGACATTTCACATTTCATACATCCTGCTTACATGCATGATAAAGTGCATACGACACGATCTCATTTTGAGAACATCATGACATCATGCATCTCATACATCATGACATTGCATGTAACTGATGTTTTGCCTTTTCAGGAAAAAGGTCAATCCAAAGATGATTACTATCAACTGTCCCAATTCCAGATTCGATTCCTGTATCCAGCCAGGGCACGTCTGTGAATGATTGTTTGTAGATTCGATACCTGTATCCAGCCAGGGCATGTCTGTAAGCAACCTTTTGAAGTTCCAGATTCGATTCCTGTATCTAGCCAGGGCACGTTTATGAATGATTGTTTGTAGATTCGATACCTGTATCCAGCCAGGGCATGTCTGTAAGCAACCTTTTGAAGTTCCAAATTCGATTCCTGTATCTAGCCAGGGTACGTCTGTGAATGATTATTTGTAGATTCGATACTTGTATCCAGCCAGGGCACGTCTGTAAGCAACCTTTTGAAGTTCCAGATTCGATTCCTGTATCTAGCCAGGGAACGTCTGTGAATGAGTGTTTGTAGATTCGATACATGTATCCAGCCAGGGCATGTCTGTAAGCAACCTTTTGAAGTTCCAGATTCGATTCTTGTATCTAGCCAGGGCACGTCTGTGAATGATTGTTTGTAGATTCGATACCTGTATCCAGCCAGGGCACGTCTGTAAGCAACCTTTTAAAGTTCCAGATTCGATTCCTGTATCTAGCCAGGGCACGTCTGTGAGTGATTGTTTGTAGATTCAATACCTGTATCCAGCCAGGGCACGTCTGTAAGCAACCTTTTGAAGTTCTAGATTCGATTCCTGTATCTAGCCAGGGCACGTCTGTGAATGATTGTTTGTAGATTCGATACATGTATCCAGCCAGGGCATGTCTGTAAGCAACCTTTTGAAGTTCCAGATTCGATTCCTGTATCTAGCCAGGGCACGTCTGTGAATGATTGTTTGTAGATTCGATACCTGTATCCAGCCAGGGCATGTCTGTAAGCAACCTTTTGAAGTTCCAGATTCGATTCCTGTATCTAGCCAGGGCACGTCTGTGAATGATTGTTTGTAGATTCGATACCTGTATCCAGCCAGGGCATGTCTGTAAGCAACCTTTTGAAGTTCCAGATTCGATTCCTGTATCTAGCCAGGGCACGTCTGTGAGTGATTGTTTGTAGATTCGATACCTGTATCCAGCCAGGGCACGTCTGTAAGCAACCTTTTGAAGTTCCAGATTTGATTCCTGTATCTAGCCAGGGCACGTCTGTGAATGATTGTTTGTAGATTCGATACCTGTATCCAGCCAGAGCACGTCGGTAAGCAACCTTTTGAAGTTCCGAATTCGATTCCTGTATCTAGCCAGGGCACGTCTGTGAGCGATTGTTTGTAGATTCGATACCTACATCTAGCCAGGGCATATCTACATGAAGAGTATGAAGATCAACACCTGCAACAGGCTAGGAAATTATCCTTCTTTCTCAGGTATGCAAGTTCTCGCTAAGGAATCTCTTACACGATCGACACCTCCAGATGGCATCTTTAAGCCCATCTCCACAGGTATCCATCACATTTCCAAATGGCATCTATAAGCCCATTCCCGACAAGTTTCTGTCACACCTCCAGATGGCATCTATAATCCCATCCTCCTATCCACATCTCCAAATGGCATCTATAAGCCCATTCCCGACAAGTTTCTGTCACACCTCCAGATGGCATCTATAAGCCCATCCTCCTATCCATATCTCTAAATGGCATCTATAAGCCCATTCCCGACAAGGTTCAATCACACCCCCAGATGGCATCTATAAGCCCATCCTCCTATTCACCATATCTCCAAATGGCATCTGTAAGCCCATTCCCGCCATCACATTGCTGATATTCCACTATGCGAGTGCAAATTTCTGGGCACTTTAGTGTTCAATCATCTTCCACCTTCGGATCACGAAAGGCATGCAAGCCAATCTACATCCTCAGGTCTAAGAAGATTGAACAGGGGCAACTGTTGTACCCCAAAATTTACCCTCCCATATTCTTCAAGTTTGACAAGCATCATCTCAATTTGCTCAAGTCTACTCAAGGGTTGCACAGTTCAAACACCCTCCTAAGCCAGTCAAATTAGGGTTTTGGTTCTTGCAAGGAAGTTGAGGTTTTCAAGGGCTCAATCAAGTCCCACATGCCTATAAACATTGTCAAGCATCCACATGTCAAGTTACAAGACTCACAACATCAAATTGCACAGTCAAAAACCCTAATTGCTTCACAATCAACTGCAGGGGCAAAATGGTCATTTGGCAGTCAAAAGTCAAAATTTTTGGTCAAAATCTTATTTTGAAGCAACAATCATCATTTGATCAAGTCTTGATCATGATTCCACAAGAATGGCTCAAAAATCATCAAGATGCAAAAGTTTCCATTTTTGGACAGTTGAAAAGTCAACTGTAACTTGACCAAGACATAACTTTTTCATGGTTCATCAGAAAAATCCCATCCAATGCTCATTTTGAAGGGGATGACATTTCCTACAACTCATCTTCACATTCCAAGTACAAGAAATGCTCTCACAAAAAGTTATCAATTTCAACATTATAGGTCATTTTCAAAAGTCAACAAAAAGGCATTTTAAGTCAAAGACCATAACTTGAGATTGGTAAATTCAAATTACATGTTACCAAAGGCATTGGTTAGAGGACTTCAAGACCTTTCCAAAATGTCCAAGAACATGTTCATATGATCAAAATTGAGCAAGATATGCATTGGAGAAATTGGGAAATTTTTGTGAAATGGCAAAAGTCAACTATCCTTGAAACTTCAATTTTTGACAAAAGGGTCCACTTTCTTCCACTTGATTCAGCCTTGTCATGCCACCCACGTGTCCCATGATCAATTTCAAGACCAAAAATTTATTTTTTCATTTTTATTTAATTTTTGTGGATTTAATTCATTTTAATCCATAATAATTCAAATAAAATCAAAAAAATTAAAGGAATGGTATCTTGTGGTTTGAATGGCTTTCATGTGTCATATTCCACATACCAAATTTGTGCTAGGGCCATTTTGAGCATAAAATTCAAAATTTGAACAAACTTGGAAAGTCCTTTAATGGTGGTTATGAAGAATCCAAAAACTTAATTGCAATGGATCATTGGATCATAATGTGACCTAATATCATTCACATGTACATATGCAAGAAAACCAAGCCTCATTCACGACCTGAATATTGCAGAAACGGCCAAACCAAATTCCAAAAATTCAAAGAAAAACCAAAAACTGTTTTTCATATTGCAGGTCAATTCAAAGCCTTAGAGTGATCCAAACACGTTGCTGGGACATTCAGGAATCTATTGCAATCAAGAACGAGCTCTAACACTCAAAGAATCGTTCTACACAGTCATACGGTTTGCATATTTGTCTCACAATCATAATTCGTTATTCATGCATCATTGATGAAATTTTTTGTATGCTTTACATTGCTAACACTCTTCTGAAGCTTTTGGTACAATTCAATTTGATTATGTTGCCCTGGAACGAAAACCACCATTGTTGAATTCTAGGGTTTTCGAAGCTTTCAATTAGGGCTTTACAGCACAAGTAAAATCAGAACCAATGACGCCCATGGTTGAAACCGGCTTGACGAGACAAACACAAAACTATCCTCGCGCTCAATTTATCTTGCATAGAGACCTATTCGCTATTTTCTGCCATTCCATATTGTGGGGGTTAAAAACCCCCGCTAATTGTTTGTCTTTTGCAGGGAAACAAGGAAGAAGATAATAGGTGTACACACGTGATTGGCTGGATTCAAAATAAGCGCGTTTTATTTTTTTTTCCAGGGGATTGTTTGATTTACTAATATAATATTTGTGTATTATTATTATTTCAATTAAGTCACACAGCTCAACTGGCTAAGGCGTGTAGGAATCATCCCTTGGGACCTGAGTTCGATTCCCAGGTCCCCCAAATTCTTGTTATTATTTTGTTTAAAGTGATTTCATGCAGGTTCCCAAGAGCAGTCCACCATGTGACTCCAGCGCCCAAATGCCAAGTGTCATCAAGCAGTGATCCAAAGGCCCAAAGAAGGGGAACACCATGCTATCTGGTCAATGCACACGCAGCTGATTGCAAAAGTCAAAAGGGCTTGATGCAAATGGGCCTCACAATTCTAGATTTCACCCCTATTCTGACCCAAACCCCCCTTGGTTCACTCTTTTTTCTTTTTGTTTTATATTTTCTAATTTAGTTATTAATTATTTTTTTAATTATCATTATTACCACCAAAATTAACATAATTAATATTTTTTCATAAAAAATAAAAAAAACTAATATTATTATTATTTATTAATTTCATGTTATTTTTGTAAATAAATTCTAACATTAATTAATTTAGTTGTGTAATTAGGACAATTTTAACATTTTTTTTAATAAATAAAATTAATTTAGAATTAGGTCTTTCTTTTAACAACTTTTAAGTCCTTTTATTTTATTTTCATTAAAAATATAAAAAAAACACAAAAACATTTTTTCTTTAATTAAATAATTAATTAGTTAATTAGGTTTAATGTTTAATTTAATTCTAAAAAGGGTCAAAACCCTAAGACGTTCCCGATTCAATCTTCTTTCGCACTTTAATTTCTTTTGGTTAAATTTATGTATCTGTACAGAGTATCTAATAGTTAATTAGGATTTTATCGCCTTATTTAAATTCTCGCACTTTATTTTCCAAAACGGGTTTTTGTTTTTGGCGATGTATAGACCCGCGCCTTGTAATAGTTAGATTTACATTTCTGCAATTTATTTTCCGCACTCCTAACTGTTAAAAAAATGCATGAAAGAATGTATGAATAATAAAATCAATCAGTAGCTCACAAATAACATGTACAAGATAACCTTAACTGAAAAACAACACACAAAGCACATGCCACTTCTAGGGTACGCCTCACTGGTTGCCTCGAACGTGGTCATCAAGTATAGGGTGTCTTAGAAGTTGCCCTCCTGTCTAAGATCCAGTTGCCTCGAAACGGTTGCCTCGGATTAAAAAGGATCTAGCACATTAGGGTTACTTCTAAGGTGTCCTACCATTGCTTCGGTGACCACATTGTCCCGATAATCAAATTGACCCGAATACCTCCAACGACGGTGCTACCTACCTCTCAATGGTGGGATAGCACTATCTAAAGGACTCTTACACAGCCTAATTCCTTAGAGTAGGTAGATTCTCATGGGTACTTGCTCTTTTCAAAACAAACAAAAACAACTTTTCACACCTACACTTTCTAAAAGTTTTTTTCAAACAAATTTTTCATACACTCTTGAGGACTGATACAAGAGTTACTTAGAAATTTTTCAAACGAAACTTTTTCAAAACCCACACACACTTGAAAAGCAAACAAATTTTGAAAACATAAGAGAAAGTACCTAAGAGTGTAATTGCAAGCTTCTCAAGTCATATTTAAAGCATGTGTTTTGATGAAGACAACATGGACATCAACTTTCAAAGGATGTGCAAAAAGCTTATCAATATCAAATAAAAGTCTTGAAGATTATTGAAGAATTATTGAAGAAATCATCAAATATCAATATGGTATAAATAATTCTTAAAACCTTGAATATAGATGTTCACAATATGCATTCATCAACATATACATATTCCATAACTTTAACATCAAGAAAAACTTTGTTTGAAATATCTTTCAAAATGTATTTTTGAAAATAAACCTTTAGGAACCGGTTCCTCCCTAACAGGGAACCGGGTTCCAGCTTTTTTCAAAAAACATGTCCCTGGATTTTGTACCAGGAACCGGGTTGTACCAATAGGGGAACCAGTTCCTGCGTGATAAATTTGAATTCCAACTTATAACGTTCACTAAGAACCGGGTTCTGTCAGTGTCGGAACCGGTTCCTAGCGAACCAGTGCAGCTTTTACTTTGTTTTTTGACCATTTTTCAAGTGATATCTTTTCATGAATGCATTGCAACTTTTCATATGAATTGGCATGAATGAAGAGGTTCTTGTAACTTTATAAAATGCAGATTTTCTTATTTTCAAACAATGTTCAATACTTCAATTTTCAAATTAACAAATATACTTCTTCATTAACAATTTTCTCATTTACTCACATTTGAAATTATACTTTCATGTGTTCATAATTTTGTGAAACTTGCCATATACACTTTCATTATCATTACAAGTTTCATTCATACATTGTGAACATTTATATACATTGTTGAGAATTGTTTTTATCTTGAAGAAGAAGATCAATTGAAGATTGATAAAGCTCTCCATATACTTCAAATTAATCATTGTATTACTTAAAGGTTTTCCCTTACTATCCAGGATTGTTGGAAGTAAGTGTTGTGATTTGAAGAGGATTGTTCTTCATTCACATTAGTGTTTGTTTGGTCTTAAAGGTGTTAAGAACCTTTGATCACCCTATAGGTTAGATAGTAAGCATAGGCTGTACAATCATTCTAACTATAGTGAAATCTCTTTCGTGTTGGAAAGGGGACTGGAGTACTCTCGGATTGTGAGGGGAACCAGGATATATCACCGTGTTCTTTACTTTTCCGCATTTATCGCTTTCATCACCATAATCAGGAAAAGATAAAGATATAATCAAAACCTTCAAACACTTAATCGAAAATTACTACCAAGCATTCTCATAAAACCGAATAAATTTTATAAGACCTAATTCACCCCCCCCTCTTAGGCACTCTGAGACTTACAAAGAGCCCGTGGATAACCACGGATAGAAAGGGTGCTAACACCTTCCCTTTCTATAAATCTACTTCCCGAACCGAGAAACATTCTCAAAGAAGGAATTTTGCTGTGCTTTTGTCCTTTCCATGTTGGAGAACATAAAATACGGTGGCGACTCTTGCTTACCGCGACATTTCGCGAAACCAGCTTAAAAAACAGTCAGTTCTATTTCCACCGATCACACCTTTGTTTAGGCAACCTTTGTAATGATTCTTGTTTGAATGTATACCAAGGTGTTTATCTTTTGAAAAATGTTTCAATGTTTGAAAGTTTGTTTTGGGAAATTGTTTTGAAATGTGTTGTGTATTTGTTTGAAAATAGCAAGGATGTTTTGCAAGAGATCAAGTAACTAAGAGTTGTCTACCCTAAATCAAAGATCTATCATACATATTTTTAACCCTTTGACATTGTTGTTTTACCATTGTATTTGGTAAACAACCTTGTATTTGGATGTTAAACGGGACGGGCGTGGGTCATCGTATGACCATGATAACAATATTGCCAAGTATCTTAGCAAGCTTTTTTGAGGGACTAGATCATTTTTGTATAGGCAACCAAGATAGCGTCATCGAGGGACTATGATCTTTTTGTTTTGTTTTTGTTTTGCCAAGATACCTGGCATGCATACCATGGCCATTTTTAAGGCAACACGTGGATGAAACCCTATGGGTGCTTGTGTGCAATGTGTTGTCATTTTTCATGCATTTTTGTCTTGTGTTTAGTCATGCTATTTGTTTTGATTTTGGTCTTTGCATACAAACCCTAGTTTTACTATCATGGCATTTGAAAGTGATAAAATGCGTAAAAGTAAATCTAAGACTATTACAACATTGATATGGGGAGGGGGATACAAATTTGAATTGGGGATATTGCTCAAAATAAAACCCTAAAACTATTATTACAACCAAATTGAAATATTGCACAAATAAATAAATGACAATTATTTAAATATACAATAAAATATAAATATGCAAAATGTTTTTGTATTTATTTTTAATATGTAAAAATAAGTTTATTTAATGTCCTAAAAATAAGGGAAAATAAAAATGATTATTTTTGGAAAGGGAGGAAACCCTAATTTTTGTTTTAAAATAAAATATATTTCTATTATTATTTTATTTCATTTATGTACAAAAAATAAATAAAAATATATGCAAAAAATGTTAAAAAATAAAATATGTATGACAATATTATTTTTAAGTGTATAAATAATAAAAATGAAAAAATATAATATTTTTGTATTATTTATAAATTTATTTAAGAAAATAAAAGTATATATTATTTAATAAACTATTCTTATGCCAAAAAAAAATAATAAATAAAATAAAATAAAATGTGAAAATTTAGGCAAATATTTTTGGTGTTTTTTTTTAATATTTAGGAAAAATAAATAAAAGTCAGAAATGTAAAAGAAATGAAAAATTATATAAAACATAATAAAAGGGCCAATGGGGTGTAAAAAGTAAGCTAGGGGTGTCAAAAGCAGGACAAAGCCAGGCACAGCCCAACTCACGCTTCATCCCTGTCCTCAGAACGCGCGCGCCATGGTTCTATACTTGAATCATGTTCTCTCTGTTCTTTGCTTGAAATCAAAAACTCATAACATGAAAATTATAAAGCTTTAAACCACGATTTCAATGATATAAAAAACTTAATCTACCTCTAAGAAACCAGGGAGAATTTCAGAGCCCCTAATTTATGACCTAGTTTTTTCAGCAACTTTAACATCCAAATTCCCCTAGCTCAGTTAACATAAATGAATTCTATGCATATGTACAGTTCAAGGACATTAAAGGCTACATTTTTGCTTCACAAACCTAAGCCTAATGATTCCTAAATAAGGAGATAGAAGTTTGACAAATACCTATTTCAGTCAAGTTCGAATATGGCATGTAGGAGTTGTGAGTGAGGCCTGAAGGACTTTTGAGCTTGCTTGATGTTCCCTTGACCTTTCCCAATGCTTAGCTTGCTTTGAAATGGTCTGAATGTCCCTATAGAACTCAACCCGCAAACTCAAATAAAAAATGGTGAAGCTTGAAAATGAAGTTACAGTTGCTTGAGAAGGGCTGGGATAGTTCAGATGTATTGTTTAGAATGTGTTTGAAGTGGTTTGGGATAAAACGCACGAGTGGAATTTGTTTTGGAAGTGAATCTGTAGAACTTGCCCTGTTTTTGCAAGAACTTGTGCTTTTTGTGCTTAAGGGTGTTTGAGAGGCTATGAGATCGTGTTTTGGACTTGGTATATTGTGCTGAACTTGTTTGAAATGAAAACAAAGCTTGCTCTTATCAGATTGAAGAGTTGTGGAGTTTTTGCACACTTGCTTGTTTTTGAAGTAAAAGGTGAGGTTGACAATGCCAAGGCCTGTACAGGCCTGTATTCTAGCTGCACATTGTGGGTGAACTTTGCCTGATATTAGTGAACTTTGTTTGCTGCAAAATATTGGGTCCTTGGCTCAAGGTAAACAAAGTTTCTAAAAGTGACCTTTATCAAAATAACTTTGTTATCTTTTTGCCATTTTTGGAATAGTTCTATGTACAATGCTCTAAAGCTCAGAACAAAGCCTTAATCCAATGTGTTTGCATTTAATTTATGTGTGTAGAAGATATTAGAACATGTAAACCAAGTACAAGCATGCTTTGGACAGAATTGCAAGTTGTAGCAATGTGCAAAATGCCTTGGACAAAAGTGATAATTTGCCATTCTCAAACTTTCGATTCTCCCTAACCACAAATGATCTTGGAGAGTTCTTGGACATTTTGGAAAGCTTGTAACATACTCTACAATCCATATTTGAAATTAATTTTGAGATTCCACTTGGAACTATGTGAAAAATTTCCATGAAGATAGGTCAAAATCCTGCCTAAAATAGGGCAAAATTTCACTAAGTTAAAAGTTTCATGGACCCTTGTTCACAAAATCATAACTTGATATCCAAGCATATTTTGGGAAAACTTTGTGGATCAAAGTTGTAGATTTTGTGGAGGACTACAACTTTTATGTTGGAAGTTTTCTTTGAATCCAATTTCATCATGGTGAAAAAGTTGGGAAAAAATAAGAAATTTTCATAACTTCGAAAATTTCTAAGTTATGAAAATTTTCAATCTTAAACCCTAATTTCCAAAATCAGGTTTCTTGATGAACAAGTTTCATGTTTTGACACATCTTGATGAAAAATGACACTTGGCACTTGATTTTGACCAAAAAGTCAAAGTTTGACTTTTCAGTGTACAATTGATTTTTGATTAGTTGACTGGAAAATTCACTTGTCAATCCAATGCTTTTGAGATCTTTTGAACCTTGTGATTAGGTAAAGATGATGCCATTGAGTCCTTGAAACCATGCTTGAACCCAATTTTCCATTGGCTAGGTTAAAAATCAGAAATTGCCCTTCTACAGTCAAAACCCTAAAAATGACCATTTTGCCCTTTTGATGATCTGATCAAATTTCTTGAGGAGTTGTGGTCCAAACTTGATCAAATGGTTCATATGAGTCTATAATGTTGATGTGGATAAAAATTATGAGGTTTGACTGTAAATTGGACACAGTTGACTTTTTCCGTTATACAACTGATTTTTAGGTCAACTGTCCAATTGACTGGGCAAAAATTTGATTCAAGGCTTGAAACTTGGTATGAGCAATCTTATAAGTCCTACATGAAGTATGAAAGTCACATTAGGTATTGGAAGTCCAAAAATACCTGTGCAAACTCAAACCCTAATTTCAGGCCAACAGTGCAAGGAGAGGTCTTGAGCAGAGCAAACCATAATCTGGTCTTGAGTCCAAAGAGTCTTGTGAGGGGAAATCTTGATAAAATGAGAGGGCAAATTTTGGGGTACAACAAATGCCCCTGTTAAATCTTCTTGAACCTGAAGATTTAGATTGGTGAGTTTGCCATTCGTGACTCGAAGGTAAAAGATGATTGGACACTAGAGTGCCCGTAAATTTGCACTCGTTAGAATGTAGATGAAGGAATGGGCTTAAAGATGCCATTTGGAGAGGTGACGGAATCTTGTCGGAGATAGGCTTAAAGATTCCATCCAAGAATATTTGTTGAAAATCAGGAGAATGAACATCAGAATGGTATCCGTATCTGGAATGTATCTGAGTTGTATCTGGAGATTGAATCTGTATGAGCAAGGGAATGGCGTCCGTGTCTGGAGCGTATCCGAGCTGTAACTGTATTTGATTTTGAATAAATAACAGAATGACTGCTGTGTCTGGAGTGTATCTTTATTGTATCTGTATTGAATAAGCGACATAATAGCATCTGTGTCTGGAGCATCTCTAGGCTGGGGAAAAATTTGAATGAGTGACAAAATGGCTTCCGTGTCTGGAGCGTATCTGGACTGTATCTGAAGTTGAGACCTGTATGAGTAGTAGAATGACTTTCGTGTCTGGAGTGTATCTGTACTGTAACTGGGATCTGAATAAGTGACAGAATGACTTTCGTGTCTGGAGTGTATTTGAACTTGAAATTGATAGTTGAATCTGAATGAGAAATAGAATGGCTTCCGTATCTGGAACGTATATAATCTGTATCTGATTGTTGAAGTCTGAATGAGTGACAAAATGGCATCCGTGTCTGGAGCGTATCCGTACTGTATCTTGACTTTGAATTCTGAATGAGTAATAGAATGACCTTCGTGTCTGGGGTGTATCCATACTGTATCTGAATAAGAGATTTGAATGAGTAACAGAATGACTTCCGTGTCTGGAGTGTATCCGTACTGTATCTGAAATCTTTGAATATTTGTTAAAGATAGGTTTTAATCTTATCTTGAAAAAGGGTAAAATGTTAGCTGAAACACAAAATTATATTGCATGAAATGTATGATGCAATAAAATGTGTTTTTATCAATGTTTATGATATATGAATGTAGTGTATGCGCATGTAAGTTGGTTCGCTGAGGAAAATAAATCCTTGATAGCTGCGGATAATGAAATCTTTGACTGCTCCCGGGGAAAATAAAGCCATGACCGCTGCTAGAGATTCAAAAATCTTTGATTGCCGAGGATGAGAAATCCTTGGACCACTGTTGGGAATAGAAAAATCCTTGGCAACTCGCAGGGATTATCGAAAACTTTGACAACTTATGTGGAGATGTGAGAATCCTTCACGACTTTCCTGGGGATATAGGGATCCTTCAAGTCTTTGGAGTTGGAGTATTGACAAAAAATTTGCTTGGGAAAATAATGCCATGTACTGCCTAAGAAACCTGCTTGGAGAATCCAAAGAACTTTGATGACTATGGCTGGAGATTACACAAAGGGAATCCTTACTCGGCTGGGGAATATGGAAAACTCTGGTGATCTCTACTGGGGATCGAACGAAGGAAAACCTTGATCTGCTGGAGAATAAGGAAGACTCTAATGGATTCTGCGGGAAACTAAGAATGAGAATTTTCAATTTGCTAGGGAATTTGAATCCTTGGGGACTTCATGCTGGGAAGTCAAGAATGAGAATATTCGATATGCAGGGGATTAAAAATTCTGACAAATTCATGTTGGGGAGTAATGAAGACTCTGGAAACTTCACTGGGGAGTCAAGAATGAGAATCTTCATTCTGTTGGAGAGTAAAAAACTCTGGGGAATAGCTATACTGCTGGGGAGTAGCTATCCTGCTGAAGATAAGTTCAGGACTCTGGGGGAAAAGCTTATTCCTGTTTGGAAAAAAGTTCAGGAGTTTGGGTTGTATGCCACTCTACTGGGGTATTATCCTAGGTTGGGGATAACACAAAAGTTAACTGTTATCTGGTTGACTCTCATATTTAAGACAACTTGCTGGGGAATCTGGGGAAAACTGAATGGTTTTCGCTGTAGATTGATAGTTGGAAATTTGACTCCGTTGGGGAAGAAGGTTTCATCTCCGCTGAGGGTCTGTAGTTCAAAGTTTTTACTCCGCTGGGGATTGGGAGTTTGAAGACTTAACTCTTATGGGGGTTAAGTGATTTGAAATTGTAACTTCGCTGGGGATATGTATTTCAAGGTTTTAGCTCCGCTTGGGACCTAGATGATGTACTGCAGGGGATTTCTCTTGGAATAGCCTAAAGACGTTTTCCTATACTTTCAACCTGTCAGTAATTATTCTTTCTCATTTCGTTCATTTGTAAACAGTGATTATATTCAAATGCATATGCTCATTAATAAATCATTGGATGTTTTCAAATAAAACACATGTGTAAAGAAAAAGAAAAGGCGAATAGTTTTCTGCACTTTGAAGTATCTTTGTATTAACTTTGTGTAAGTATTTTGTACAAAGGAGACAAACGTCCTAGTAAGAGAATGTTGTCATAAAAATGAGAAAAATTTATACAAAGAAAGATGGCTATGTGTGAAAATTTTAAGGGGTTCCCATTCTGCTATAGCCTTCGTAACTCTGAATATCTTGTCCATTCGTTGCTTTATCCGAAGATGATTGAATTGATCAGAAGCCCGGAGCTTATCTGTGAAGAGATTATCCTTAAAGTGATCCGACGAGACATAGTCATACGCTTTAGTTCCCTAACTTTTGCCTGGACCGCCCTTTTGGGTTTTCGATCCACCAGGAAACCCTTTTTTGCCCAAGTCGCCCTTTCGGGTTTTCAACTTGCCGGGTGTACAAATTTTTTTTGTTTATCCCTATTTTTTTCCTGAACCGCCCTTTCGGGTTTTTGATTCACCGAGATGCCCATTTTTGCCCAAGTCGCCCTTTCGGGTTTTCAACTTGCCAGGTCATTTATGCGTAGTATCTTTTGACTATGTCTGCATTCGCAGGGTGCAGCAGGTCATCGCCGTCCATGGTGGTTAATATCATTGCCCCACCAGAAAAGATGTTTTTGATCACAAATGGTCCTTCGTAGGTAGGAGTCCATTTTCCCCTGGGATCACTTTGTGGTAAGATGATCCGCTTGATTACAAGATCCCCGACTTGATATACTTGTCGTCTGACTTTCTTGTTGAAAGCCTTGATCATCCGTTTTTGATATGTCTGACCATGACAAACAGCAGTAAGTCGCTTCTTGTCAATCAAGTTAAGTTGATCAAGCCGGGTCTGAATCCAATCGTCTTCACTCAAACCAGCATCCTTCATGATTCTCAAGGAGGGAATCTGAACCTCGATAGGTAAAACAACTTCCATGCCGTATACCAAAGAATAGGGTGTTGCCTCAGTTGAAGTACGCGCCGTGGTACGGTACCCGTGCATAGCAAACGGTAACATTTCATGCCAGTCCTTGTAGGTGACTGTCATCTTTTGTATGATCTTCTTGATATTTTTGTTTGCAGCTTCGACAACACCGTTCATCTTTGGCCGATAGGGAGATAAATTGTGATGTTAAATCTGTAACTGCTCGCACAAAGCGGTGATAATAGTATTGTTAAGGTTTGTACCGTTATCGGTGATGATCCTTTCAGGGATGCCGTATCGGCAAATGAGGTTCTGTTTGATGAAGCAGGAAACAACATTCTTTGTGACGGATGCGAAGGAAGCTGCTTCGACCCATTTGGTAAAGTAATCGATGGCCACCAGAATGAAACGATGTCCATTGGATGCTGTAGGCTTAATCTCTCCAATCATGTCGATTCCCCACATAGCGAATGGCCAAGGAGCTGTTAAGACATTGAGAGGAACTGGAGGTATATGTACCTTGTCCGCATAGATTTGACATTTGTGACAAGTTCTGGAATGTTGATGGCAGTCAGCTTCTATGGTAGACCAGTAATAGCCTGCCCGTAGAATCTTCTTAGCCATCGTATGTCCGCTAGAGTGAGTGCCAAAGGTACCATTGTGCAGTTCAGCCATGATCTGCTTAGCTTCAACCTTGTCCATACAACGGAGCCGAATGCAATCATGATTGCGCTTGTATAGGATACCATTGTTCAGGAAGAACTTGGCAGAGAACCTCCTTAAGAACTTTTTGTCGTTGACTGAAGCTCCTTCAGGATATTCTTGCGCCTCGAGATACCTTTTGACTTCGTGAAACCAAGGTCGGTCCACTACTTCTTCGGTATTAATCTCGTGACAATGTTCAGGTTCGTCCATCCGTTCAATGGTGATTCAGAGAGCCTCATTATCCCAGTTAAGTTTAAACATGGATGACATTGTAGTTAGAGCATCTGCTAGCTGATTTTCTTCTCGCGGTAAGTGCTCGAAGGTAATCTGCTCGAAATGTGGTAACAATGTCAGGACATGTTCTTTGTAAGGGATGAGGTTTAGATGTATAGTATCCCACTCTCCCTTGATCTGACTGATGACCAAAGCTGAGTCCCCAAACACAATCAATGATTTGATTCCCAAGTCTATTACAGCCTTGAGACCAAAGATACAAGCTTCATACTCGGCCATGTTGTTGGTACAGCTGAAGCAGAGTCTGGCGATGAAAGGTGTATGGCAACCTTCTGGAAAAATGAGTATTGCGCCGATACCGTTACCAAGTGCATTGGAAGCACCATCAAAGTACAGGGTCCATCGGGATCCTTGTTCAGGTCCGTCATACGGTATGTTCTCTTCAATGTTGTCCAATGTCATGATATCCTCGTCGGAGAAGTCGAACCTCATGGATTGGTAATCTTCGATAGCTTGATGGGTCAGATGATCGGCTAGCACAATCCCCTTTATAGCTTTTTGGGTCGTGTACTGTATATCGTATTCAGTCAGCATCATCTGCCATCTAGCGATTCTTCCAGACAAAGTAGGCTTCTCAAAGATGTACTTGATCAGATCCATCTTAGATATCAGCAAAGTGGTATGAGTCAACATATACTGCCTTAGCCGGCGAGCAGCCAATACCAAAGCGCAACAAGTTTTCTCGAGCAGTGAGTATCGGGTCTCACAGTCGGTAAACTTTTTGCTAAGGTAATAACTGGCATGCTCTTTTCGGCTAGACTCGTCATGTTGGCCCAGTACACACCCCATTGAATTCTCTAGGACGGTCAGATACATGATTAGCGGTATTCCTTCGACGGGAGGCATCAAGATAGGAGGTTCTAACAAATACTCCTTAATTTTATCGAAAGCAACTTAACAGTCATCATTCCATTTAACCACCTGATCTTTCTTCAACAACTTGAAGATTGGCTCACAGGTAGATGTTAGGTGAGAAATGAACCTAGCAATGTAGTTTAGGCGTCCCAAGAAACCTCTGACCTCCTTCTCAGTGCGAGAGGCATGCATTTATTGTATAGCTTTGACTTTGGCAGGATCAACCTCGATGCCTTTGTTGCTGACAATGAAACCTAAGAGTTTACCGGATCTGACTCCGAAGGTGCACTTGTTAGGGTTCAGTCTGAGCTTGTATTCTTTCAACTTGACAAACAGCTTTTGCAAATGGTCGAGGTGTTCTTCTTCAGTTTGTGAACGGGCTATCATGTCGTCTACGTAGACTTCTATCTCATGATGTATCATATCATGAAACAAAGCTACCATGGCGCGTTGATAGGTTGCCCCGACATTCTTCAGTCCAAATGGCATCACTTTATAGCAGAACGTACCCCACTGTGTAACAAAAGTAGTTTTCTCCATGTCTTCAGGTGCCATTTTGATCTGGTTGTAACCTGAAAATCCGTCCATGAAAGAAAATACCTTGTGATGAGCTGTATTATCAACCAAGATGTCAATGTGCGGTAGTGGAAAGTTATCTTTAGGGCTAGCCCTGTTTAAGTCTCTGTAATCCACACACATTCTGACTTTGCCGTCCTTCTTAGACACAGGCACAATGTTAGCAACCCATTATGGATAGAAAGTAACAGCCAGAAAACCAGCATTGAACTGCTTCATAACTTCAGCTTTGATCTTTTCAGACATGTCGAGCCTCATGCGGCGGAGTTTTTGTTTAACTGGTGGATAATCTTCTCTTGTGGGTAGACGGTGAACCACAATATCTGTATCGAGTCCTGTTGTACCCCAAAATTTGCCCTCCCATATTTCTCAAAACATTTCAAGAAAAATTCACAAGTCCAACCCAGCGCGTCATATTTAGGTGTTATTTCGCCAAGATATCTCTGATAACGTATTCTCAAATTCAGGTTCGGCTCAAGAGTAAATTCTTTAAAGAAGGTATCCGAATGTGTGAGTTTTCTCACAGAAATATGGTGAAAAAAGTGTGCTGAAAGTGCAGTTTTTACGCGCTAAAAAATTCATAACTTAAAGACCGTGGCTCGTTTTGAACCCGTTTCGGTGGCCAAAATTCCGTCTTGACATTATCTACGTTTTCATCTCTCACGGCTGGAAGCCAATTTCGATCAGAAGGTCTTCAAAAATGTAGATTTATCAAGTATTTTCGTACAGAAAATTTGTGACAGAAGTTTATTTGCGTCATGTTCGGAAAATCATAACTTGGTCGATTTTCATCATATCGAGCTGGTTCCGGCGCCAAAATTTCACAAATTGAGTTGGCTACATTGTCACAGGAGGTATCGAGTTCGAACGGTGTTCAAAGGCCTTCGTTTTTTACTCAGAGTGTGTGACACGCCGAAAATCCTGAATGCTGAATATTATTTCATCTGGGCCGAAACTTCGAAAATTCATAACTCGGTCAATTTTTATCGGACTGGACTCATATTTTTACACAAGGTCATTGACTCATAGATCTATAACTTTGCTTCAAAAGTCGAGACCGGATTATGCTCCGATCAATACCAGTTTTTTATTGAAGAACGTGTCAGAGTTGACACTGGAGCCCAAAATAAGTTTGTCTAAGCTGAAACTTCAAAAATTCATAACTAATTCACCGTTTATCCGATTAAGCCGATTTTCAGACAGGAGTTAGTTATCGATGTCGGCTACATTTTGTTTTCACATTTCAACTTCAAAAATATCACTTAAGTCCCTGCAATTTAGCCTGGAAAGTGACGAACTCAAGTGAACATTGGAGGCCTAATTGCACATTCAAAGCCCATTTTCTTTACCCTAATTTCCATTATATAATCACCTTCTTTTCACACAAACCAGAAAGGAGAAAAAAGAGAGAAAAAACCTTGCCACAACACTGTTAGAATATCAAATTCTTTCAAGAACCCTAAAACCTTGAAATCCTTATTACAAATCCCTCTCTCACTACAAACAAGCCATCAGTTAAAAACCAACACCTCACTACTTCTTCAGTAAGAGTAAGGCTGGCTTGATCTCCATGATCCAAAAGGCATAAAAGCATTCACGTCACTAATTTTCCAGTAAGGGTAAGATTGATTTGATCTTCATGATCAAAAGGGTATAATCATTCATACATGTCATATTGTGTCTAAACATTAAATTTCTTCATATATTGGCTTTATTTGCATTTTATGATTTTATTTAATGTGTTCATGAGATTCAACACTGCAGATTTAGACAGGATCTCATGCAAGTTCATTAAGGAACGTTGAGGCCAAAAGCCAAATGGCCAAAAGCCAAAAGCCAAATGGCCAAAAGCCAAAAGCCAAAAGCCAAAAGCCAAATGGCCAAAAGAACAACTTATGCATGACACCAATACATGGCACATGGCGAGACAGACATCCTGAGAAGATTAAGGAACGTTGAGGCCAGAACACAAATGGCCAACAGCCAGAACACAAATGGCCATGAAACCCAATTCAATGGCCAAAGAATGCAGACCACGGTACTCAGGAGTCAATGAACACGCACGTGATGTCAGAAAGTCAAACAAGGCTTTTTGTCTAATGGGCCAAAGTGCTTCCAAAAAACCTCCCTTTGGGTCTGAATACCCCCCATGGTTTGCATTGTTTTTGATTTCTATTTGATTTTCTTTTAATTCTTTTAATGTTTTAATTATTTCTTTTAATTCCATCAAATAATTTTCATAATAAAAATAAAATACAGAAAAATCAAAAAAAATGTTTATTGTTATTAATATTAATTTCACCATTATTTTTGTAAATAAACTTTAAACAATTAATTAGATTAATTTAGGTTTCAAAACTTTAATATTTTTCTTAACAAATTAAAATATGTAGAAATTAGGGTTTTTAACTTTTTATCACTTTTCTTAATAAATAACTTTTTCTTCTTATTATTATTATTAATTACTAATTTATTTTGTAAATAAACATATACATAAATATTTTAGTAAATTAGGTTAAACTTTAATATTTTTCTTTAATAATTAAAAATAACTTAGAATTAGGGTTTCTTTTAATTTTAATTTTAATTTTCTTATTCCATTAAATACCAAAAACATAAAAAAACATTTCTTTTCTTTAAATTAAATAATTCATTAACCTTTCATTCAATTTAATTTCAAATGGGTCCAACGCCCTCGAACGTTCAATTTTTATTTCGTTTCGCATGTTATTTTATTTTCCTTTGTGAATATTATGTAATTGCTCAAGCCTTGTAATAGTAATTAGGAATTTATTTACTTTCCGCATTTTTTATTCAAAACGGGTCTTTGTTAATTTGGCGATGTATAGACCCGTGCCTTGTAATAACGTAGAATTTTACTTTCAGCACTTTAATTTCCGCACTTTTAAACTGCTAACTTGCATGAAAGAATGAATGACTAATTAAAAACAATGCGTAGATCACCACAAATGCATGATCAAAGACAAATATTAACATGAAAACAACACACAAATTCACACACCACTCTTAGGGTACGCCTCATTGTTGTCTTGCCTTCGAAACGTGGTCTTCGAGTATAGGACGTCTTAGTAAGTCCTTATGCCCATTGATCTAGTTGCCTCGAAACAAGTTTCCTCGAAACGGTTGCCTCGGAATAGTTGCCTCAAAACGGTTGCCTCGGAATAAAAAAGATCAATGGCATAAGGGTAGCTTCTAAGGTGTCCTACTGTTGCTCTGGTGACCACACTGTTCCTACAAACGAATTGACCCGAACACCTCCAACGGTGGTGCTACCTATCTCTCAATGGTGGGATGGCACTACCTTAAGGACATTTACACAGCCTAATTCCTTAGGGTAGGTAGATGACTCGTAGATACTTGCTCTATTCAAAACAAATCAAAAACTCTTTTCACACCGACACACTTTCAAAAAGCTTTCAAAACAATTTTTCAAACACTCTTGAGGACTGATACAAGAGTCGATCTGAAATCTTTAAACGAAACTTTTTCAAACCCACTCACAATTGAAAAGCAAACACTTTCGAAAACACAAATGAGCAAGTATCTAAGAGCCCATGGATAACCATGAATAGAAAGGGTGCTAACACCTTCCCTTTCTATAAATCTACCTCCCGAACCGAGAAACTATCTCATAAGGAATTTTGCTGTGCTTTTGTCCTGTCCATGTTGGAGAAAATAAAAGACGGTGGCGACTCTTGCTTCCGCGACATTTCGCGAACCAGCGTTAAACAGTCAGTTCTAAATCCACCGATCACAGAACTGGCGACTCTGCTGGGGAATTTAAAAGTGAGGTGTACCTTAGGACTAAGATCACTTTTGTTTTCAATTGTCTGAATTGTTTGCTTTATTATTGTGGGTACTGTCTTGGGAGTTCTATAGATCCTAACCTGGATCTGGGGGAAACCTTCTTAGAAAGTAGCAACAAGACTGTGAGGGAACTGTGCGGGGTATACCGACATGGTTGAAGCAGTCTTCTACGTTGATGTGGCACTTTGGTGAGTACCGGTAACCCTTGAGTCCAGTCAAGGAGAGTACGGGGCCGCCGCGTGGTGTCGTGAAGCATCAACTGACCTTAGGAACCTTAATTGAACCATCTTGGCCTTATTAGGGTAGTGAGATAACTGACTTTGGTGCAGTCCGAGGTTGGTTGATACTCGATACTACACTCAATTGAGGGTTGTTTTCTTGGAATATTTCGGTCGCCAGTTCAGTGGCTAAATCGAAACGATGAACACAAAAAACAATCCAATGATATTGGGACCCTTAGAACCCGGTTACTTCTGATAGGACAGGTTTCGAGCCCACCAACTTCAAGAGGGTAATACCTAAACTTCATGCCGGCCTAAACTCTAAGGGCTGTCTTGTGTGACTTGTGTGCTTTCAAGCTTGACTACTTGCATGCTTGTTATATAACACATGAGTTTCTTGCAGGGTTTGTTTACAGTCCTTAACCTGGACTCATAACAGGGTTTACTTATATCACTCCATGCATAACATAACATCATACCATTGCATACATCCTGCATAAGGACTAACCCATTTCAAGGATCTCAAAGGTTTGTGATGCAGGTTATGATGAACCAACTGTCCAGCAAGGGGCAAAGGGGATTTATTTTCCTCTAGCCAAGGTTGTCAGGGGCTATGACCCACTCGATATGGTGAGCCTTGACCCTTGAAGAAGGACTCTCAACAATATACAGTTCCTTCAATCAAGCTACCCAAATTCAAATGCTAACAATTTTCTTGTTTACCCCGCGAGATCCTTGAAAACATCGCATGCATACATACATGTCATTGCATTACAGGTACCGCTGTTTACAGGTCACTGACCATCTTTGCTGTTTATTTCAGCAGTCTCATCATGAATCCTGAATCATCTACTGAGCAATCCATCAAGGCTCTCCAGGCTCAGAACGCCCAATTCCAAGAGTTGATCATGAGTTTAGCCCAGGGCCAACAAGATCTGAAGACTCTGCTCTCGAAGAAGAAGAAGAAGAGGACGGTGTTGTTCAACCCGAGACGCAAATCTGGGAATGGGTCACAAAATGAAGTTGAGCAGACTACCCCATCTGTTGGGAAAGACAGTCCCCAAGAAAGGGAGGTTCCTAGTCCAGTGGTCTCCGACAACGAGACCGATTACAATGATGAGCAGTACCCTCCAGCTGAAGACATGTATAAACAGTTGGAAGACCGGCTAAGTGCCATGGAGATACAAAAAGTGCCCGGCCTGGACTTCGAGGATATAGGTCTATCTTCTGGGGTAGTGATCCCGCACAAGTTCAAGGCACCTGCTTTTGCAAAATATGACGGGGCCTCCTGCCCTAAGCTGCATCTCAGGTCTTACACAAGGAGGATCCAGCCCTACACGGCTGACAAGAATTTGTGGATTCACTTCTTTCAGGATAGTCTGGCCGAAACTCAACTCGACTGGTTCTATCAACTGAATGGAGCTAACATCCGCAGCTGGGAGGACTTGGCCACTGCATTCTACAAGCAGTACCAGTACAATGCCGACCTCGCTCCCACGCGCACTCAGCTTCAGGGAATGTCTATGGGTGCAGGTGAAGGTTTCAAAGAATATGCTCAAAAATGGAGGGACCTTGCTGGAAGGGTACAACCACCTCTGATTGACCGCGAGCTCGTTGACATGTTCTTAGGGACCCTGTCTGGTCCATTCTTCAACCACCTGATTGGGAATTCTACTGCTGGGTTTACAGATCTAATCCTGACCGGGGAAAGAATAGAAGCTGGCATCAAGTCGGGGAAAATACAGAATGGTGACTCCTCGAACACTAAGAAGAAACCATCCAAGAGAGAATCGAGGGCTGTCTATGGCTCAAGAGGGCAGAATAGGTCCGAACACCGCCAAGATGTCAACGCGGTGGTTATTGCAAAACCGGCCGGCGCTCCTCAGCGTCACAATCAACAAAGGGAAGAGAGACCCAAAAGGCAATTTACCCCCCTCGGCATGACTTTGTCACAGATATTGCCACAGCTGCTGGAAACCAAGTTGGTAACTCTCATGGACCCTCCAAAGAATCCTAACAGGACACCTTCAAGGTACAACCCCAACGTTCGCTGCGCCTATCATTCTGACAGCCCGGGGCATGCTACAGATGATTGTTGGACTTTGAGAAACAAGGTTCAGGATCTGATTGACGCAAAGGAAGTCCAGCTCGACTCTCTAGAGGTTCCCAATGTGACCACTGCTCCCCTGCCCAAACATGGCTAGGATTGGATTTTTTTGTTCATTCGAATGTTCAATTTGTAATTTTCTTTTGATTGTTCAAACATTTATTCATGTTAAACATTGTTATTTCATTAATGCACTACACAGGTCTGTTTTGAAGTAATTATTTCGTATTCACTATATGCAAACTGTTGTCATTTTTCTGTGATGATCAATTCTCGGTTAATAATTCTAAGCCTCTTGAGGGAGGATGACGAAAACGGTACCATGATCTTTACAGTATGCTTTTGAACAGACCCTGCTGATGAGGTACATGCATTGTTTCAATTCCTAAACACTGGAGTTATAAGGAAGATAATCCCTCGTCAACCCCATCGAGCCAAAGAAGTAGGAGCTTTTTCTTTTCAAAAATTAAAACCCTTAATCATAACCTGGGGCAGGGTAGTTCTCTCAGTTGATCCAAGTGCACAACGAATGGAACCAAAGAGGTCCTTACAAAGCAAAAGACAGTGATGGTTCCGAATAATTAAAGGCAGGCAGGCGTTATCTCTCAAAATAAAAAGCCCAATAAGTCAAAACTTATGAAGGAGACTTACAAAACTGGGGCATCCCGTTGACTGTAATTCCAAAAGAAACAGTTCAGGCAAAAAACAGGGATAATAAAATCAAAAAAGAAAGAGGTCCTACAAACCCTCAACAAAAAAGGAAATGACTGCCTAATCAAAATAAATTGTCAAAATCCGAACCATCACCGGAGCATCAGAGCAAAGACTCAAACACGGTCTAACGCACGATCAGCTGAGTTTAGGTTTGAAGAACATCATGAAGAGCGGGTGGGTACAAATAAATTTGAGCCTTTATCCTTTGTTTCTTGAACCGTGAACCAGGCCACGTTATAACCCTTAAAAGTCCTAGCTGAAGCATGGGTTAGTTCGAAAGCATACTGTTACGAAAGGTATCCTGACTCCTTAAGGCTTGCGGTAAAATAACGAGTTGACATCACAATTTACAAAATTCACTTGTTTTTTTATGAAAGATGCATTTTCAAAATCTTCAAGACAGACATAATCTTTGCATTTTTGAAATAACATTGCTTGCACATATGACTATTCGTTTGAACAGCAGGGAAATTCGCACGATGAATACCTAGTGAACAAAAGCACTCTCGAACAAGGGGCATGACATGATCATTGTCCGTCATTTGGGGCAATTAAGTCAAGATTCAGAGAATCTCTCAAAAGGCCAACCAGCTTGGGGCAAACCTCCCTCTGAGTCACGTGGGGCATTGGACATGAATTCCGATGACGAATCTTGCATGATCAGACATCTTTTGGCAGCATGGCAACGCTATCAACAGGGGCACCTCCCTACCCTCCGAGAGTGTGGACATAGTCGAAAAAAATACTACGCATAACCAAAGACCCGCTAGGTTGACACACCTAGGCAAAAATAAGGGCTTCCCGGCGAACCAAAAGGGTTTGGGCAAAAATAAGGGATGAAAATGAAAAAATCTGTACACCCGGCAAGTCGAAAACCTGAAAAGGCGGCTTGGGCAAAAATGGGTATCCCGGTGGACTGAAAACCCGAAAGGGCGGTCCAGGCAAAAGTTAGGGATTACAGCGTACGACTATGTCCCGGCATCTCGTCACTTTCTTACCAGAAGAAGAGTTGTCAGATCGGCAGTTATCAAAACCTTCACAGGTACCTTCTTCTCCAACAGAAACTGGGGCAATAATGAGTTGTCTAAATGATTCGGTTGCCCTGTCCACCAAAGTGCCAAGGTAAGTTCAGCTGAAGAATGCGACCAAGATACCTTCACTCCCTGCAGAGCGAACGCGTCTCCCCAGTTTTTATTCAAAGGTTATTTCTCCACCAGAGCTTATAACTGGGTTATCCTCAGCTAATTACCACAGAAAGATCGTCCTCGACGAAGTTCTTCCTATCCCCAGCGGAGTTCATCAAATTCCTCAACATAACTTCTCAATGGAATCCCCAGCGAAGTTATCACCAAACCTTAGCAAAGTGCCTCTCTTTCCCCACAGAGTTATCTCCCCGCAGAGCAAGCTATTCGCCAAGTTTATTCCCCAACGGAGTCATCTTCTCCTACCAGTATTCTTGCAACATCAGCCCAGGATTCAACAAGCTCCCGTCATGCGTCAAGGATTTATTTTTCTAGACGAAGATACATTCATAAACATCACATCGTTATACATCATAATACATGCATATACGCATCATATCATACAAACTCATGTGTTAAAAATATCATTGCTTGATCCATATCATGCATTGCATATGACTGACATTTACCTTTCAGGAAGGATACAATTAAATGATCAGCTATGTAGACGAGTACAGTCAAAAGAGATCAACCCAGTCAAAGAATACAAATCCAGTTAAATCAATGCCTAAAGATTTCTCTGATACAACCCGTCGTTATAGACACTCGTCGTCATAGACACTCGTCGTCATAGACACTCGTCTTCATAGACACTCGTCGTTATAGACACTCGTCGTTATAGACACTCGTTGTTATAGACACTCGTCGTTATATACACTCGTTGTTATAGACACTCATCGTTATAGACACTCGTCGTTATAGACACTCGTCGTTATAGACACTCGTCGTTATAGACACTCGTCGTCATAGACACTCGTCGTTATAGACACTCGTCGTTATAGACACTCGTCGTTATAGACACTCGTCGTCATAGACACTCGTCGTCATAGACACTCGTCATTATAAACACTCGTCGTCATAGACACTCGTCGTTATAGACACTCGTCGTTATAGACACTCGTCGTTGTAGACACTCGTCGTCGTAGACACTCGGCGACACTCGTCGTTATAGACACTCGTCGTTATAGACACTCGTCGTCATATACACTCGTCGTCATATACACTCGTCGTCATAGACACTCGTCGTCATAGACACTCGTCGTTATAGACACTCGTCGTCATGGACACTCGTCGTTATGGACACTCGTCGTTATAGACACTCGTCGTCATAGACACTCGTCGTCATAGACACTCGTCGTCATAGACACTCGTCGTCATAGACACTCGTCGTCATAGACACTCGTCGTCATAGACACTCGTCGTCATAGACACTCGTCGTCATAGACACTCGTCGTCATAGACACTCGTCGTCATAGACACTCGTCGTCATAGACACTCGTCGTCATAGACACTCTTCGTCATAGACACTCGTCGTCATAGACACTCGTCGTTATAGACACTCGTCGTTATAGACACTCGTCGTTATAGACACTCGTCGTTGTAGACACTCGTCGTTATAGACACTCGTCGTTATAGACACTCGTCGTTGTAGACACTCGTCGTTGTAGACACTCGTTGTTGTAGACACTCGTTGTCATAGACACTCGTCGTTATAGACACTCGTCGTTATAGACACTCGTCATTATAGACACTCGTCGTGATAGACACTCGTCGTCATAGACACTCGTCGTCATAGACACTCGTCGTTATAGACACTCGTCGTCATATACACTCGTCGTTATAGACACTCGTCGTCATAGACACTCGTCGTTATAGACACTCGTCGTTATAGACACTCGTCATTATAGACACTCGTTGTTATAGACACTCGTCGTTATAGACACTCGTCGTTATAGACACGCGTCGTTATAGACACTCGTCGTTATAGACACTCGTCGTCATAGACACTCGTCGTCATAGACACTCGTCGTCATAGACACTCGTCGTCATAGACACTCATCGTCATATACACTCGTCGTTATAGACACTCGTCGTCATAGACACTCGATCGACAACCTCCCGATGGCATCTATAAGCCCATCTCCACATACCGACAGTCTCCAAATGGCATCTATAAGCCCATTTCCGACAAGATTCTGTTACATCTCCAGATGGCATTTATAAGCCCATCCTACTATCCATCATCTCTCCAAATGGCATCTGTAAGCCCATTCCCGGTATCATACTGCTGACACTCTACTATGTGAGTGCAAATTTCTAGGCACTCCAGTGTTCAATCATCTTCTACCCTCGGATTACGAAAGGCACGCCAGCCAATCTACATCCTCAGGTCTAAGAAGATTGAACAGGGGCAACTGTTGTACCCCAAAATTTGCCCTCCCATATTTCTCAAAACATTTCAAGAAAAATTCACAAGTCCAACCCAGCGCGTCATATTCAGGTGTTATTTCGCCAAGATATCTCTGATAACGTATTCTCAAATTCAGGTTCGGCTCAAGAGTCAATTCTTTAAAGAAGGTATCCGAATGTGTGAGTTTTCTCGAAGAAATATGGTGAAAAAAGTGTGCTGAAAGTGCAGTTTTTACGCGCTAAAAAATTCATAACTTGAAGACCGTGGCTCGTTTTGAACCCGTTCCGGTGGCCAAAATTCCGTCTTGACATTATCTACGTTTTCATCTCTCACGGCTGGAAGCCAATTTCGATTAGAAGGTCTTCAAAAATGTAGATTTATCAAGTATTTTCGTACAGAAAATTTGTGACAGAAGTTTATTTGCGTCATGTTCAGAAAATCATAACTTGGTCGATTTTCATCGTATCGAGCTGGTTCCGGCGCCAAAATTTCACAAATTGAGTTGGCTACATTTTCACAGGAGGTATCGAGTTCGAACGGTGTTCAAAAGGCCTTCGTTTTTTGCTTAGAGTGTGTGACACGCCGAAAATCCTGAATGCTGAATATTATTTCATCTGGGCCGAAACTTCGAAAATTCATAACTCGGTCAATTTTTATCGGATTGGACTCATATTTTTACACAAGGTCACTGACTCATAGATCTACAACTTTTCTTCAAAAGTCGAGACCGGATTATGCTCCGATCAATACCAGTTTTTTATTGAAGAATGTGTCAGAGTCGACACTGGAGCCCAAAATAAGTTTGTCTGAGCTGAAACTTCAAAAATTCATAACTAATTCACCGTTTATCCGATTAAGCCGATTTTCGGACAGGAGTTAGTTATCGATGTCGGCTACATTTTGTTTTCACATTTCAACTTCAAAAATTGCACTTAAGTCCCTGCGATTTAGCCTAGAAAGTGACGAACTCAAGTGAACATTGGAGGCCCAATTGCACATTCAAAACCCATTTTCTTTACCCTAATTTCCATTATATAATCACCTTCTTTTCACACAAACCAGAGAGGAGAAAAAAGAGAGAAAAAACCTTGCCACAATACTGTTAGAATATCAAATTCTTTCAAGAACCCTAAAACCTTGAAATCCTTATTACAAATCCCTCTCTCACTACAAACAAGCCATCACAGTTAAAAACCAACACCCCACTACTTCTTCAGTAAGGGTAAGGCTGGCTTGATCTCCATGATCCAAAAGGCATAAAAGCATTCACGTCACTAATTTTCCAGTAAGGGTAAGATTGATTTGATCTCCATGATCAAAAGGGTATAATCATTCATACATGCCATATTGTGCCTAAACATTAAATTTCTTCATATATTGACTTTATTTGGATTTTATGATTTTATTTAATGTGTTCATGAGATTCAACACTGCAGATTTAGACAGGATCTCATGCAGGTTCATTAAGGAACATTGAGGCCAAAAGCCAAATGACCAAAAGCCAAATGGCCAAAAGCCAAAAGCCAAAAGCCAAAAGCCAAATGGCCAAAAGAACAACTTATGCATGACACCAATACATGGCACATGGCGAGACAAACATCCTGAGAAGATTAAGGAACGTTGAGGCCAGAACACAAATGGCCAACAGCCAGAACACAAATGACCATGAAACCCAATCCAATGACCAAAGAATGCAGACCACGGTACTCAGGAGTCAATGAACATGCACGTGATGCCAGAAAGTCAAATAAGGCTTTTTGTCTAATGGGACAAAGTGCTTCCAAAAAACCTCCCTTTGGGTCTGAATAAGTCCCATGGTTTGCATTGTTTTTTATTTCTATTTGATTTTCTTTTAATTCTTTTAATGTTTTAATTATTTCTTTTAATTCCATCAAATAATTTTCATAATAAAAATAAAATACAGAAAAATAAAAAAAAAATGTTTATTGTTATTAATATTAATTTCACCATTATTTTGGTAAATAAACTTTAAACAATTAATTAGATTAATTTAGGTTTCAAAACTTTAATATTTTTCTTAACAAATTAAAATATGTAGAAATTAGGGTTTTTAACTTTTTATCACTTTTCTTAATAAATAACTTTTTCTTATTATTATTATTATTATTATTAATTACTAATTTATTTTGTAAATAAACATATACATAAATATTTTAGTAAATTAGGTTAAACTTTAATATTTTTCTTTAATAATTAAAAATTACTTAGAATTAGGGTTTCTTTTAATTTTAATTTTAATTTTCTTATTCCATTAAATACCAAAAACATAAAAAAACATTTCTTTTCTTTAAATTAAATAATTCATTAACCTTTCATTCAATTTAATTTCAAAAGGGTCCAACGCCCTCGAACGTTCAATTTTTATTTCGTTTCGCATGTTATTTTATTTTCCTTTGTGAATATTATGTAATTGCTCAAGCCTTGTAATAGTAATTAGGAATTTATTTACTTTCCGCATTTTTTATTCAAAACGGGTCTTTGTTAATTTGGCGATGTATAGACCCGCGCCTTGTAATAGCGTAGAATTTTACTTTCCGCACTTTAATTTCCGCACTTTTAAACTGCTAACTTGCATGAAAGAATGAATGACTAATTAAAAACAATGCGTAGATCACCACAAATGCATGATCAAAGACAAATATTAACATGAAAACAACACACAAATTCACACACCACTCTTAGGGTACGCCTCACTGTTGCCTTGCCTTTGAAACGTGGTCGTCGAGTATAGGACGTCTTAGTAAGTCCTTATGTCCATTGATCTAGTTGCCTCGAAACAAGTTGCCTCGAAACGGTTGCCTCGGAATAGTTGCCTCAAAACGGTTTCCTCGGAATAAAAAAGATCAATGGCATAAGGGTAGCTTCTAAGGTGTCCTACTGTTGCTCTGGTGACCACACTGTCCCTACAAACGAATTGACCCGAACACCTCCAACGGTGGTGCTACCTATCTCTCAATGGTGGGATGGAACTACCTTAAGGACATTTACACAGCCTAATTCCTTAGGGTAGGTAGATGACTCGTAGATACTTGCTCTATTCAAAACAAATCAAAAACTCTTTTCACACCGACACACTTTCAAAAAGCTTTCAAAACAATTTTTCAAACACTCTTGAGGACTGATACAAGAGTCGATCTGAAATCTTTAAACGAAACTTTTTCAAACCCACTCACAATTGAAAAGCAAACACTTTCGAAAACACAAATGAGCAAGTATCTAAGAGCCCGTGGATAACCATGGATAAAAAGGGTTCTAACACCTTCCCTTTCTATAAATCTACCTCCCGAACCGAGAAACTATCTCATAAGGAATTTTGCTGTGCTTTTGTCCTGTCCATGTTGGAGAAAATAAAAGACGGTGGCGACTCTTGCTTCCGCGACATTTCGCGAACCAGCGTTAAACAGTCAGTTCTAAATCCACCGATCACAAGTCCCGACATGTCTTCATATGACCAGGCGAAGATCTCAACATATTCATTCAACAGCTGAACTAGGCGCTCTTTGACACTTGGCTCTAGGTTGGCACCCACTCTGATTTCTTTTCTATCTTCATCAGTACCCAAGTTGATTGTTTCTAACAGCTCCTCATGAGGCAGAATAACCCTTTCTTCCTATTGTAGCAGTCTAGCCAATTCTCTCGGCACTTCACATTCTTCATCACCTTCGTATTCGGCATGGTAGACCAGATCTTCAGAGTCACTGAAGGCCATAGCAGAATTGTTACCCATGGAATCCGGAATGGAAGGGTACCTGCATTTGTGAGTGTGGGTGTGTGTAAGGGATAACCACCTTTAAATAAATAAAATGTAAAAAGAAAGACAATGAACACAAAAGTTTATATGTGAAAACGTCCATGATTCATTAAAATGGCATATGAAGATGAAAAATCGAACCCTTACAAATGGACCTATGTGCCTTGGGTAAGGCACAAGGCTAAAAGTGTACGAATTGTTCAAGAATTATTACAAACCAACAGAAATGTTTGAAAGATAAATTACTGATTTATGAAAGTAATGGGAACAAAGTCTTTTGCCTCCCAATTGCTCAGTCCTCCGTCAATAGTAGGGAAAATCCAGTCTTCCAGATTGCTCTCCTCTTCACTATCCTCCAAAGCATTGACTCCATGATGGGTGATCTTCACTAGTGGCCCTCCATCCTGGGAGCGACACACATCCTTTTGAGCAGAAGCAGTGAAACCCAAGCCGAATTTATCAGATTTGAAAGGAAAATTGGGAAGCTGCCCCCAGATTGTGCTTCTTCCTTCTTCAATCACAACCTTTGCATCTTTGAGAGATGACATCCGAGGCACAGGTCTGGTAACCATGGGTACATAAGACACAGTCTTGGTCGCTGCAATCTCTTCAGAAACTTCCACGAAGTGTTGAAAAGGGGTTTCTATGAATTCGCCATCTAATTCCACATAGCGGAAAGAATTAAGATGGCTTATCATATATTCCTCTTCACCGTGAACAGTTACAATTTTCCCCTGGACAGGGTACTTGAGCTTTTGATGCAGAGTAGAAGTGACGGCTCCAGCATGGTGAATCCAGGGTCTTCCCAACAAGAAAGAATAGGAAGGACGGATGTCCATCACATAGAATATGGATTTAAAGGTTTTAGTTCCCACTTTAATCGGGATGTCCACCTCCCCGTGGACCATCCTTTTAGAACCATCAAAAGCTCTGACAATGATGTTGTTGGGTTTTAGGGTTAGGCCTTCACAATCCAACCTATCTAAGGCCTTCTTCGGCAAGACATTCAGCGAAGAACCAGTGTCTACTAGTACGTGTGCTAGAGTAGTCCCTCTGTATTCCACCGAGACATGCAAAGCATCATTATGTTTTCTCCCTTTAGATGTCAAATCAGCATCGGAGAATCCTAGACCATTATCAGCTGTTAGGCTAGTTACACATTTCTGGAACTGATCCGCGGAAGTTTCCTGTGGCACGTGGGCCGTCTTCAAGAATCTGATCAAAGCTTTAGCATGAGCTTCTGAACAAAGTAGCAAGGCCAACATAGAGATTTTTGAGGGGGTTTGCCCCAGTTGCTCCACAACATTATAATCGCTTTTCTTGATTATTTTCAAAATCTCTTCCATTTCTTTCTGAGTGGTTTCAGGGATGATCAACGGCTGAGCCCTCTTCCTAACGGGCTCTTCTTGGATCCCGTTCCCTCTATCATCATCAGCAGCAGAGGGGACAACCACAGGAGTTACAACTTCCTCAATAACTGGAGTTCTCGCAGATATGTTGACCGGTACAGGAGTAACCTTGGGAGTGGCTGAGGATCCGAAGATTGCCTTTGGAGGGGCAATCTCCGAAGAGAAAATTCTTCCTCTGCGGGTGATTTTACTCGTTCCAGCAATGTTTCCAATGTCGGAAGTCTCTTCATCAGAACTCTCTTCAGTTGATTCAATTTGCTTAATACCGTGGTAGAAGATCTCTCCCCCATAGTTCCACGGTATTGATTTGTTGGACTTGTACGGGATGGGCCCCGACATGGTTATCTTCAAAGGTGTAATCTTCAGATTGGATGTAATCTTAACAGGTCTTTTGGAGACCTTAGAAAGATTGGAGAATATGGTAATTATTGAAATGTCATTGACAGGAGTCGGTGTAACAGGAGTCTTTTCAAAAAGGATTTCTTGGTTATCCATTAGGCGCTGGATGCCTAACTTTAACAACGAACAGTCGGTTGGTAAGGATGAACAAATGCAATAATCTTCTTCACAACCTGGGAAAATCCCGGCCTTCAGCAAATTCAACTTGATTATCGGTAGTGGAGTCATCAAATTATCAATAGTAGAAATAAACAGATCCTCTTCAATAGCATGGGCATTGTGACCATGTTTTGGCATTGGAGCAGAGATCACGTTCGGCTTTTCAGGGGCGTCAAATTCAACTTCTTTAGCATCTATCAAATCCTGAATTTTATTCTTGAGGGCCCAACAATGGTTGGTGTCGTTCCCCAGGCTGTCTGAATGATAAGCACACTTAGCATTTGCATGGTAGTAAGGAGAAGATGTATTCGGATTCTTCGGAGCCTCTTTTAGATTGGCAAGGTTTAACTTCAACACATGGGGGAGGACCTGAGCAAGAGTCATGTTTATTTGGGTGAATTGCCGTACAGGCCTTTCCACCCTTGCTTGGTTGGTTCTGGGTTGATTATTTCTAGGTTGATCAGTTGCAGACTTCTGAATCATTACGGCCCCACCGCTGGCCGGCGCTCAACTCTTCCTTGACCTCTTTGGGAGTAGACAACTGAGACTTCTTTCTTTGCTGGAAAGGTCTTTTTGATGGCAGCAGAAGCAGATGCATCCTTTTGAATTTTCCCGCTCTTGATTCCGGCTTCAACTCTTTCACCAGTTAGAATCAACTCGGTGAACCCCGTAGATGAACTTCCAATCAGGTGATTTAAAAAGGGGCCTGACAGTGTACCCAAGAACATATCTACTAGCTCCCTCTCAGACAGAGGTGGTTGCACTCGTCTCGCCAAGTCTCTCCATTTCTGGGCATACTCTTTGAAACCTTCATTTGAGACCATGCCCATACTCTGTAATTGAGTACGGGTTGGTGCTAAGTCTGCATTATATTGATACTGTCTGTAGAAGGCAGCAGCCAAATCCTCCCAATTGTGCACATCAGACTCTCTAGCTAGTAGAACTAATCCAATTGTGTTCCCGAAAGACTGTCCTAGAAGAAATGTACCCACAGGTCCTTGTCAGAAGAATGTGGTTGAATTTTTCTAACATAAGACCGCAGGTGCATCTTGGGACAAGACAACCCATCGTATTTAGCAAAAAGAGGCACCTTAAACTTAGGGGGAATGACAATTCCAGAAACCAAACCTAGCTACTCAAAATTCAGCCCAGGCACTCTCTGTACCTCCATGGCAGCCAAATTCTCTTCTAAATTCTTGTATTTGTCGTCTGCAGGAGGATACTACTGTTTAGAATAGTCTTCATCCTCCTCCTCTTCTTCTTCCTCAGACTCAGATGGTAATGCAACCCCCTTTCCTTTTCCTACCCCTTCATCAGATGTTGAGGGGAAATCCAGGACCCTTCTGGTTTGACCTTCAAATCTTCTACCCAAGGTATCCACACCAACTCTCTTCTTTTTCTTTTTCTACTTTTCCTTTTCCAGTTGGTTTTGAGCTCCTCCTGACCCTTAGCCAAGGTCATGAGTAGCTATTGGAACTGTGAATTCTGGGCTTGCAAATCTTTAACCGTCTGCACAATATCCATCTTGCTGAAATAAACAACAGAGAGATAACGAAACCTGGTGTGAAGACCTGTTTATGCATATGATGAATGATATGTATTCATGTAATGCATTCAAGGATTCATAAATTCAAATTTGTTATAAATAAAAAGAAACATACGTCATATTAATAAGATAGAATTTGTTAGTACATCAATGCCCCATGGGTAAAATAATACAAAATTCTAATGTAAAAAGACGTTGCACATCCTTTTTGGTGCAATGTAGGTGTTGAGAGTATGCTCTTCGTGAATTTGACGAGTAAGTTCCAAAACCTTCTTCTCACTGGCGTAGAATTTGGCTTCAAAAGTGTCGCGCTCTCCCTTGAGCTGTATCCAACTCCTTTGCAAATCTTCTAGTGATGTTGGCATGTCAGGATGTAGGAGGGTGTATGGAACCTCTCCTTCCATAACAGGCTCTTTGATCACCAAGAGAATGTAGGGGTAAGGCATCATAAGACTTTGGGCGCGATTTCGTACCCACTTGAGGTAAGGCTCAAGGGGGATGGAATTCGTCCCAAGGTCTTACTGTCCACCTTGTTGGGCATCCTCCAAGCTCGGATAAACCTTTGTCGAAGTCCTTGATCGTCATTGTCGAAGTCAAAAACTAAGTATGGAGTCAGCATGTCATGTGGGCCATCCCTTCGGGCATACCCAAACTGTCTCATAGCCAAGCAGGGGTTGTAGGTAATGCCTCCCCTAATGCCAAGTAGAGGGACATTAGGGAATTCCCCATAATGATCAATGATGATAACATTTTCTCTGGATCGAGAACACCAATGAACATCTGAATATGTAAGAGTCATCAATCGTTGTGACCACCTCAAACCTTGCTCATTCTTCAAAACTGATTGGGGAAGATGTGAAATAAACCATCTTGCCAGTAGAGGAGTACAACACATGAGAACACCTCTTTTCCTCATTGTTCGTGTGTGAAATGAGTGGAGGATATCCCCAAGCAATGTAGGCACCGGGTTGCGAGCCATGAAGATTTTGACAGCATTGATATCTATAAGCTGGTCAGGGTTTGGGAACAAGACCAACCCATAGATGAGAAGAGCTACAATCTCCTCAAAAGCTTGCAGGTCTAGAGAATTCCAGCATTCTTGAGCTTTCTCAAACAGAAACTTTGCCAAGAAACCCTTGACACCACTTCTGGTTTCCCAATGACCTTTGACATCAGATGGTTGCAAGTGTAGGGCTTGAGCAATATCTTAAGGCTTTGGGTCTCTTTCCGTACCGTTGTACGGTAGTTGATTGAGAATAGGAATCCTCAAGAGTTGAGAAAATTCCTCCAAAGTAGGCACTAACTGGTAGTCAGGAAATGTGAAGCAGTGGTGTAGGGGGTCAAAGAATTGGAAGAGAACTTTCACCATGTCTTCCTCAGTGTTGGAGTTGACCAAGTTGAGAAGTAAACCATGTCTTTCAGTGAATGGAGAATACTATGGAATCTTGGAAGCAAGCTCCTTAAGTTGAGGAGGAATTATCACAAGGTTGACCTGAATAGTTTTCCGGTGAAGGGAATCCATTACCTATAAAACAAGAACAAAGATGAAAATCCAAATCCTTGAAATGGTTAGTGGATGCATATGATGCTTCATGATGTCCATGATGTTATGCACAAGTATATATGTACAAACAAATCACACAAGTTCCTAGTTTTAGGCTTGCATGGGGTTTCATAGGTAAGTACCCTCTTGAAGTTTAGTTGGCTCAACCTGTCATATAAATAGTAACCGGGTTCTAAGGAGCTCAATATCACTGGATTATTTTTTGTGTTCATTGTTTCAGTTTAGCCACTTTACTGGCGACCGAAATATTCCAAGAAAACAACCCTCAATGAGTGTAGTATCGAGTATCTACCAACTTCGGACTACACCAAAGCCGGTCATCTCACTACCCCTAAAAAGGCCAAGATGGTCAAGTAAAGGTTCTAAAAGTCCATTAGTGCTTCATGACATCACTCAGCGGCCCCGTATCCTCTTTGATTAACTCAAAGGCTACTAGTACCCACAAATATGTCTCACTAATATAGCTATTGCTTCAACCATGTCGGTATACCCCACATAGTTTCCACAACGTATTGCTATTTACCTATGAATGTTTCCCAAATCCGGGTAGAGGATTCAAACCCAAACAATAGAACCAAAGTGTAAAGCATACAAGTCAAGCAAGATAATCATGTAAAGGTGATCTAAACCCTAAGGTAACCCTACTTTTATAATTCTCCCCAGCAGAGTCGCCAGTTCTGTGATACACTGGGAGAACTGACTTGAGGTTTTGCATTTGTGTTCGCAAATGTTTCGTTTTAGCAAGAGTCGCCACTGACTTTTTATTTTATCCAAAGGAAAGGTCAAAAAGCACAAGAAAGACCTTTGAGATGTTTTCTTGGGTTCAGGGGGTAGATTATGAAAAGGGAAGGTGCTAGCACCCTTTTCATCCATGGTTTTCCATGGGCTCTTAGTTACTTGTTTAGATCACTTGCTTTTGCTTTTCAATTGTTTGAAATGGTGCTTTTGTGTGTGGTTTTGAAAGTATTTTGAAAAGAGGCCTTTGTTTAGGCAACCTTTGTAATGATTCTTGTTTGAATGTATACCAAGGTGTTTATCTTTTGAAAAATGTTTCAATGTTTGAAAGTTTATTTTGGGAAATTGTTTTGAAATATGTTGTGTATTTGTTTGAAAATAGCAAGGATGTTTTGCAAGAGATCAAGTAACTAGTAGTTGTCTACCCTAACTCAAAGATCTTTCCTACACATTTTTAACCCTTTGACATTGTTGTTTTACCATTGTATTTGGTAAACAACCTTGTATTTGGATGTTAAACGGGACGGGCATGGGTAATTGTATGACCATGATAACAATATTGCCAAGTATCTTAGCAAGCTTTTTTGAGGGACTAGATCATTTTTGTATAGGCAACCAAGATAGCGTCATCGAGGGACTATGATCTTTTTGTTTTGTTTTTGTTTTGCCAAGATACCTAGCATGCATACCATGGCCATTTTTAAGGCAACAAGTGGATGAAACCCTAGGGGTGCTTGTGTGCAATGTGTTGTCATTTTTCATGCATTTTTGTATTGTATTTAGTCATGCTATTTGTTTTGATTTTGGTCTTTGCATACAAACCCTAGTTTTACTATCATGGCATTTGAAAGCGATAAAATGCGTAAAAGTACATCTAAGACTATTACAACATTGATATGGGGAGGGGGATACAAATTTGAATAGGGGATATTGCTCAAAATAAAACCCTAAAACTATTATTACAACCAAATTGAAATATTGCACAAATAAATAAATGACAATTATTTAAATATACAATAAAATATAAATATGCAAAATGTTTTTGTATTTATTTTTATATATGTAAAAATAAGTTTATTTAATGTCCTAAAAATAAGGGAAAATAAAAATGATTATTTTTGGAAAGGGAGGAAACCCTAATTTTTGTTTTAAAAGAAAATATATTTCTATTATTATTTTATTTCATTTATGTACAAAAAAAAAATGCAAAAAATGTTTAAAAAATAAAATATGTATGACAATATTATTTTTAAGTGTATAAATAATAAAAATGAAAAAATATAATATTTTTGTATTATTTATAAATTTATTTAAGAAAATAAAAGTATATATTATTTAATAAACTATTCTTATGCCAAAATAAAAAAATAAAAAAAATAAAAAGTGAAAATTTAGGCAAATATTTTTGGTGTTTTTTTTTTAATATTTAGGAAAAATAAATAAAAGTTAGAAATGTAAAAGAGATGAAAAATTATAAAAAACATAATAAAAGGGCCAAGGGGGTGTAAAAAGTAAGCTAGGGGGTGTCAAAAGCAGGACAAAGCCAGGCCCAGCCTAACTCACACTTCATCCCTGTCCTCAGCACGCGCGCGCCATGGTTCTATACTTGAATCCTGTTCTCTCTGTTCTTTGCTTGAAATCAAAAACTCATAACATGAAAATTATAAAGCTTTAAACCACGATTTCAATGATATAAAAAACTTAATCTAACTCTAAGAAACCAGGGAGAATTTCAGAGCCCCTAATTTATGACCTAGTTTTTTCAGCAACTTTAACATCCAAATTCCCCTAGCTCAGTTAACATAAATGAATTATATGCATATGTACAGTTCAAGGACATTAAGGGCTACATTTTTACTTCACAAACCTAAGCCTAATGATTCCTAAATAAGGAGATAGAAGTTTGAAAAATACCTATTTCAGTCAAGTTCGAATATGGCAATGTAGGAGTTGTGAGTGAGGCCTGAAGGACTTTTGAGCTTGCTTGATGTTCCCTTGACCTTTCCCAATGCTTAGCTTGCTTTGAAATGGCCTGAATGTCCCTATAGAACTCAACCTGCAAACTCAGAAATCAAAAATGGTGAAGCTTGAAAATGAAGTTACAATTGCTTGAGAAAGGTTGGGATAGTTCAGATGTATTGTTTAGAATGTGTTTGAAGTGGTTTGGGATAAAACGCACGAGTGGAATTTATTTTGGAAGTGAATTTGTAGAACTTGTCATGTTTTTGCAAGAACTTGTGATTTTTGTGCTTAAGGGTGTTTGAGAGGCTATGAGATCGTGTTTTGGACTTGGTATATTGTGCTGAACTTGTTTGAAATGAACACAAAGCTTGCTCTTATCAGATTGAAGAGTTGTGGAGTTTTTGCACACTTGCTTGTTTTTGAAGTAAAAGGTGAGGTTGACAATGCCAAGGCCTGTACAAGCATGTATTCTAGCTGCACATAGTGGGTGAACTTTGACTGATATTAGTGAAATTTGTTTGCTGCAAAAGATTGGGTCTTTGGCTCAAGATAAACAAAGTTGCTAAAAGTGACCTTTATCAAAATATCATTGTTATCTTTTTGCCATTTTTGGAATAGTTCTTTGTACAATGCTCTAAAGCTCAGAACAAAGCCTTAATATAATGTGTTTACATTTTATTTATGAGTGTAGAAGAGATTAGAACCTGTAAACCAAGTACAAGCATGCTTTGGACAGAATTGCAAGTTGTAGCAATGTGCAAAATGCCTTGGACAAAAATGATAATTTTCCATTTTCAAACTTTCGATTCTCCCTAACCACAAATAATCTTGGAGAGTTCTGGGACATTTTGGAAATCTTGTAACATGATCTACAATCCATATTTGAAATGCATTTTGATATTCCACTTGGAACTATGTGAAAAATTTCCATGAAGATAGGTCAAAATCCTGCCTAAACTAGGGCAAAATTTCACTAAGTTAAAAGTTTCATGGATCCTTGTTCACAAAATCATAACTTGAGATCCAAGCATCTTTTGGGAAAACTTTGTGAATAAAAGTTGTAGAATTTGTGGAGGAATACAACTTTCATGTTGGAAGTTTTCTTTGAATCCAATTGCATCATGGTGAAAAAGTTGGGAAAAGTTGGGAAAAAATAAGAAATTTTCATAACTTAGAAAATTTCTAAGTTATGAAAAATTTCAATCTTAAACCCTAATTTCCAAAATTAGGTTTCTTGATGAACAAGTTTCATGTTTTGACACATCTTGATGAAAAATGACCCTTGGGACTTGATTTTGACCAAAAAGTCAAAGTTTGACTTTTCAGTGTACAGTTGATTTTTGATTAGTTGACTGGAAAATTCATTTGTCAATCCAATGCTTTTGAGATCTTTTGAACCTTGTGATTAGGTAAAGATGATGCCATTGAGTTCTTAAAACCATGCTTGAACCCAATTTTCCATTGGCTAGGTTAAAAATCAGAAATTGCCCTTCTACAGTCAAAACCCTAAAAATGACCATTTTGCCCTTTTGATGATCTGATCAAATTTCTTGAGGAGTTGTGGTCCAAACTTGATCAAATGGTTCATAGGAGTATATAATGTTGACGTGGATAAAAAATTATGAGGTTTGACTGTAAATTGGCCACAATTGACTTTTTCCCCAATACAGCTGATTTTTAGGTCAACTGTCCAATTGACTGGGCAAAAATTTGATTCAAGGCTTGAAACTTGGTATGAGAAATCTTATAAGTCCAACATGAAGTATGAAAGTCACGTTAGGCATTGGAAGTCCAAAAATCCATGTGCAAACTCAAACCCTAATTTCAGGTCAACAGTGCAAGGAGAGGTCTTGAGCAGAACAAACCCTAATCTGGTCTTGAGTCCAAAGAGTCTTGTGAGGGAAAATCTTGATAAAATGAGAGGGAAAATTTTGGGGTACAACACAATGCATTGAATTCTTGAAGTGAGACCTCTAACAGCTGTGTAAACCATTAATTATAGAGTGCCTAACAAGTTTGAGGCATGCAAAGTAGTGTTTATGCAGAATAGTTTGAATTTTGAATTTGGTTCATCACAAAAATCACTTGTAATTAAAGTGATAAAACCCTAACTTCATCTCTTCAGTTCTCCCTACTCAAGAATGATCTTAAGGAGTTCTTGGACATTTTGGAAAACTTGCAATGTGCTCTACAATCCATCTTCGTATTGATTTTGAATATTCCCCTTGTAACTATATAAAAAAGTGCCATGAAGTTGGGTCAAAATCTTGACCAAATTAGGGCAAAATTTCACTAAGTGTTTTGTTTCATAACCACGTGTTCATAAAATTATAACTTGAGATCTAAGCACTTTTGGAAGGAGTTGCGTAAAGAAAAGTTGTATATTTCATGGAGATATACAACTTTCATGTTGGAAGTTTCTCTTGAATCATCTTGCATCATGGTGAAAATTTTGCTCAAAGTTATGAAAAAATAAGAAATTTCCCACACTTAGGAAAAATTTCTAAGTTTAGAAATTTTGACTTTTCAAAATGAAATCTTGAATTTTTGATTTCTTGATGAATAAGTTTCATATTTTGACATGTTTTAATGAATTGTGATTTTTGGAATTTGATTTTTTGACCAAAAAGTCAAAGTTTGACTTTTCAGTATACAGTTGACTTTTGATCAATTGACTAAAAAATTCATCTGTCAATCCAATGGACTTGCAATGTTTTGAACCATGTTATTAGGTAAAAATGATGCAATTGTACTCTTGAGATCATGCCTTAAACCAATTTATCATTTACTAGGTCAAAATCAGAAATTGCCCTTTCTCAGTCCAAACCCTAATTTTGACCATTTTGCCCTTTTGAAGATTTAATCAAATTTCTTGAGGAATTATGGTCAAAACTTAATCAAATGATACATATGAGTTTAAAATGTTTATGTGGATAAAAAATTATGGAGTTTGACTATAAATTGGCCATGGTTGACTTTTTCCCCAATACAATTGCTTTTTAGGTCAACTGCTCAATTGACTGAGCAAAAATGTGATCCAAGGCTTGAAACTTGACATGAGAAATATTGGGGGTCCATAATGATCCATGAAAGTCATATGGGACACTGGAAGTTCAAAAATCCTTGTGCAAACTTAAACCCTAATTTTGGTCATCAGTGCTTAAGGAGGTGTCTTGAGCTGATCAAACCTTAGTGCAGTCTTAGACCCAAGGAGATCTTGTGAGAAAATTCTTGATAAGTGAGAGGGAAAATTTTGGGGTACAACAATATCATTTGTTGTGTACAAAGTGAAAGTTTACGATTGAACGCGTACTTGAATTAACTGAGAAACTACTCTGCCCCAGGTTTTGATTAAAGGTTTCAATTTTGTGTGAAAAAGAAAACTCCTACTTCTTTGGCTCAAAGGGGTTGACTAGGGATTATCTTCCTTATAACTTTAGTGTTTAGGAATTGAAAGAACTCATGTACATCTTCAGCCAGGTCTGTCCAAAAGCATGCTGTATGAGATTATGGCATTGTTTTTGTCATCCTCCATCTAAAGGTTTGCAACTTTTAAAACAAGAGTTGAGTATCATAAAGGGAGTAAAAAGCATAGTTTAAATAGAATGAAAATGAATGAATTAATTCAATACAAACATATTTAATGCATTAATGAAAGTAACCAAAGTCAGACATATAGATAAGTGTTTAAGTAAAAGGCGTGACCTTATAACAGAAAGTGCCCCACTGTGTAACAAAGGTAGTTTTCTCCATGTCTTCAGACGCTATCTTGATCTGATTATAAGCTGAGAAACCATCCATGAAGAGGAATACCTCATGTTGAGCAGTGTTGTCGACCAGAACATCAATATGACGAAGTGGAAAGTCATCTTTGGGGCTCGCCCTATTCAGATCCCTGTAATCTACACACATACGTACCTTGCCATCTTTCTTTGGTACCAGAATAACATTAGCAACCCATTGAAGATATGACGTCACTGCTAAGAAACCTTCATTGAATTGTTTCATAACCTCGACCTTGATCTTATCTGACATCTCAGGATGCATGCGACGAACCTTATGCTTAATCGGAGAACAACCCTCTTTCATTGGCAGGTGGTGAACCACAATATCAGTATCAAGCTCTGGAATTTCTTCGTATGACCAAGAAAATACCTCAACATAGTCATGCAATATTTGAATCAATTTTTTCTTGACACTGTCCTCTAAGTTGGCGCCTATCTTGACTTCTTTCTTATCTATCTCAGAACCCAAGTTTACCACTTCGATCGGATCTTCATGTGGTTGGATAGCCTTTTCTTCTTGTATTAAGAGTCCGGTAAGCTCTCCAGGTATTTCACAATCTTCCTCAACTTCGTCCTCGACTTGGTAGACTCGTATTTTCAAAGTCATAAGCGACAATAACATAATCGTTATCAACGAGATCCGAAGTGGATGGGGATCTGCAATGTAGCGTGTGGGTGTTGTAAGAACACATAGCTATTTGAAAATACAATAAAGTAAAATAGAGACAGAGAGCACAAAATTTGAATGCAAAATGTCCAATGTTTTCATTAAAGGAAAATATGACATATGAAATGACAACCCTTAACAAATGAACCATTGTGCCCTAGGCAAGACACAAGGTTTAAAGTCATTGTTTTAAAAGAAATTACATAACCAAACTTCTTAAAATGATAAAATAGAAATAGTTATTACTTATGACTAAAGGAGACAGAGATAACGTCTTCTGCTTTCCAATTGTTGAGTCTGTTGCCAATGGTAGGAAAGATCCAGCTGCCGAAGTTACAATCACTGTCAGCATCCTCTATAACGTTGACTCCATTATTGCTGACACGGAACGAAGGTCTTCCATCACGAGCCTGATGTACATCCCTTTGACCTTATGGAGTAAAGCCAAAACCAAACTTATCAGATTTGTAGGGGATATTTGGAAGCTGACCCCAAATAGTACAACCGCCTTCTTGTATAGTAGCTTTGGCATCTTTCAAAGAAGCAATCTTGTACGGAACACTGGTAGTATTTGGAATGGCAGAAACATCTTCAACAACAACATGGGAAATTACTTCAAAAGCTTGACATGGAGTCTTGATAAATTCCCCGTCCATCTCCATGTATCAGAATGAATTCAGATGGCTGACCATGTACTCCTCTTCTCCGCAGACAGTAACAATCTTCCTTTTCACAAAATACTTTAATCTCTGATGCAAGGTGGAGGTAACAGCGTTGCCCCATGGATCTAGGGGCGTCCTAATAGACAAGAATAAGCTGGTCGGATGTCCATCACATAGAAGGTGGATTCAAAGATCTACGAGCCCACTTTGATCGGGAGGTCCACTTCTCCATGTACCATTATTTTTGATCCATCAAAGGCTCGAACTATAATGTCGCTAGGTTTCAGTACAACCCCTTCACAATCTAGTATGTAAAGATCAACTTTTGGCAGAACATTCAGGGAAGAGCCAATATCAACTAACATATGAGTCAAGGTAGTGCCCCTGCATTCAATGGAGATATACAGGGACCTATTATGATTTCTCCCCTCCGGAGTCAGGCCAACATCAAAGAAGCCTAATCCATTGCCAGTCGTTAAGCTAGTAACATAACTTCCAAATTGATTGGCAGAAATATCTTGTGGTACATGAGCGGTCTTCAGAAATTTCATTAAAGCTTGTGCATGGGCTTCAGAATACAATAGTAAAGATATCATGGAGATTTTGGACAGGGTCTGCCCCAACTGTTCAACAATTTTGTAATAATTTCTACGAATGATCTTTAAAACCTATTCCATTTCTTGTCCAGAGGTATCCTTGACTATGGCTTCTTTTGGTGCTTCCGTCCGGGCAGGCTCTATCATTGGCTCTTTACCCCGAGCCTTGACAGTTGTCTTGGTAACTATAACTTGAACATGTGGAGAGATTTCCAGAGAGAAAATCCTTCCACTTCTAGTAATTTTGTTGGTCCCCGTAATATTATCAATATTAGGATCAACCTCTTCATCATCTTCGTCAGACAACTCTTGTTTAATGCCATGGTAATAGACGTAAGACCCATAATTCCATGGAATAGCCTTCTCCGAGGAATATGGGATGGGCCCAAGTTTTGTAATGATTAAAGGAGAAGCTTTTGGATTGGCATTAATCCTTACAGGACCCTTGCAAGTGATCCTAAAAGGAGTAACAACTATGACAGACAAATCTCGGCATAAATTTTCAGCATACAAAGCTTTCTCAATCAAAATTACATGATCATCCATTAGGGTTAAATTTCTTCCTTCAGTAACCCGAAACCACTGGGTTGAACTGCAACAGTAACATTCTTTAATACAACCCGAAAATAAACCGACTTGTAGCAAATTCTTCTTGACTGTTCAGAGAGGAGCAACCACATCACTTACAGAGGTAACAATTAAATATCCTCAATAGCACTTATGCCTTTGTCATTCTTCAGCATAGGAGCAATAATCACGTTCGGAGTCTTAGGAGAGTCGAACTCAATTTCCTTATTATCAATCATGTCTTGAATTTTTTCCAGGGCCCAACATTTGTTGGTGTCGTGCCCAGGACTATTCGAATGATAGGCACACATCGCATTTGGACTGTACTTTGGAGAGGATGTGTTGGGATTAGAAGGAGGATCCCAGAGTGTTACGAGTTCAGCATTTAACAAATGTTGCAATGCTTGAGCCAATGGCATATTAATCCTGGTGAACTGCCTTCTTAGAGTTTTTGACCTACGTTGGTTTCCCTATTGTTGTTATTGAACATGTGCCAAATTAGAGATCAAGACCGCTCCCACATGATGGCGGTCATTTTTACTATGGCCTTTCTGACCATAGACATCATTGGCTTCTTTTTTTACCAACAAATGGCTTCTTCACAGCATTAGAAGATGTAGCCATCAGAATCTTCCCGCTCTTGATACCACTTTCAACTTGTTCGCCAGTCAAAATCAACTCAATAAACCCTGATTAAGAAATCTCAATCAGTAAATTAAAGAATGGACTCGTCAGACTACCCATGAACATATCCACCAATTCCTGGTCAGTCAAAGGAGGTTGCACCCTTCCAGCTAAGTCTCTCCACTTCTAGGCATACTCCTTGAACCCTTCATTCGAGCCCATGAACATGTTTTGCAACTGTACACGAGTCAGTGCAAGGTCAACATTATATTGATACTGCTTGTAAAAGTAGCAGCCAAGTCTTCCCACGTGTGAATGTTGGTTCCTTCCAGCTGGTAGAACCATTCAAGTTGAGTACCATACAAACTTTCTTGAAAGAAATGGACCCATAATTTCCGGTCAGCAGTATGAGGTTGGATTTTTCGAACATACGACCTCAGATGAAGTTTGGGACAAGAGACCCCATCATATTTAGAAAAGATAGAGACCTTGAATTTGTAAGGGATGACCACCCCCAGGATAAGACCTAGCTCTCCAAAATCTAATCTAAGCACTTTCTGGATTTCCATAACTTTGAGACGGTCTTCTCACTACTTGTACTTGTCGTCTACAGGAGGGTACTTCTTGTCGGAGTAGTCTTCATCTTCAGAACCCTAATTGTTTCTATCTCCACCCTGACACTTCTGCCATCCTTCTCTTGGTTGTCATCTTCCTCAGAGGAAACATCTTGAACCGGTTGAGCAAGACCTTTGAATCTTCTCCCTATGTTGAGTATAACAACCCACTTCTCAGTCTTCTTTTTCATGGTGAGGAGCGTCATCATCTCTTGTTGCCCTTTGGCCAGATTCAAAAGAGTCTCTTGAAATTGTGCATGTTGAGTTTGAAGATCCTTGACAGTTTGTTCGAGAGCCATCTTATACTGAAATAAACAGTAAATAGATGAGGAAACCTGTATTGGAAAACTTGCTTATGAAATGATGCATGATATGTGGATGAAATGTTTTCAAGGACCTTAGGAGATTTAAATTTGCTAACTGAGAAAAAACAAAAACAAATTTTTTGATTAGTAAGTTCAAGATTACAATTTCCTTTTAGGCTTAAAATGAAAACAAAAGAGTCTCAAAGAGACAACAACATGAACTTCTAAACCATACGACTCAAGTCTCCCACGAAAGCTTCCTCTTCGTGTCGATGTATGCATTAAGGCTGAGCTCCAACACTTTCTTTTCACTTGTGTAGAATTGAGCTTCAAAGGTGTCCCGTTCTTCCTTGAGTTGAATCCAGGACTTCTGCAATTCTTCGAGGTTAGTGGGCATGTTTGGATGGAGGATGGTGCGAGAAACGTCTCCTTAGACAACATGCTCTAAGATCACCGGTAGAATAGCTGGATATAGCATCATAAGATTTTGAGTGCGAGATCGTACCTATTTGAGATAGGGCTACGAGATCGTACCTATTTGAGATAGGGCTCCAATGGGATAGAATTATTTTGTCCTAAAGTTTTGCTATCAACCTTTTTTGCCATGCCCCAAGCTTGTATAAACCTTTGATGATAACCTTGAAAATAATTCTCATAGTCGAACACAATACCCTGGATAAGTGGGTCATGAGGATCATCTCTTCGAGCATAACCAAATTGTCGTAGAGCCAGAGAAGGGTTGTATGTAATACATCCCCTAATGCCAAGGATTGGAACATTAGGGAATTCCCCATAACGGTCAATGATAGTAACATCTTCCAGATATTGGGAATACCAATAGATATTTGAATGAGAGAGTGACATCATTCTTTACGACAACCTCATACCTTGTTCATTCTATAATGCTGATCGGGGAAGGTGCAAAACAAACCACCTTGATAACAGAGGTATGCAACACATAAGAGTCCCTCGCTTCCTCATAGTACGAGTTTAAAGAGAATGCAAAATGTCTCTGAGCAAGGTAGGCACAGGGTTACGAGAAAGAAATATTTTGATGGCATTCACATCTATGAGTTGGTCTGGATTAGGGAATAACACCAAACCATAGATCAACAAAGCCAAGATTTCTTCGAAAGCTTGAAAACTCATAGCATCCAAAAACAGTCGAGCCTTCTCTAACAGAAATTTAGCTAGAAAACCCTTGACTCCACTCCTTGTTTCCCAATTTGATACAATGTCGGACCACTTCAGATGTAAGACTGCTACAATTTCTTCAGGTTGTGGATCTTTCTCTAAACCGGTGAAAGGTATTTGATTAAGAACATGTACTCCCAGTAATTGAGAAAACTCCTCCATTATGGGTACCAACTAATAATCGGGAAAAGTGAAGTAGTGATGTACATGGTCAAAGAACTGGAATGAAACACTCATCATGTCTTCGTCAAAACCCAAGGTAACCAAACTGAGTAGTCGACCATGCCTTTTTATGAATGGAGAACTTTCGGGAACCATTGAGACTAACTCCTTAAGTTGAGAAGGTATTCTCACAAAACTGATCCGAATAGTATTTATGCGGGTAGATTCCATAACCTACAAAACATAACAAAGATAAACCCCTAGGTCCTTGAAATGGTTAGTGAAAATGATATGTATAATGATGTCATGATGTTATGATGTCATGTTCGAACAATTAATCATACATAAATAAAACACACAAGGCCTTAGGTTTAAGCTTGTATGGAGGTTGTAGTTAAGTACCCTCTTAAAGTTTTAGTTTGCTCAACCTGTCCTAAAAGAAGTAACCAGGTTCTAGGAGCCTCAATATCACTGATTTTTCTCTCAGGCATTATTTCAGCACAAGCATCTGATTTGCGACTGAAATATCCTGAGAGTCCAATCTCAACGAGTGTAGCATCGAGTATTAACCAAATTCAGTCTGCACCAAATCCGACCATCTCATTACTTTCTAATGGCTAAGTTGTGTCAACTAAGGTTATAAGGTCAGTTAGTGCTTATGACACCATGCAGAAGTACAACATTCTCCTTGACTGACTCAAAGGACACCAGCACAAACCAATGTGTTGCACTAACATAACCATCATTTCAACCATATCGATCTATGCCGTACAATTTTCAAAATCTATTTCTACTTACCTAAAATGCCATCAGATCCGGGTATAGGATCTATACAAGAAATAAACCCAAGCATATCCTGAAATATAAAGCAAACAAGGCAAACAAATAAAGCAATAAAAATGATCTAGCTCTTAAGGTAACCCCACTTTTAGTTTATCTCCCCAACAGAGTCTCCAGTTCTATAATACAGTGGAAGAATTGACTTTTGAGTTTGCGTTTTATCGCAAATATTGTGGATAGCAAGAGTCGCCACCGACTTTTCTTTTATCCAATAAAGGAAAGGGTGAAAAGAACAAGAAAGACCTTTTAAGAATTTTCTGAGTAAGGGGGCAGGTTATGAAAAGGGAAGGTGTTAGCACCCTTTTCATCCGTAGTTATCTACAGGCTCTTAATTATTTGATCACTTTTGAAAATGCTTTGAGAATATGTAAGTTTGAAAATATTTTGAAAATACCTAAGTGAAGAAATTTTGTAATGATTCTCGTATCGTAGAGAATGTATGCAAAATGTTTATTTTTGAGAGTATTTATTGAAAGGAAGTGTTATTTTGTGGAAATATGCTTTGAAAATGACAATGTAAGGCAATTTGCTTTTATAATAACCCTTATATCAGTCCTCAAGAGTATTTATAAAGCATTTTGAAAGTAGTTATTTTGAAAGTGTGAGTGTGAAGATTGTTTTAGTTTGTGAGCAAGCGATTACGAGCGTTCTACCTACTGTTCTACCTACTCAAAAAAGCTCTGTTCTTTTCCTCCTCCTTTAGATAGTGCTATCCTACCATGAGTTAGTAGGAAGCCCTATTGTTGGATATGAGGGACAGACGTGGGTTATCATACAGTCATAGAAGGAAACTTGTAAGACACTTTAGCAATCGTCGTAAGGGACTAAGATCGTTTTTCGAAGGCAGCATCGAAGGGTCATCGAGGGACTACGATCTTTTTAAATTGAGGGTCTTTACTAAAGCATCCCACGTTCGAGGGACATGACTGTTTACATCCGAGGCAACAAGTGAGGGTCACCCTAGAGGTGCGTGTGTGCAAAGTGTTTTGATTTCAAGTATTTATCTTTGAGATTAGGTTCTCTAATGATTGATTTTAATTTTACCATACAAACCCTAATTACTAACAATAATAAGGAAAGCAGTAAATTGCAGAAATTAAATATCCTACGCTATTACAAGGCTTCGGGGATGGGGGAGTACAAATTTATGAATAGGGATGAAAAACAGTAAACCCTAATTTAAAGCTATTACAAACTATTAAGCACTTACAATAATTGGGAACTAAAGTACGCGAAGATTTGTAAATTAAAGAAAAGAGAAAAGAAATTATTTTTCGATTTTTGATGGAAAAAGTTTGGTGATTAACCTAATTATTTGATTAATTTTTATTAACAAAAGTTTAATAAAAACCTAAAGAAACTAAATTAAATTTAATAATAAATAAAAAAGGCCAATTAATTTAATTAATTAAAAGGAAAGCTAATCTAGTTAACTTAATAAAAAAAGAAGTCTAAATTAATTTTAATTTTAAAAAAGAAACTAATTGTTAGAAAATAATTTTGATGTTTTATTTAGAAAAATATATGAAGTATAAAACGTAATTCTAATTAAATAAAATCAAAGTGATTAAATTAAATTAATTTTTATTTGACAAAAATTAAATTTATTAATTTAAAAACCTAAATCTATTTTTTAATCATTTTTATGATTTTTTCTGATTTTAAATAAAGTTATTTAAAAGAAAAGAAAATAGCTAATTAAAAAAAAACAAAAAAATTGTAATGGGCCTGAGTTGTAAGCATAAATGGGGGGTATGGAAAAGCAAAAATATTAAGCCCAAAACAAAAAAAGTCCAGGCGCCTGTTTGGGATCCAGTGGGGATGATTTTCAGAATGTATACCATGGGACACACGTTTGGTGCGTTGGATCTGATTGCATGATGATCTAATGGCTAAAGACTGGAGATGCATGGTTCACGCGTATGATTACAAGGCATGAGATCCGCAAGAGAAATGTTAGAAAATAAAATGCCTGAGGCAGGAATCAAACCCATGTCCTGGCATATTAACGCCTTACACACACACACGTTTTCCACTGGGGTGACTGTTTCATTCGGTTATGAAACAACACCCAATAAATATATAATAAACTTGTTTTCAAAAATTGGAAGATAAACTTCATCTTCTTCCCTGCGCCAACAATAACAACAACATTGTTCAAATTTCTAACTCCTTCAATTCTCAATCATTTTAAAAAATGTAAACATGAAAGTTGTTTAAAATTTCACCACAAATTCAACCATGTAACTTTTGAAAGCTATAAGTTAAAGGCTGAAATGAATTTTGCTTGGTACCAAACTGAAACCTAATATTTTAAAAACTTCAATTCCGAAATTCTCATCACATAGTCAACATAAATGAAAACTAAGGACATGGTTAGTTTCAGGGCAATCATATCTACATTTTATCTTTTGAAATTGAAAGAAAATGATGCGTGTGTAAGGATTTCAAAGTTGGAGAAACTTACCTCTTGAAGTGAAAACTTAGAATGCTTATGGAGACTTCCAGGTGCAAGTAAATGATTTATTAAGCTTCCTTAGACCTCTCTAAAGTTGTTCTAATCCTTACTTTATGCTGAAAGTGTCTGAATCTCTACAACCAAGTCAATGTGCAAGCTTCAAATATGGAGTTTAGAGGATAATGAAAATGGTGTTACAATAGTGTAACAGGTGTTTGGATATGTTATATGTGATTCATGTAAGGTGTATGGATGATAAAAAAGACAAACGCACGAGTGGATTTGAAGTTGGGTGTTGGAAGCTTCAAATGTGCAACAATGGAGTTTTCTAAGTGATTATGAGTTTGAGAGTATTTTAGGGCTTCTGAATTCGTACCTTGGCTTGCAAATGGTATCTCTATTTATATAGAAAATGTTTGAGGAGCTGAAGTAATCAGAATCTTGAGATAACAAGTTATGGCTTGGTTGAGATGGAACTTTGAAGTTTCTTGCAAAGTCATGGTTACAAGGCATGGTACAACTCCTCTAGGGTGGTTGATATCTTATATAGGAGTTGCTTCTGATGTAGGATTGAGTGTGTTCATAGGAAACAAGTTAGAGGCTCAAGGAGAGTGAACTTTGTGATTAAAGTTACTTTACAAGAATAGAAGTGTGATCTTTTTTCCTTAAATGGCCAAATGGATTGGATAAAGCTTTAAATCCTTGGATCATGGCTCAAAAGTGTGTTTAATCTTCTGACTATGGATAGATTTGGAGGTTTAGAGGCATGCAAAGTGAGATTATGCAACATAGTTATGAGATTTGGTCATGAGTTCATCATAAAAATGACCTATAATTCAAGTTTGATATGCCATCTTCATCTCTTTGAAGCTTCTAGATCAAGCATGATAAATTTTTGTTCTTGGACGTTTTGGAAAGCTTGAAACATTTTCTACAACTTTCATGTTGATCACTTTGGCTAAATCAAATGGGAACTTGGTGGAAATTGGCCAAGAAGTTGGGATACAAAGCTGATTAAAAACTTGTTGAAATTTTTTCTAAGTGTTGGATAACAAATATCACAACTTCATGGCCTCATATCTCTTAATCCAAACACTTTTTGAGAATCATCCCACATTAACAAAGTTGTAGAATTCATCAATCCCTACAACTTTCATGTTGAAAGTTTTCCTTGAATCAACTTGTATCTTGAGGAAACTTGCTTGTGAAGTTAGAGTTTTTTAGGTACAAGACACTTGAATTTTTTCTAAGTGTTTGAAAATCTTGACTTTTGACTTTTGATTACTTTCTTGATTCTTGATGATAAAGTTTGATAGTTTTGTTTTGATTATTCTTGATTATTGAATTCCAATGTTGACCAAAAACTCAAAGTTTGACTTTTGTAACTGTTGAGTTTTCATCAATTAATTCAATTATTCAACTATCAATCACTTGTATCTTTGGAAATATCTTGAGCCATGTAGTTAGGTCAAGATTTTGTATTTGAGCTCTTAAGATCATGCTTCAAGCTATTAGGTCACGCACTAGGCCAAAAGTCAATGATCAGTCATCCTCAGTCAAAACCCTAATTTGGCAATTTTTATCTTTGATGATTTGAGGGCTTTCCTTGAGGAATCATGATCAACCCTTGATCAAATGATGGATATCACCTCAAAATATTGATGTTGACAATTTTTTTTGAAGTTTGACTGTATGTTGACCATAGTTGACTTTTTACCAATATAATTAATTTTCAATCTTCTGAGCCATTGACTGAGCAAACATGTGATGCAAGACTTGAAAATTGACATAAGCATTATTGAGGACCTATGATGAACCATAAAAGTCATTTGAGACCCTTGCAACTCCATCTTATTTGAGAAACACCAAACCCTAATTGTGGACTCATTGCTTAGGAGGAGGTTTGACCAGTCAACTCTTGAGAATTCTTGAGTATTTGAGAATCTTAGAAGAATGTCTTGAAGAAAATGGGAGGGCAAATTTTGGGGTACAACAACAACATCCCTTATTTCTTTGCCGCGATCGATTGTTACAAAATAAAGCGACACATAAAGTGTAAAAAGAGAAAAATAGATACAATAAGATAAGTTGATCAAAAGATCCTTCTCACCTTCATGTGTTGGAGAAAGAACTTTGACATGTTTTATATCGACATGAAGGTGGCCTTTGAAAATGTCTAGATCATGCTTAGTCGGAACTACCAGTTTATTATGTTTTAAACGTTCATTCATGAGGACACTTAAACGTGACCCACAGACGAACCACTATGGAAATGGAGGTCAAAAAGCCAAAGCCATTTCATTTTTGAGCAAAGAGGGAAACTTGGGAGGATGAAATTTAAAATAAAACTTATATTTGTCCTTCATATAGTGGGGAATTTTCAAATTAGGAAGTCTTTCTAATAGTTTTTCCCTCAGAGTGGCTGCTGCCTCACGAATAGTTCGACTAAGATCATTTGACCTATACACAGTTTCAAAATAATGCTGGAAAGCTTGGATCTCTTTTATATGTTTGTCTCTACCTTTCTTGAACTTCATCTGCACAGAAGAAAAAGCATTTGTTAGATGGTGCAACAGTACCGAGACTCTAAAGAATTCTCCAACGTAATAAGCTTTCCACCAAGTATCAAACTCTTTAGTACAATAAAATGATGGTCGAAAAGAGAGCGGTGTAAGTTTGGAAATGTCAGCAACATGTCGATCCAAGTGCTCAATGTATTCATCCTCAAAGAAGTTGACATTGCAGAGGCAAAGCTCATTCTTTCAACTAAAGAAGGACTTGGGCAAAAGTTGATTAATTCCAAATTGACGAGATACAAGGTTGGGTTGGTAACATAAATTTTTTACATGCTCCTTGGAGTTTTCCAACCTGGTCCAGATTAGTTTTGGGATGAGAAAAACTTCTCATATTTCAAGAGATTCTGCTTCTTGATCAACACTAGGAGGAGGGAGTTCTCGAGTGAACCACTCAGGGCCATGAGTTCGAATGGAGAAAGGAGCCATGGATGAAGTGGAATTTTGGCGTTTTGCAAACATCATGACCTACCCTGTAAAAGCCTCTTGCAAGGTATGCCCATTATCAGTAGGATTCGTCAAGGCCAATCAAGCACCTTCAATCCTCTTATTCTTGGTCTCTTCATTATCATATTTTTGTTTATCGATTTGTAGAGATAGTTGAAACATGACATTTAGCCATAGTTGGAGCAACCAATAAGGGCCAACCAACAGAAAATTGGCTTCAGGTTTGAGGGTTTTGAAAGAGTCAACAACTAACCCTAAAGTCTCATACAAAGAAACTAATATCAACTGGCTTTGACAAATATTTCGACCTTCATGCAATTGGTAGCTAAGGTCAAGAATCTTTTCTACACCTTTTAATACTTTCAACAGAAGATGCAGCATGCTAGCCACAATGCCAAATATGAAATATGTTCTTCATCATATACTTTGTTGGTGGTAGTGTCATAATGATTAGTTATGTAGTGTCCAAAGCTAGTGCGATCAGTGTTGAAAGTAATGGTATCCTTATTTCTTTCGTTGGGATCAAAAATCTTCCTAGTTAGGTGAAAACCATTAATGACCACTATGTCAAAAAGGGTAGGCGTGATCATGCCACAAGGAAACTGAAATGTGTTGGTAGTGCTCTCCCAGAAATATAAGAAAGCGACAAGCATATTTTAGAAACAAGGGGACCTACTTTCGACAGTTAAATCAAGTCATAAATCCCTATGCCTTTCCATGTTTGCACTTTCTTATTTTCTACTTTGCCTAGCCAAGAGATGTAATCTTCAACATTCTTGACTAAAGGAGCATAGTGAAACACACGAAAAGTGTGGCTCATATAGGCTAAGCCTATGGGTTTCTTTGCATCATCAACATACTTATCTTTAGGCTTCGTTTCATTAACAACAAATTTATCATTAGGTTTCTTTGCTTTAACAACATGTTTAGCCTTAGATTTCTTGGTTTGAGCAATGGATTTTACACTAAGGTTATTTGTACTAGCCGTTGGATTTTTCAAGCTAGCTACGGGTTTGGTACGGTGGTAAGCAGAAAAAAAATTCCTTTAACTTATCCGTATTTATTTTAGGGCCAAGTAACCGACCCATAAGCACATGAACTTCTCCAAAAATAGAGAAAGGAATTAGTACCTAGGACTTATAAATGTGAAACTTATCCTCTTATTATGGAGGTTCAGGGATATACTCTTGACTCCCAACAATGATTGACTTTGTGATTATGGTAGAAAGAGACCGAGACTCTTTTGAGCCTATAGAATCTTTTAAGTTCTTAGACTTTGAAACAACCATGGCAGATAATGATTTGTTAAAAAGAGAGGTTTTTAGGTTCTAGAAAATAAAAGTTCAGGAGTTTATTGCAGAAAATCGGAAGATAAAAAGGAAAAAGAGGAAGAAATGAAGAAGAAAAAGTATTTATAGTAGGAAAGAGGGAGACTCTTCAGTTGCATTTGACAAATGATGTTGATCGTGGGACACATGTGATGTTCCTAGAGGACGTATCAGGCAGCTGATTTGCGTGGCCCACGTTTTTCCTTGAAAATCGGAGCCACGGTTGAGATTTTCTAAATTCACATGTCTCGAAGTGACGTTTGATAAAGTGGTCATGATGACCACGATGTCAATACATTACTAGTTACATCGTCGAGAGAATTAAAAAACACCACTATCTCTAGTTAGTTGAAAGTGGCATTTTTGGAGGGAAATTTGTTAGTCGAGATTTTCGACCACAATAAGCTCAATGAGATGAGAAGGAGTTCAGAGAAAATTAAGTGGAATTTGGAGGACTAAAAATGTATTTTTGACATAACCTCGTCAAGATCATCTAGTCGGAGTGTCAAGCATAAGAAATGGGGACTTAGCGTTTTCTTAAGAATACTTCGACGATAACCAATACAACTGAAGTTTCGACGAAATGGTTGGCACACATCTTCGACGTCAATAGATCAGACGGGGAGAAAAGATGCGTAATTGTTTTTTAGTCTTATCTGAAAGTACACTTGGAGGCGAATCTAAGGGCGAAATGCATGCAGCGAAGACGTGTCGATCTCCAAGAAGAAATTCGTTGGAGACAGTTATTTTAGTATTAGTACAAATATGAATTCTAGTGTTAGGATTCAGAGTGTTGAATTTACTACAAAAATTCATTATATTCAAAGTACCCAAGCGAAACGAGAAACGAGTCAATTGAGTGCAATGTACTTATTCAAACACCAATTTTATTCAATGCAAAATCTTTTACATTAAATTTATCTTTTCTACATTCCAGTACATTTACTTTCAGTTGTCACAATTTCAATCATTGTCGAAGTCCTTTACGTTTCCAGAAATTTTACTTTTATTTCTCTTACTTTAGTACCAAGATTTTCACCTACGTCAAAATCTTTAACTTTTCTTACAAATTTATACAAAACTCAGAAGAATTTAGGCACTATATTCTAGGATTCATTAGTCGACCATGTAAGTAAACTTTTAAAAAGAGATTAGCGAATTTTTATTAAATTTCACAATAAGCACAAAAAATCTGATGATGCAGTGAATGTTGTGAATGTGTGCATCAATGAGCACAAGAAATCTGCATCCAATTTTATGATGATGTATTATTGTTGGTAATGCAATTTTATGTCGCTGAATTTAATTTAATTTATCAAGCCCGATTTATCAAGCCCAAATTGGGACAAAAATACTTCTTCCCTCATTAATCTTATATAACAATTTAATCATAATTAGATAAAGACAGAAGACTCACTTCATCAACAGATCAATTCCAGTTTGCCCTGACCTTCAACCATGGCCAAGAACATCCTCAAAACTCCAGCACTTCTTCAGGTAATTTACTCATTCCATTCAATCCAAATTAATCCATGTCTTCGTACAACTTTTAATTGATATATTCAAGGTTTTAAATAACAGTAGCGGTCACAAACTTTCGTGATTTCGGTCAGTACAGTCATAATTAACCACAATTAGATCTTTAACATTAAAAATATGTTTTTCTGCATGTGTTTTTTTAACCAGTACATCCTTGAAACAAGTTCATATCCAAAAGAACACGAACAATTGAAGCAACTTAGAGAGACAACAATCCAAAAATACGGCAAAATGTAAGTTACATATATCTACATATATTCAACCCTATTTATTTATTTATTTTCTCCATTACTTTTGTGATCACTGTCACAGGAGTGTAATGAATGTGCCTTTGGATGAAGCACAATTCATATCTATGCTTCTGAAAATCATGAATGCTAACAAAACATTGGAGATTGGAGTTTTCACTGGTTATTCTTTTCTTACTACTGCCCTTGCTCTTCCTCCTAACGGCAAGGTATCGTAGCGTAAATATTGATGACGATGATGATATGAATAATTTAAAATGAAATGTAGTTTATGAATTTCCATACTTTCAGGTAATTGGAATCGATATGGATCGAGAAGCCTACGAGACGGGATTGCCCTTCATTCAGAAGGCAGAAGTCGAGCACAAAATTGATTTTATCCACACTGATGCATTTTCAGGCCTCAACGGCCTTATTGATGTAAGTTTAGGGTTTAGGATTTATTCTCTTTGCATGTAATGGATAGAAAATCGAAGAAGAATGAAGATCTGATTATTTGTATTATAGGGAAAACACGAAGAGTCGTTTGATTATGCATTTGTGGATGCTGACAAGGAAAACTTCACAAAGTATCATGAGGTGTTATTGAAACTGGTAAGAAAGGGTGGAATAATTGCATATGACAATACATTAAGGTCTGGTTCCGTGGCGATGTCTGAGGACGATGAAATGGATGATAACACAAAGCGAAAAAGAAAAATTGCAATTGAATTCAACAACTATATTGCAAATGATACTCGCGTTGAGTCAACAATCGTTTCTATCGGGGATGGTGTAACTCTCTGCCGAGTTCTGTAATATCCATCAAAGGAAGAAAGAAATAAGAGCAGCAACGTTGACGGTTGCTTCGCGTTTTAGTGGAAAGATGTATCTTATTAAAACTATGTAATCATGAGTTATTTTCAAATGTTTGTTTGGATTTCCCCTAAAGTATTGTTGTTGATATTTCGTGATACATTGGGACCAATAGTTGCCATCTTCTTGTCATGCTCCTTCTGTATGCAAGATAAAGCTGAGTTGTTGGCTTTGTGAAATGAATCACATTCAACAGTGTCTATTGCAGAAGCTATTTCATTTATATTATGCATTTTCCTCGCTTCTTTACTTTTACCCCACAGTAACATGTACAATCCGCAAACAATCAACGCGGCTCCTGTTAGACTGCACAATACGATTTATAACAAATAGTCGACATCAGTAACTGTGTCACATATTTACTACAATGAACGTGTTTCTGAAATATAGTAGCTCAGTTTACCTTCCAACTGTAATGTACTCATTCAATACGAACGACGAAATGAAGGCCACGAGAACGAGCATTAGAGGATTAAAAGCAGACACATACAAGGGTCCCTTCATGCCCACACACCAAGCCAACAGAACAAAGCACACTCCAGAGGCCAATATACCCTACAAAGCAAAATTACAGACCAAAGTCAATTGAATGCCGCGTAACTTGGTTATTGCATGTTTGGTATCACATTGAATTTATCAGAAACACTATGATTCTGATAAATCTACTGTCATACCAAACATGTACTAATGTATGGTATGAATCTTCGTACCGCGGAAGCTGCTGTCAAAAGCCTCAAATTCCAATCAAGCTTCCATTGGCTCCAATCTCTCTCGGTACAAATCGCAAATATGAAAGATTGGATTGCACCCATTATAGAGGTTAAAGCCGCAATTGAATAATGCCATGGAAAATTCTCACTCATCTTCGACTGTGTTAATCCATAGTCACAAAGTTATAAACAAGAAAATAATGTTTTCTGACATTTTTGTATAGTAAAATTTAAGTTAGAAATTGTAACTACCTGTGTTATAAACCATAGTGAGAAACTGAGAGCAGTGCCTAAAGCTAACATGAGTCCCCAAACATGAGAACCAGCAGGGGAATGATGTGTTGTTGATGTAACATTTTGCAACAAATCAATGTGCAATGATAAGTTAAATAATCTTTTGCCTTCATATAAAGTTAGGATCATTGCACCACAAATTCCACTTAATGTTCCCATCAACTTTGCCTTCCCAGCTGGTGTTCCAAGATTTGGCTTCTCCATTCTTGAAAATCAATCAAAACACATTTTCCCATCCTTAATCCAAAATTGCTTAAAAAAACATGAAAAATGCTCAAGACCATCTTTGAGGACGTACAAGACAGACTATCACACATAGTCTAAAATTTATCATAATTAAACTGAGGCTAAGTAGGTTCTCATAAAATATTTGTCAAAGGTAAATTGTTGTAAACTAAAGTCTCTATATTAGTTTTGGCATATTTAAATTGCAAATAACCTACACAGTGACTCCGAAAACTTGAGACGACTCTTACTAATAAAATTAACAGTGTTTCGTACCTTAGAGAAACAGCCAGGACATAGGTAATGGCAGGAATGAGGTTTAACATGGTTATAGTATATGTTGCAGATACCAAAGCCAATGATTCAATATACAAGTTTTGTTGTAATGATCCCCTGAATTTTTTTAAATTTTATCAAACTTAATCCTTGCTTAAATTACTCTCTTAAAATCATAATCATATACTTAATCTAATAGTAAATTTTACCCAAATAATCCACAAAGAAAAGCTTGGAATAGCACCTTTCCAGTCAAATTTTGCACACTTTTCCTGGAAAAACATTCCAAAAATAATTGATATTATTTTTTATAGAGACCAAAAGATATTTTATTACATAAGAGATAAATATATATACCTTTCAAAGAAGAAAACAAATGGCACAGTGAAGGCAGTAGAAAATACAAATCTATAAACAATAAGAACACTTAAGCTTGATCCATCATTTGCTACCATTTTTAACATTATATTCACTACTGCATATATTGATTGAACCACTATCATCAACACAATAGGCTTTGCACTTTCTATGGCTTTAACACTGAATAAATTAACCATATTTCTCAATAACAAAACTTAAACTAATTATATTTTTCTCCAATGTTTTAACACACTAAATAATTAAATAGAAGCAACACCATAAAATGCCCATGTTGTTTTGGTCATATATTTTTATTACTATTATATAATTTGGTTTGTGTTATTGGAATCAAGTAAGATTCATAAACTTTTTGTGTAATTGGAATTAAGATTTTATTGATGAAATTGATAGTTTTGGATTGGCCTTTTATTATATCAATGAGACATGAAGTTTAATATTCACAAAGAGACAATTTTGTTTCAAGTTTATGCTAAGTTAATGTTATTTAAACTGTTATTTATTTTATTTATTATATTATATTTCAGCTTTCAATAACTTGACCTCTAAGTAACAAAGTTTGCCTATTTGTTAGCTTAAAAAGGTTGGCTGAGGGAAATTCTTGACTTTGCTGACATATCAATTCAAATTTCTCAATTATTTAATAAAAAAGTGATTTTGTTATTCAATAATCTTTTTTTTTTAAATAAGTAGAAGTTATTTTGTATAAGTTTATCTTGATTGAAAATCTCAAATTTTAAATAAAAAATTTTTTTTTTTTGGAGAAGCTAATTAAAACAGTTTGTCATTTTAAATAATTTTTTAGATATTAAAGTTGGAATTGAGTATGACAAAAATATAAATACAACATTATGATAGAGATGAGAAAGTTAGATCACACTTTATTACATATAATCTAAACTTTACATATGATAGAGGATGGTGTGTAAGAGATTATTTGAGTAGTTTCATTATTGCAGAGGTGACTTGGGATGTTGGACTTTTATCTACTATTGAAGTCGAAGCTATGGCCTTAAAGAAAGCGATCCGTAACTCTATTTCTTTACAAATATCCCATGTTACTGTTGAAACTAATTGTCAAATTGTAGCTCAAGCTATTCATACTAAGCACGTAGGTAGTTCTGAATTTAGTCTTATTATTATGTCTATTAAAAATCTTCTGAATTTTTTCTGAATTTTGAGGTGAAATTCATTAAGCGCCAAGTGAATTCGGTTGCCCATACATTAACTAAGGCGACCAATTATTGGTCGAGGCATAATACACTTAATATGATAACTCCTTGTATTGAACAATATTAATCGTTAAGTTTGTTCCTGTAAAAAAACAGTAAGTCAAGTTAGCCGCCATCTAACCGTTTCTAACTATTTCATAGGTTAGTTAAAATGTTGTTATAGTAATTACAATGCAAAGCTAACTAACTTCCACACTTTTCAATAACCTTGTCATCACATTTAACACCTCCTATGTTAAAGTATATGTCAATCATTCCTAACTTGTCTCATAAGCTATTGAATTGGCAAGGATGTAAAGACTTAGTTAAAATATTCACAACTTACTCTTTAGATGTTACTGGAAGCAAATGTACAACTCATTTATGCACTTTGTCTTAAACTATATGACAATATAACTTAATGTGTTTTGTGTAACACCCTTATAAATCTCAAGGAATATTCACAATTATTTTAATAAATAAATCAGAGTATATCACCAAACAGGGTGTCAGATCTTCATGAAAACATCATAACGATACATCCTGCTCCATAACACGAGTTTTCAAAATATTTAACAAGATATGTTCAATATTTAGTCCTTTAAATCATTGCAGCTAAAATCATAGTTCAAAACACCTAATTCTAATACTTCATAAAATTAGTCATACTTCATAACTCGTACTTATAATTCAAAACATCTCGAGTACCACGTAGGGTGAATCAACATCTTAAAACAAAATAAAGAACATAAGTTCCAATCATTCGATCCCAACCTCGATGTTATATATCAGAGCAAGACTCTCTTTATTCAACAAAAGAAAATAAGCACACTTCAATGCTATCCTCTAATGCTTCTACGGACTATTATCGATCACCTGCACGTTACCTACGTGGAGGCAACATTCAAACAGAAATGGTGAGTAAATCATAATCATTATATAAGACATAAGGAATAGGCATAGTAAATATGCACATAAGCAAGATTTCTCACATCATCATACCTTCATGTTATACTCACACCTTCACAACCTCATCATTACACGAACACATATCATCATACACAATGTATTATCAAACATAAAAAATAAATTATTATGTAATGTCACATAGAATATAATGCAACATCATAGACTCATGCATGTAGTACCAAAACTTCACTGATGATTCAATCATCGTTATCTCCAAATATCCCCACCATAGGATCCATTTCCGCTTGGAACCAGAGCACTTCACAAGTTTGTACTCAATTCACACAATGAGATTGATGTCTTCACTAAACAATCTTCCTATCATCTTCGCTGGAACGAAGCCCTATTAACACCAATGGATCGAAGTCCTAAACTATGCCATGAATGCAATGATGTGCAACAATATATTTAATACGACCACGACTAGTCAACACACATCACCATTCATGATTCATCACAAACATCATCATATCATCATAGTAATCAACACAACATCATAACATCATCATAGTAATCAATACAACATCATAACATCATCATCATCATAGACAAAGCATCATCATAAATAAAACATCATTGCGATTCAACGCGGGGAACCTATTTCTATTCTAACTTAGGTCTCAGAGATATACTCATTAATTCTCATCTTTCTCCACATAATTAAAGTTCATTGTGTTAGTTATCAAATGCTTCTAATGACACCTCAGTCTGAGCTCTAAAATTAAAGTTATGATCATTTTAAGATTTCCAACTTGGACAACCAATTCTGCCTTCCATCGCCTAGCGAAACACTTCCTTCGCCTAACAACGCTACTTTCGCGTCACACTTTGCCCGACGATGCTTGGAGCGACGCATTACATAAACTAGCTCCAACCTTCCTCCCTTTGCTTCCACCTTCTCCTGGTGAGGCATCTTTGCCCGACGACACTACCTTCATCGCACAATGACACATCGCGAATAGGGTTTTCTTGTTGCGATTTCCTGCATAAACCAGTCCAATTCTCTTGCGATTTTATCATGTTACAGGTTCTAAAACACCATATAATCACATGGTTCCATCATCTATCAATAACCTGTAATTCTATACTCATTATACATCAATCACAAACCATTATTCATCACCAATTCATCAATTTCTCATCAAACAACACCAAATCACCATCTACCAAAATCTAAGGCAATCTACCAATCATCTAAACCTTAAATAAAATATAATAGCAATGATAAAACTCCTCATACCTTAAGATCATAGCAACAATTCAACTTCTCTCTGATTCTCTACCGAAATCCCTTGCCTCTTTGTGCCCTAGCCTCATTTCTCCACAACATCAGTTTCTTTCTCCCAATTCTACGATGGTTCCACAATGACTTTCTTTCCCCCTAATTCCTTGTATAACCTTTAGACCTATAATATCAAACTTCCCACCTTGTCCTTATTTATTCTCCACTAATTACCATCTCTCCCTTATTTTCTCTACACTTCTATTATTTTATTTTTCTCAATTAAAATAATCATAAACAATTATTCTAATTATTCCAAAATACTAATAATCCTCTTAATTAGTCTAATTCCCACTATTCTACACATATCAACCCATGATACATCATAGTATCCCATCATACATCACAATCATCCAAACATCATATTTGAACATCATGTTTATCTCAATCATCATGGTACACTTTATATTCATCATAATATCACAAATCGCTATAAAAGATCACATATAATCAGCAAGACATCAAAAACTTCATATTAACTCATATAATCACACTAAATTAATATATTAAATAATTAATCTAGAATTCAGGGTGTTATAACTCTCTCTCACTTAAAATATTTTTCGCCCTCGAAAATTACCTGACGAAACAACATCGGATAAGACTCTCTCATCTGATCCTCGCGTTCCCAAGTCCAAATTTCACCAGCTGGTCCTCCCCATAACACCTTTACTAAGGAAATGTCCTCGCCTCACAATTGATTCACTTCCCGACCTCCTATTCGCAATGGTAATGCCTCAAAATTTAAGTTATCTCGCACATGTATATCATCTATTTGAATCACATGCGATAGGTATGAAATATACTTTTTCAACTGAGACACATGAAACACATCATGTAAATTCACGTTTAAGAGCAGAAAAGTGACCTAATAAGACACCTCACCTATCTTCTCTGATATCTGATACGGACCAATAAAACACGACGTAAGCTTTCTCAACTTCAAAGCTCTATGAACACCACTTGCCAGAGTAACTCTAAAAAACACATGATCATCTTTCTTGAACTCAAGGTCCTTTCTCCTCTTATATGATAACTCTTCTAACGACTCCAAGAAGCCTTCATCTTCTCTTGGATTATCTTTATCTTTTCAGTTGTCTCTTGTACAACCTCAGGTCCGAGTACATCGCTCTCTCTCGACTCATACCAATATAATGGAGTTCTACACCTCCTACCGTACAATGCTTTATACAGTGTCATCCCAATACTAGAATGGAAACTGTTATTATAAGTAAATTCAATCAATGGAAAGTGACTATCCAAAGCTCCTCCTTATTCTAGCACACAATCCCTCAACAAATCTTCTTTCCTCCTGTCCATCCGTTTGAGGATGATATGCAGAACTCAACCTCAACTTAGTACCAAAGGCATTCTGCAAACCTATCCAAAATTTTGACGTAAACCTCAGATCTTTATCCGACACGATACTCGAAGGTATTCCATGCAACTTCATAATTTCTCTAATATACATCTCAGCTAACTTATCCATAGGATGATTGATCTTCATCGGTAAGAAATGAGCCAACTTAGTCAACCTATCCACAATCACCCAAATTGAATAATTTCCTTTAGCAGTCTTTGGAAAACGCGACACCAAGTCTATGGAAACACTGTCCCACTTCCATTCTGGAATACTCAATGATTGCATAAGACCTATAGGCTTCTGATGTTCAATCTTCGACTTCTGACAAGTCAAACAAGAACAAACAAACTTAGCGATCTCATTCTTCATACCAGGCCACCAAAATAACTTCTTCAAGTCTTGTTACATCTTCGTAGCACCGGGATGAATACTCAACCCACTTCTATGTGCTTCCTCAAGAATACCTTTCTTAAGCTTTGGAACATCCGGAACATACACTATATCGCCAAACCTCATTACACCATTCTCGTCAGTTCTAAACTTATCTCATTTATCCTGGTTAATTAAAGTCAATTGGTCGACTAACCTCAAATAAAACTTCTGACCTTCATGGATTTCTTCCATAATACCACTAGTCAGCTTCAACATTCCTAACCTTACACTATTAAGAGTCTCTTCATACACCAAGCTCAGATATTGTTCGATCATCTCTAACTCTCGAACCATAAGCATTGGGATATGCATCAACTTCCTACTCAATGCATCAACAACTACATTTGCCTTATCAGGATGGTAACTTAAATCAAAGTCATAATCTTTCAACAATTCAGGCCACCTTCTCTGTCTCATATTCAATTCTTTTTTGTCAAATAAGTACTTCAAACTCTTGTGATCACTGAACATTTAGAATTTAGAACCAAAAAGATAATGTCTCCAAATCTTTAATACAAACACCACCACTGCTAGCTCTAAGTCATGCGTATGATAGTTCCTTTCATGAACTCTGAGTTATCTAGAAGCATAAGCAACAACCTATCCACTATGAATTAGCATACTAACAAGTCCCATCTTATACGCATCATAATACACCACAAAAGACTCACTCAGATTAGGAAAAATCAACACCAGAGCGGTCGTTAACCTCTTCTTTAATTCTACAAAGCTTTCTTCGTACATAACATCCCGCACATAAGCTTGACCCTTTCGAGTCAACTGAGTCAACGAAAATGCCAACTTAGAAAATCCTTCAATGAACCTTCAATAGTAACCTACCAAACCAAGAAAACTTTGAACCTCAGTTGCAGACTTTGAAGTCTCCCACTACAATACAACATCTTAGAAGGATCTATAGCAATTCCACCACTAGAAATCACATGAATAAGAAAACTAACTTTCTTTAGCCAAAATTCTCACTTCGACAACTTTGCAATAATTTATTTTCCTTTAGCACTTGCAACACCATTCGCAAATGTTCAACATGCTCTTCTCCCGTCTTAGAATATATCATAATATCATCAACAAAGACCACAACAAACTTATCCAGGTAGGAATGAAAAGTTCTATTCATATATTCCATGAAAACACTTGGCGTAATAGATACATTGAATGGCATCAAAATGTATTCATAATGACCATACCTCGTTCAGAAAGACATCTTCGGAATATCATGTAGTTTAAATCGAATTTGATGATAACCTTATCTTAAATCAATCTTGCTGAAAACACACGCATTTACTAACTGATCCATCAAATCATCGATCCTCAAAAGTGGATACTTATTCTTAATCGTCACTTTTTTCAACTGTTTGTAATCTACACACAACCTCATACTCCTATCTTTCTTCTTAACTAGTAACACAAGAGCACCCCACAGTGAAACACTCGGTCGAACAAACTTCTTCTCGAGCATCTCTTCCAATTGTTTCTTCAACTCGCTAAACTCCGAAGCTGGCATTTTGTAAGGAGTCATTGACACCAGACTTATACCTGGCACCAAATCTATAGAAAACTCCACTTCATGTTCAGGAGGTTAATTACTAATGTCATCTGGAAACACCTCTAGAAATTCACAAACAACCGATAATTCCGTATTCGCCTCTTTACCATCAACTTGCGACGATGCAAACATCACAAACATCAAGGCTTCATCTTCTAAAAGTTTGTTCACTTGCTTAGCGGTCAACAACATCAATTCTCCATTTTCACCAAACTTAGGGAACCTCAACGTCTTATTATAACAATTAATATGAACAAAGTTGAAATCCAACCAGTTCATTCCAAGAATCACATCGGTTTGGTGTAAGGGAAGACACACCAAATCCATCGTAAAACTCTTGCCATAAATAGTCAAAGGACACTTCAAACAAACATAAGTAGTAGTAATAGAACCACTAGTAGAAGTATCTATCACCATACTACCATTCATATCAGACAATTCTAATTCCAACTTAGTATCACATTCAAGCAAAATAAACAAATGAGTAGCACCAATGTCAATAATAGCAACTAATTCAACATCATTAATAAAACAAATACCTCGAATCAAGTTGTCCTTCTTAGGTTCCTCTGATCCACTCACCGTGAACACTTTACCATTGGTCTAATAAGTAGCATCCTTCCTTAGTTTCTGACACTGGGTACTGATATGACCCTGCTCCCCACAATTGAAACAAGTCGGGCCATCGTTCTTGCATTCAGGAGCATGATGGCCAGACTTACCACACTTGTAACACCTCAACACCTTATTCTCACATTCATTATATTGCTAACCTTGTTCACCATACCTATAACACTTGATAGAAGCAGAAGCTCCTCCCCTACTTGTCTTCTTCCCATCATAAGCCTTTTGTTTCCCTTTATCATTTGAGGCATCATAAGGCTTCTTACAATCTTGATACTACTTTCCTCTTTTCTCGTTCAAGCTCTTATAATGAGCTGAATGAGCTTTGCTACCCTCCTTATAGATTCTGCAGCTATTCACCAACTCTGAAAACACACGAATCTGCTAACATCCAATCATCCGCTTGATCTCCGGATGCAAACCATTCTCAAACTTGATACACTTTGAGAACTCAACAGTTGCTTCGCTGTAATGTGGATAAACCTTTTCCAGTTCCACAAACCTTGAAGCATACCCAGTCACTATCAAACTTCCTTATTTCAACTCCAAAAACTCGACCTCTTTCTTCCCGCACACATGTTCAAGAAAATACTTCCTCAGAAACTCTTTACTGAACACAACCCAAGTAATCACTTCACTGAGAGTTGTCAATATCTAACGAGTATCGACCCACCAGTCATCAGCTTCCTCTTCCATTTGATGCGTACCAAACCGCATTTCCTATGCCTTTGAGCAATCCATAACTCGAAAGATTATCTCAATCTCCTTGAGCAAAACTTGGGCTCCATCAGGACCAAACCTACCTTTGAAAACAGGCGGATGATTCCTCTAGAACGTCTCTAAAACATGGGATCCATCATTAGGTTGATATTACACAGCTTAAGCAACAACCTACAAAGCAGCAACAAGTGCAACATTGTTCCTTCCATCCATTTCTCTGTTTCACACCAATAACAATCACAATGGTTAGAAACTATCTCGACAATATTCCACTGTCACATATTACAAACTCAATAACCTGGCTGAACCAACTGACTTGCTCTGATACCACTAATGTAACACCCTTCTAAATCCCAAGAAATATTGACAATTATTTTAATAAATAAGTTAGAGTATATCACTAAACAGGATGTCACATCTTCATGAAAACATCATAACAATATATCCTGCTCCGTAACACGGGTTTTCAAAACATTTAACAAGATATGTTCAATATTTAGTCCTTCAAATCACTGCAGCGGAAATCATAGTTCAAAACACCTCATTATAATACTTCATAAAATTAGTCATACTTCATAACTCATACTTATAATTCAAAACATCTCGAGTACCACGTATGGTGACTCACCATCTTAAAACAAAACAAAGAACATAAGTTCCAATAATTTGATCCCAACCCCGATGTTACATATCATATCAAGACTCCCTTTATTCAACAAAAGCAAATAAATACAATCCAAAGCTATCCTCTAATGCTTCTACGAACTATTATTGATCACTTGCGCGTTACCCATGTGGAGGCAACATTCAAACATAAAAAGTGAGTAAATCATAATCATTATATAAGACATTAGGAATAGACATAATAAATATGCACATAAGAAAGATTTCTCACATCATCATACCTTCATGTTATACTCACACCTTCACAACCTCATCATTACATGAACACATATCATCATATGCAATGTATCATTAAGCATCACAGAGAAATAATTATACAATGTCACATACAATTAAATGCAACATCATAGACTCATGCACGTGGTACCAAAACTTCATTGATGACTCAATCATTGTTATCTCCAACTATCTCCACCATAGGATCAATTCCAGCTTAGAACCAGAGCACTTCACAAGTTTGCACTCAATCCAAACTATGAGATTGATGCCTTCACTGGATAATCCTCCTATCATCTTTTCTGGACCGAAGCCCTATTAACATCATTGGACCGAAGTCTTAAACTGTTCCATGAATGCAATGATGCGTAACAATATATTTAATACAACCATGACTAGTCAACACGCATCACCATTCATGATTCATCACAAACATCATCATATCATCATAGTAATCAACACAACATCATAACATCATCATAGTAATCAACACAACATCATAACATCATCATCATAGACAAAGAATCATCATAAGAAAAACATCATTGCGATTCAACACGGGGAACCTTTTTCTATTCTAACTTAGGTCTCAGAGATATACTCATTAATTCTCACATTTCTCCATATAATTAAAGTTTATTGCGTTAGCTATACAAAGCTTCTAACGGTACCTTAATCCGAGCTCTAGAACTAAAGTTATGATCTTTTTAAGATTTCCAACTTGGACAACCAATTTTGCCTTCCATCGCCTGGCGACACAATTCTGTCCCCTGGTAACACAATTCTGTCGCCTAGTGATTCTACCTTTGCATCACACTTCTCCTGGTGACGCTTGGAGCGACACATTACAAAATCTAGCTCTAATATGCCTCCCTTAGCCCCCACCTTTTCTTGACAATGTATCTTCGCCCAACGAAACTAAATTTGTCGCCAGACGACACAACACGGACATGGTTTTCCTATTGTGATTTCCAACAAAAACCAGTCCAATTCTCTTGCGATTTATCATGTTACGGGTCCTAAAACACTATCTAATCACATGGTTTCATCATCTATAAACAACCTATAATACTATACTCATTATACATCAATTATAAACCATTATTCATCACCAATTCATCAATTTCTCATCAAACAACACCAAATCACGATCTACCAATCCCTAAGTCAATCTACCAATCATCTAAACCTTAAATCAAATATAATAACAATGATAAAACTCCTCTTATCTTAAGATTATAGCAGCAATTCAACTTCTCTTTGGTTCTCTATCGAAATCTCTTTCCTCTTTCTGCCCTAGCCTCCTTTCTCCACATCGTCAGTTTCTTTCTCCCAATTCTACGATAGTTCTACAATGACTTTATTTTCCCCTAATTCCTTGTATAAACTTTAGACCTCTAATATCAAACTTCCCACCTTGTCCTTACTTATTCTCCACTAATTACCATCTTACCCTTATTTTCTCTACAGTTCTATTGTTGTACTTTTCCCAATTAAAATAATTCTAAACAATTATTTTAATTATTCCAAAATACTAATAATCCTCTTAATTAGTCTAATTCTCATTATGCTACACATAGCAACCCATCATACATCATAGTCATCCAAACATCACATTCGAACATCATGTTTATCTCAATCATCATGGCACACTTCATATTCATCATAGTATCACAAATCACTATATAGGACCACATCTAATCATCAAGACACGAAACACTTCACATTGACTCATATAATCACGCTAAATTAATCAATTAAATAATTAATCTAGAATTCAAGGTGTTACATTTTATCCTTTCATAGAAAAAAGAATAGTTGTTATTCTAATGCTAATTTGTTGTCACAATATTGATATGGTACTTTGAAGTCGTGTAGAAAGTAGAGGAGTCACGCCCTTCACAAGTGGCTTGAACCAATGCTTTGTATTTTTCCTTAGATGTGAATCTAAAAAATATAAATTGTTCTTTCTTTTTCAGCTTATCAATGACTTATCAAAAAAGAAGCAAATGCTTGTTCAGAACCTCCTAGTGTCAGGACACATCCCCTAATCAGAATACAAGAAGCCTTTGAGATTAATTACAAATGATGAGCTAAAGTATAACCCTTTTCATGGGTTTTTATTGAAACACATAATCCTACTAACATATTTTCATTAGTAGATGCATCAAGAAACTGACTCAGTTTACTTACATCATATACAATTTATGATCTAGAATGAGTTAGATATAACAACATATATTTACGAAACTCCAATATAACTTCTCCAACTATTATCAATCAAGGAAAGGTGTCACGAATCTTTACAAGACGAAAACACGAAACTCATTTCTTTGTCTTCCTCTTCACATTTCAGATACGTACATAAAAAACTACCACCATTCATTTTACGAGTTATGTTGTTGTTGTTAAAACTATTAGTATTTTAGGGTTTATTTTTTTCTGTTGTTGATCAGACACTAAATCATATATGTTATATAAGTTGAGTTATATATGTTGTTTTTTGTTGAGATAAGTAAACATTATGTAATTGTTGTGGTTTTTGTAGTTATGTTGTTGTTTAATGTTGATATAGGTAAAATATTGTGTTATTTTTGTTTTTTTGCCCTATGTTGTTGTGTAAATATAGAATTTCACACCCATTTTTTAGATATATTACACCCGTTATGATCAGGTGTAATATCAAAGGGTGAGATATGAATGAAGAATTTACACCCGTTTAAAATAGGTGTATAGAAAGGGTATATTACACCCTATTTTTTATAAATGCGAGTGTAAATTGTTATATATATACACTGAATTTAAACGAATTTATAGCATATTTGAGATATAACGGGTGTAAAATATCAAATATTTACATTAAATTTAAAAAAAAATTTACATCCTATAGTAGATAAAACAAGTGTAAACTTTCACATGTGTACATTGAGTTAAACGAATTTACATCCTAATTTCAATATAATGGGTGTAAAAGGTCAAATATTTACACTAAATTTTAAGGAATTTACACCCTATTTTAATTAAATCTGGTGTAGAATGATATTTACCAGGAATTTTAAGAATTTACACCATTTTTTAGATATAACGAGTGTAAATTGTTTAAAAATTACATTGAATTTCAACAAATTTACACCCAGTTTTAGATATAAGGTGTAAAAGAACTCAATTTTTTAAATGATTTTTTTATAAATTCATTAAACAAAGAAAATGAGCTAACAAAAATAAACTTATTTTCTCATCTTCATGTATTTCGTACCAACAAGTTACAAATTAACACATCAATAAAAAATTGTATGCATATGTAAAAAAATTCAACCCTTTTCTTCATGTAACTTGTACCAACAAATCATTCATTAAACAAAAACTATACCTTTATGTAACTTGTATGCCAAAGTTGAAATAATTGTATCCCTATTGAAATAAATGTAAAACTTCTATCAAACTCAAATATACTATCCGACAAGCTAATTGAAAAAATTTTTGATAATTATCTATGTCAATCCATTTATCTTAACAGATTACAAGGTATATTACAACATATTAAGCTTCTAGTATTCAATTATGAATATATTTGTGTCTAGTTTCATGCTTTAGAGCTTTAGTGATCATCTATTACAATACAAAATATTTACGGACATTGATATAATTTGAGAGTACTGTATAACTGTTAAAATCACTAAAAAAGCCACCCAGAACTACATTGGTAAAGTGAAGTTACACATAGAAATCTTCACTATTGAATTGCTTCTCCTAGATGAAAAGGTATATGAATATGACTTTTTTGAACTTTTAATTTTTTAAATTATATTTATATCTCACAAAATGTTTTGGTTATTTATTTTATTTGTCAAAGATTAAAGCTTCTATAAAGAAGAAGGATATCAAACAACATGGAAAAACTGTTGAGTTGGGGGCCTTTTATATCAGAGAAATTTTTTTGGTCTTAATGAATAATGGAAAATATGAGTCCACCAATCATATATACAAACTTACTTTCATTGGAAGCACTGTATTGCAGAAAAAAAACTTCTACCGAAATTCCTCCAAATCATTTCAATTTCACAAAATTCACAGAAATCCTCAGTGCCGACAATGACAAGTGTCTTTTGATGAGTTAGATTTTTTTCTAACATTAATTTTCATTTAATTATTTATTTACATGTTATTTTATCAATTCTAATTATTCATTATAAATATTGTTTGTTTGTAGATTTCTAATTATTTATTATAAATATTATTTGTTTGTAGATGTAATTGGACATGTGGTTGGAAAGACTGATATTAAAGAGGTTGAATCAAAAGAAAAAGGATCAAACTGGGATTTAACTCTTGAAGACCTTGAGTAAGTACAATTAACATTAGTTAACTTTTTTTTTTTCCGGTTATACAATAAAAAAAAGAAAAGATATAAAAATAAACTAAAATAAAAATAATTATGGTGTTAATATTATGCTGCATATGATTATGTTGTTTATATGTTAAAAGAATATGAATTTTCAGGAGCAATAATATTATCTGCACTTTATGGGACCATTTTGCTGAAGAAATGAATTAGTATCTATGCAGGCTTAAAGTGTTTGATGGTAATTATATTATATGATATTTATTTTTAATATTTTAGGATTTTTATAAAACTAATTAATTTTTTTGTTTTGTTTTTGTATGATTGATTATTTTATTCTAATTCAAATTCGTAGGTCAATCGAGAATTGCTAATACTTTCAATGAAATCAAATTGCTTATCAATTCTAACTTCGAAGAATTTTGTGACTATAAAAATAAAAGTATGTGCTTCTTTATCATGTGTTGTAGACACACTATTTATTTTAAGTAATTGTATTATTTAATTATTATTTTCTTATATAATATATAAATTACAGGTTCAAAAGCGGAAATATATCTTTAACTCAAGAGCTTAGTCAGATAGATTGATAGTCTTCAATTTTTTTGGATGATGATCTACTCCAAATTGAATATATGAAAATTTTCGATTTTATTCAAGCTAAACAGGTTTTATTTTAATTTTATTTTATAAATGTAATTTCTTTTTACATTAACTATTTATATGCGTTCATAATAACTGATTGTTAAAATTACATTCTTAAAATTATGCAGAAGCGTGTATGTATTGTCTTGGCTAAAATTATCGATATAAACACTAATAAAAATTGGTACTATGATTCATGCGATATATGTTTGAAGAAGGTTGAACGTGTTTGCACAAAATACTTTTGTGAACAATGTGATGCATTAGTCAAAGCTATTATAAGGTATTATTTTTTTATTTTATATTATTAACATTTACTTTATTTTTTATATTAATTTATTATGTATATATGATATCATAATCATTATTATCAGGTTTAAGGTGCACATAAATGTTTTGGATGAGGGTGGATCAACTACATTTATTTTATTTGATAGAGTTCCTTCACATTATTTAAGCAAAACTGCAAAAAAAGAATTATTAAATTCAGGAGCAAATGTAATGTTTTTTTTACGTATATATATTTTATTTTTTAAAATTCTATTTTAACAATGAATATTTTTGTTAATTGGTTACTGATCTGACCTGATCAGAAGGTTTGGACCGTCACGGCTGGTTCCGAGCAGAAAGCTTTTTTTGACGAGGTGGGGGGTACCTGCAAGACACTCCGATGCTGAAGTAAATAGGAGTACGAGCAGATAATAGAAGTTGAGGTTAGAATGATGAATACCTGACCCTCTGGAAACAGAGGGTATTTATAGCCCCCAGCGCTGGGCCAAGGTCCCTTCATTGGGCCGGGCGGATTTGGCCCAATGGAGGAACTGCCAGGTTCTACGTGGGTAGTGGGGACCCGCACGTGGTCCCCTTCCTGGATGTGCTGCGTGAAGTGCGGGCGGACGAAGACGCGGTCCTTCCGGAGTATCGTTGGGGGAACTGTGGACTGAGTCTGCCCTAGTAGGGATGCTCGAGACAACGTCGAGCTGGACAGCATGGTGTCGAGCTGGACGGCAGGGTGTCGAGCTGGGTGTCGGGACGTCGAGCTGGACGGCAGGGTGTCGAGCTGGGTGTCGGGACGTCGAGCTGGACGTCAAGAGGTGGAGCTGGACATCATCACTTGGAGTTGGACAGTGGGATGTCGAGCTGGACATCACGATGTCGGGCACGGACGTGACCCTTTTGCTCGGCGTGAACCACAGTAAGTCCCTTTGGATTGGGCCTTAGTAATGCTTTTGGGCCTGTCGGGCCCAGTCCAGAACAGGAGCCCCCCAAGTCGTGGTTCCTTGGCGAGGAGCCATGACTTGAACCCAAGTTACTCCCTTGTTGAGGTCTCGTGCCCGGGATAGAGGTGCGGGCCCTCGAGGGCCTCCTCGTGTCGTGCTTGGAGACGTCCTCGGTGGTGGATGCGCGGAGGATCCTTACCGGGCGCGTCGGTTGAGCACACGAGGTATCTTTCGGGAACTGTGACGCCACCCTATGGGGGTAGGGTTATCATTGCGTTGGGAGCAGTGCGTCGAGGAGACGGAGTCCGTGGTTGCCCGAGGCGACGTTTGGTATTCCACGTCATCACTATAAATAGGAACCTTGGGCCCCATAATACGTTTTCCGCTCTCCGTGCTCTCTCTCTGCTGCTGCTCTTCCACATTTTCTCCAGTTGCGACTTCTCGTCTCAGATTCTTCCATTTCGTAGCCAGATCTCACACTTTGATCCAAGTAAGTGATCTACTTTCTTCATTTTCCCGTTTAGAATGCATGATTCCTGGATTTGTAGATGTTTTAGGACCGTACGCGTGGGATTAGCCCGTTAAACTCGTATTTAGGCCGACGTATTCATGTCTAGGACCGGCAAACGCGTGTTTGTGGCCGGCACATTCATAGTTTTGGGTGAAAAACTTCAGGGCTGCCCGGGGTCTTCATGATCCAGGGCGCCTGATTCATGATCGCGCCCGGTATGTCCATGGTCGTGGCCGTGGTCTTCATGGTGCGGCTCGCCATGTTCATACCTCGGGTCGACATGCTTGAAGAGTGGTCGCGCAATTGGTTTGAGGAAGACCATCGGGTCCAGGGAGTCGGGGAGGCGTCCATTTGTGGAAACGGACTTATGTAGTCGTGTATTGGACGATGTGATTTTGTCGAGCGTAGGACTTCGTGCTCAACTGATTGGTTTCCCGTGCTCTGCAGGTAACCATGGCGGACGAGCCGAGCTCCTCCGGACGTCGTGATTGTGAAGAACAGAGTGCCGACGAATCGGCCACCCTGATTGATACCGTGACCGACCCATTGCTGGAATGGGTGGGTGTCGAGCCGCGGGGGACAGCGTCGGTATATAGTCGGGATGACCGTCGTCCATTCACTGCTATTGAAGAGGGTCAAGACGAGCCCAGCTTCCAACAAAACTTCGTAGTCATGATTCCGTCGACCGGCGCAAGGATTTGCTCGGTCTATCCGAATTACAGCCTCGCGATGTATGAGATCGCGTTTAAAGACCTAGGGCTGCGGCTGCCGTTCACTGATTTTCAGGCCGGGGTTTTTATGCACTTGGAGCTGGCCCCGTCCCAGCTACACCCAAACTCTCTCGCCTTCATCCGGGCGTTTGAGTTGACGTGTCGCTACCTGAGGATAGGGGCGACCATCCCTCTTTTCTTTCGGGTATTTCACCTGCAGCGTCAGTCCCGAGGAGGGAAGCATAGCTGGGTCTCCCTGAAGCAGTCGAGGAGACTTTTTAAGATGTATATGGACTCCGTGAGGGGGTTTAAGGACAAGTGGTACGTGGTACGCCCAATTACCGATGCTGCTTTAGATTCCCTTTTCGAGGAGGAGGGGTCAGTGAGCGACGATGATGGGGAGACGATGGTGGCCGACGACGGGAGCCCTGTGTTGGGTCGTAGGGCTAAATTCCCGGTGTACTGGATGTCCCGACATTACGAGCACGAGACAGGTTATTACCATACCGCTGTCGGGGACATGTGCTCGGAAGATCAGCGGGCGTACGACGCTCTTTGCCGGTTTGTCGACAGTTTTCATCCCGCCCGATGGGTTACGCGGGAAGGGGATGATATCCTGGACAAAGACGGTTACCCGACGTTCGAGTCTCGCCCGATCGACACCAAGGCGCTGGTGGAATGTCCGACATACAGGCAGGCTGCCCGCCTGTTAGGTTGTTTGCTTGAAATTCTTTATTCGTCATTTATTCATGCAGCTTGCTCGATACTGACTTTTCCTTTATCTCGTGCAGGTACGATGGCTAGCCGACATGAAAGGCTCTTGAAACTGTCCTGCGACCAGAGGCGGGGCAGGAGGGTCGTAAAGGCCCCACAGGCGACGAGGATGGGTCCCCCACCCGGTCCAAATGTTCCCTAGCAGGTGAGGGTGGACTCGCCGTCGAGCTCTGGGCCCACGTCGGATCCGGAGGTCGAGGAGATCGACCCCAGCGCCGTTTTGACGCAGAGGAAGAGGACCCGTGTAGAGGGTGGTTCGACTGTCGGCGAGGACGCCGACGCTATTAAATCTTTCGCCTTCCCTCCTTGTTTCGAAGAGGCGGGCTTTTTCGAGCGATTCCCACCGACAGTGGTTGCCCATGAAGCTGAGGCCATAAAGAAGATGAGTAAAGAGGAAAGGAAGGCGTATCTGGCCGCCAGCGTAGACGGGCTGGTAAAAATGGCCGAAATGGCTTTGGTGTTATCTGAGGATGCAGGGGATGCTCCCCGTGTTGAAGAGCTCGAGCAGGAGAAGGCGGCGCTGACCGCGAGCTCGCGGAAATTGAAGGTCGCTCTGGAACGCTCCGAGGGGATGTTTCGAGAGCAGACCGCGATGCTCGATGCTGAGAGGGAGATGTTGACCCTAGAGAAGGAGAAATCGGGAAAGTTGACTGAGGAAGGGGAGCTTCTTCGGGCGGACAGGGATCGCCTGGTGGCCGAAGTCGAACGTTTGGGTAAACAGGTCGAGGAAATGCATGCTACCCTGCAACCTGCCGAAGATGAGCCCGAGGACATAGTAGCTTTGAAGAGTCGGGCGGAGCTGGTCGCTCATATCCGGCTCCTCGAGGTGGACTGCATCGGTGCTCTGGAGGACGGGTTCAACTCTGCGGTCGATCAGCTCTCATTGCTAAACCCTGGCCTGGTCACTGAGGGTATCGGTCACACACACCGGGTTGTAGGTGGCGCGATCATTCCTCCGCCAGACTCTCCCAGCGTCGACAATGATGATTCCTTGGAAGTCTGAGTAGGATAGCGGGCCTGCGTGCTCTTGATATTTGTATTCTTTGGGCCTGCGTGCCCGTTTATTGTATGTTACGAACATCGCCGGCCTTCTTGGTCGGTTTAATATTGTTTTGTCGCCTTCGGGCATTTATATCAATGTTGTTTTACATTTTGGATTTTTTTGCCCTTGTTTGAAATCGTACATTTGCATGAATTTAGCCTAAGCCACGGGCCCGAGGAGTGCCCGTCAGCGGCCTTAATTTGGCGAGCGAGTATGCTCGTCTCCGTTTGTATGCGTTCCCGGCCCTATTTCGATTGGCCAGAACCACCTAAGTGTTGCGCTCGAGGGGAGAGATTTTCTTGACCCTTGTAGATGTCCCGTTATCCTTGATGGAATGTCGGGCATTTCGGAGCGTGGTTTCTCAGTCGGGCGTGGAGCCCGTTAGGGACGATTCGCCCTTGGCGTGAACTGCCCATCGTGAGCTGGGTGTTCTGCCTTATGGGTACGACGACGGTGGGGCTCAGTACAGTTGTCCACGTCGGGCACTATCGATCGTCACCGTTTACCGTGCGATGCTGTGCTATTTTGGTCGTACGTCGGGCTTGTACCTTAGCCTTGTACGAAATTGGACGTTTTTCCTTGTTGACCGAGCGCGTGTGCTGCTGGTCGAGGGTCCCAGGTGTTGACAGTTTCTAACTGTAGTACTGCTTTAGCTTAGCAGCATTCCAGGGTCGTGGTAATGGCTCTCCGTCTAAACTGCTCGAGGTAGTATGCCCCGGTACCCGTGGTGCCGTGGACGCGGTAAGGTCCTTCTCAGTTCGCGGCCAACTTCCCTTCGCGGGAATCTTTCTGGTTCCTGCGTAGTACCAGGCTGCCTATTTCGAACTCGCGCTTGATGACCTTGTCGTTGTGGCGTAGAGCCACTCGTTGTTTAAGGGCGGCTTCGCGCAGGGCAGCCCCCGATCGGATTTCCTCGACTAGGTCGAGTTCATCCCTTAATGCTTCGTCGTTCATTTCTTCGTCGAGGGGTTCCTCCATTCGTCGGGATGGTTCCATGATTTCGACCGGGATGACGGCTTCGGTGCCGTAGGTCAGTCGGAATGGTGTTTCCCCAGTCGTTGAGTGGGGTGTGGTGCGGTATGCCCACAGGACGCTGTGGAGCTCCTCGACCCATCCTCTTTTGGCTTCGCCGAGTCGACGTTTGAGCCCTCGGAGGATGACTCTGTTCGCGGCTTCGGCTTGCCCGTTGGTCTGAGGGTGTTCGACCGACGTGAAGTGTTGTTTGGTCCCCAATTTGGTGACGAAGTCTCGGAATCCGTGGTCGGTGAACTGGGTACCGTTGTCGGTCACCAGTGCCTGCGGAATTCCGAACCTGGCGAGCACGTTTCTTTTGTAGAAACGGAGGATGTTGTGTGAGGTGATTTTTGCGAGTGCCTCGGCCTCGATCCACTTCGTGAAGTAATCCACGGCGACGATTAGAAATTTGTTCTGGTAGGTCCCTTGCACGAAGGGCCCGAGGATGTCCATAACTGTAGTACTGCTTTAGCTTAGCAGCATTCCAGGGTCGTGGTAATGGCTCTCCGTCTAACTGCTCGAGGTATTACGCCCCGGTACCCGTGGTGCCGTGGACGCGGTAAGGTCCTTCCCAGTTCGCGGCCAACTTCCCTTCGCGGGAATCTTTCTGGTTCCTGCGTAGTACCAGGCTGCCTATTTCGAACTCGCGCTTGATGACCTTGTCGTTGTGGCGTAGAGCCACTCTTTGTTTGAGGGCGGCTTCGCGCAGGGCAGCCCCCGATCGGATTTCCTCGACTAGGTCGAGTTCATCCCTTAATGCTTCGTCGTTCATTTCTTCGTCGAGGGGTTCCTCCGTTCGTCGGGATGGTTCCATGATTTCGACCGGGATGACGGCTTCGGTGCCGTAGGTCAGTCGGAATGGTGTTTCCCCAGTCGTTGAGTGGGGTGTGGTGCGGTATGCCCACAGGACGCTGTGGAGCTCCTCGACCCATCCTCTTTTGGCTTCGCCGAGTCGGCGTTTGAGCCCTCGGAGGATGACTCTGTTTGCGGCTTCGGCTTGCCCATTGGTCTGAGGGTGTTCGACCGACGTGAAGTGTTGTTTGGTCCCCAGTTTGGTGACGAAGTCTCGGAATCCGTGGTCGGTGAACTGGGTACCGTTGTCGGTCACCAGTGCCTGCGGAATTCCGAACCTGGCGAGCACGTTTCTTTTGTAGAAACGGAGGATGTTGTGTGAGGTGATTTTTGCGAGTGCCTCGGCCTCGATCCACTTCGTGAAGTAATCCACAGCGACGATTAGAAATTTGTTCTGGTAGGTCCCTTGCACGAAGGGCCCGAGGATGTCCATAACTGTAGTACTGCTTTAGCTTAGCAGCATTCCAGGGTCGTGGTAATGGCTCTCCGTCTAACTGCTCGAGGTATTACGCCCCGGTACCCGTGGTGCCGTGGACGCAGTAAGGTCCTTCCCAGTTCGCGGCCAACTTCCCTTCGCGGGAATCTTTCTGGTTCCTGCGTAGTACCAGGCTGCCTATTTCGAACTCGCGCTTGATGACCTTGTCGTTGTGGCGTAGAGCCACTCGTTGTTTGAGGGAGGCTTCGCGCAGGGCAGCCCCCGATCGGATTTCCTCGACTAGGTCGAGTTCATCCCTTAATGCTTCGTCGTTCATTTCTTCGTCGAGGGGTTCCTCCGTTTGTCGGGATGGTTCCATGATTTCGACCGGGATGACGGCTTCGGTGCCGTAGGTCAGTCGGAATGGTGTTTCCCCAGTCGTTGAGTGGGGTGTGGTGCGGTATGCCCACAGGACGCTGTGGAGCTCCTCGACCCATCCTCTTTTGGCTTCGCCGAGTCGGCGTTTGAGCCCTCGGAGGATGACTTTGTTCGCGGCTTCGGCTTGCCCGTTGGTCTGAGGGTGTTCGACCGACGTGAAGTGTTGTTTGGTCCCCAGTTTGGTGACGAAGTCTCGGAATCCGTGGTCGGTGAACTGGGTACCGTTGTCGGTCACCAGTGCCTGCGGAATTCCGAACCTGGCGAGCACGTTTCTTTTGTAGAAACGGAGGATGTTGTGTGAGGTGATTTTTGCGAGTGCCTCGGCCTCGATCCACTTCGTGAAGTAATCCACGGCGACGATTAGAAATTTGTTCTGGTAGGTCCCTTGCACGAAGGGCCCGAGGATGTCCATGCCCCACCAGGCGAACGGCCATGGGGACGACAATGTATTCAGCTCGTGCGGGGGTGCGAGGTGCATATCCCCGTGCTTCTGGCACTTGTCACATTTTTTCACGTGTTCCTTGGCGTCCTGTTGCATCGTCGGCCAGTAGTATCCTGCTCGAAGGGCTTTCCTTGCCAAGTATTTACCGCCCATGTGCTGGGCGTTGATACCTTCGTGTATCTCCCGTAGTACGTCGGGGATGGCGGACTCGTCGATGCATTTCAGGAGGGGAATGGAGAATCCTCTTCGGTACAGTTTCTGCTCGAGGACAACATAGGAACATGCTCGTCGCTTGATTATGGCAGCGTCGGCCTGGTTCGATGGGAGTTCTCCCTTTGTTAGGAAATTATAGACCGGGGTCATCCAAGACGTGGCGTCCCCGATGGCGTGGACCTCGACCGTAGTCGAGGGTGGTTCGATGCTTGGTCGTGCCAGAGATTCCTGGATGACGGATTTATTCCCGCCCTTCTTTCGTGTGCTCGCGAGTTTGGACAAGATGTCCGCCCTCGTGTTTTGCTCGCGGGGAACATGAGAAATTTCTGCACGTACGAACTTTGCCATGTGTTTTTTGACTAAGTTCAAGTACTCAATGAGGCTGTCATTTTTGGCCTGGTAGCTTCCCTGTACTTGAGAAGCGACGAGCTGGGAGTCGGTGTAAATTTGAACTTCGCGGGCTCCTAGGTCCTCGGCTAATCTTAGTCCTGCGAGCAGGGCTTCGTATTCTGCCTGGTTATTTGACGTCGGGAAGGAGAGAACCAAGGAGTGCTCGATTACCACGCCTTCTTCGTTTTCCAGGAGGATCCCTGCGCCGCTTCCAGACGAGCTGGAGGCTCCGTCGACGAAGATGGTCCACTTGTGTTCCTTCCCCGGGGGGATGTCGTTAGTGGTCATCTCCGCGACGAAGTCGGCCAAGGCTTGTGCTTTCAGGGCCTTCCTGCTCTCGTACTGAATGTCGAATTCAGAGAGTTCTAAGGACCACTTCAGCATTCTTCCTGCCATATCTGGCCGACCTAGGAGTTGCCTCACCGGCTGATCGGTTCGCACGATGATGGTGTGCGCTAGAAAGTAGTGTCTGAGCCTCCTCGTAGCGTTGACGAGGGCCAGAGCAACCTTCTCTATTTGTTGATATCTGCTCTCGGGGCCCTGTAAGGCTTTGCTCGTGAAGTAGACAGGTTTCTGCCCGTCATGGGTCTCGCGGACAAGAGCTGCACTGATGGCTTCGTTTGAAACTGCCAAGTATAGGTATAGTGGTTCGTCGTCATCTGGTCGAGATAACACGGGCGGTTGAGACAGGCTCTGCTTCAGATGGCGAAGTGCGTGTTCGCATTCCTCGGTCCATTCGAAGGCTGCTTCCTTCCGAAGGAGTTTGAAGAAGGGAAGGGCGTGCTGAGCGGACTTCGTGACGAAGCGTGATATTGACGTCAACATGTCGTTCATGATCTGTATCGACTTCTTCGACGTTGGTGTCGGGAGGTCGGAGAATGCCCGACACTTGTCGGGGTTGGCTTCAATCCCTCGTTCTGTTAGATAGAATCCGAGGAATTTTCCTGCCTTAACCCCAAACGTGCACTTCTCGGGGTTGAACCTCATTTTGCACTGTCTTGCTTGGGCGAAGACTGTCTTGAGATGAGCTGCGTGATCGGTGTCTGCTCGAGATTTGACGATCATGTCGTCCATATATACCTCGAGCATGTCGCCGATCTGTTCGTTGAACACTTTGTTCATCATGCGTTGGTAAGTTGCGCCGGCGTTCTTCAGTCCGAAGGGCATTACATTGTAGTAATAGTTGCCCGAGCTGGTCATGAACGCCGTGCAGCGTTTGTCGCCCAGGGCCATTGGGATTTGATTGTATCCCGAGTAGGCGTCCATGAACGACAAAGTCTTGTAGCCGGCCGAATTGTCGACCAGCATGTCAATGTTAGGTAGAGGAAAAGCATCCTTCGGGCAAGCCCGGTTGAGGTCGGTATAGTCAACACACATTCTCCATTTTCCATTATTCTTTTTAACAAGTACAACATTTGACAGCCAGGTGGAGTACCGGGCTTCAGAAATAAAATTTTCCTCTAAGAGGTCTTTTACAGCTTTTTCAGCAGCCTCCGTTTTTTCTGGAGACTGCCTACGCCTACGTTGTACTACGGCCTTGGCGGCTGGATCAATGGCGAGGTGATGACAGGCGACCTCAGGGTCGAGTCCGGGCATCTCTGCAGCGCTCCAGGCGAAGAGATCAGCATTCTCGCGCAGACAGGCCTTGATTTGCTTCCTGGCCAAGTCGGGGAGGTCTTTGCCAATCTTCACTCCCTTGGTCGGGTCTGCTCCGAGGGGAACGAGTTCAAAATCGCCGTCCGGAATAGGTCGGAGGGGGATTTGCTCGCTGGTCGGCTCGTCTTGGTCGAAGCGGGCGTCGAGGGCTATGGAGTCGACCTTTGGTGGAGCCTTCTGAACTTCTACCTCGGGGGATGCTCTGTCGGGCTCTTGCTTTGTCTTCTTTATGGGTCTGGTGCTGGTACCCACGTCGACAGTATCCCGTCCCCTTGAAGCGGCGTTGAAGCACCTGCGGGCAGCGGCGAGGTCTCCCTGGATGGTGGCTACCCTTGCCCTTTTGGTATAGAACTTCATTTTTAGATGGACAGTTGAGGGAACCGCTGTCAGCTCCGCCAATGTCGGCCTCCCCAAGATGCAATTGTATAGGGACGGGCAGTCAATGACGAGGAAGCGGACCTTCACCTGTCTTGTAGCTGTTCCTTCCCCGAACGTCACGAGGAGCTCGACATAACCCCAAGGTTTGGAAGTCGAGCCTTTGAAACCTTGAAGGTCTGAACCTATATATGGAGACAGATGTGAGTCATCCAGTTGCAAGGTCCGGAACAGCTGGCTGTACATCACGTCGACGGAACTCCCTTCGTCGACCAGGATGCGATGCACGTCAAAATTGGCCATCTTTGCCCTTATCAGCAAGGGGATGACTGCGTTCGGGGCTCCGCCGGGGAGCTCTTCTAAGTAGAAGGTGATGGGCTCTGATCTGCCCTTCACTCTTTCGAAAGTCACAGTTTGTGGAGGAGCTGCGTCGACCAATTCGTCCAACTTCCTCTTGGCTGAATTGATGGTGAGGTCGTTGAACCCGCCCCCGTTGATGACCATGGCGGAGGGGAAGTATTCCCACCTGCTGTGTGTCGTCAGGGGCTCCTGCAGGAGCTCGGGAATTTCGAAATCCTCGGGCCTGGTTACCGAGAAGGCGGTCTGGATTGGCACCGACTCGTCAGATGGTCGGGCATCTTCTTCGGGCTCCTTAGCTTCATGGGCGTCACGACGGGGAGCGTCGTTCCGCCTGTACTGTGCGAGCCTCCCTCCTTTGATGAGGGTTTCGATGGCGTCCTTGAGGTGGACGCAGTCCTCTGTCAAATGACCATGACTCCTATGGTACTGACAGTATTTATTTTTGTCTACCCCTGGCTTGGCAGGAGCTGGTCGGGGACGTTTGACGCCGCCGTCTTTAAAATTTGTGCTAGCACACTCCGCCAAAATACGCTCGCGGGAAGCCGTGAGCGGAGTGTACTCGGTGAAACGGCCCGAGGGGCCCCTTTGTTCCCAGACCTCCCGGGGTCGATCTTCCTTCCTCTTCTCTCCGGTACGTCGGGGAGGAGGGTCTTGTCTCGAGCTGCTGCTATGATTGCGAGCCCTGGAGTCTCGTGCCCTGTTGGCAGCTTCTCTCTCCTCGTAGTCCATGTATGCTCGGGCTTTGTCGAGGAGAGCATCAAAAGTTGCAGGTGGCTCAATACCCACAGCTTTTCTGAATTCTGTGCCGGGGAGGAGGCCCCTCTCCAGCAAATATCTTTTCATATGGTCCGCACAGGGGACCTGTATTGCTTCCCGGTTGAAGCGTTTGATGAATTCCCTCAAGGTTTCATCCTGCCTCTGGATGATGGCCTCGAGGGCCGCCTCGGTCTTCGGGTGGCGCCGAGAAGCTGTGAAGGAACTGATGAACTGGTTCTTCAGGTTCCGCCACGAGGTAATGGAGCCCGGGGCGAGTCCTTTATACCAGTCCATGGCCGCCTTCCTGAGAGTTGTGGGGAAGAGACGGCACTTAATGGGCCCCCCGACATTATGATAATGGAGCATGGCTTCGAACCCGTCAATGTGGTCGACTAGGTCCGCTACTCCATCATACTCCTTCAGGTGTGGGGGCTTCTCCATGCCCGGGGGAATAGGTGCGTCCATGATGGCCTGCGACAGGGGACCGCGGGGGTCGTCCTCGTCGCTCCTCTCCGGAGAAAGAGAAGGGGTCCTGTAGATATGTCTGGCACGATGATCGTGCTGAGATTCCCTCGAGCGTGATGCTCGATGGTTGAAGGTCACACGCCCGTCTCTGTTGTGCCTCCTGTCGTGCCTTGATGGGTCGCGACTGGGTTCTTCGGTAGGGATGACAGGCTGTCTCTCATATTGGGGCCGCCTCTGCTTTGGTGGGGGAGAGGGGCTCCTAGAGTTCTCCCTGTAGTGTCTCCGCGAGGGAGTAGGGTGTCGAACTTCTTCGACCCGAGGAGGTGGAGATGGTGGCCTCTGGTGCTTCCTCGGGGGTCGTCGATTATTTTCAAGTGCCCTCAGTCTTTCTCCTTGGGCAAATAGGAGATAATTTGTCTGGTTGATAGCCGCGAACAGTGCCTGAGTCGTGGCATCTGCCCCGGCAGGAACTTGGACTTCATAGAACCGGGCAGCTCTGCGGTAGGCGAGAGCCTCCGGGTCGTCTTCGAGTGCTGGAGGGGTCGTCGAGGATGACGCAGTGTTCCCCTCCCTGCGGGTGGAAGGTCCAGGGGCGGTTGTCACAGGGGTGGCATTGTGGCCGGGATCACCGGGATTGTCGAGGTGTCCATTCTTGTCCGCGGGACCGTTGTTAGTGTCGGTGACACGGACGTGCTGTTCTTCACGAGCTGGATCAGCCATGACAGGTAATTGAATTGAGCTTTGGTCTTTGGAATTGTTCGTTAGACGGGGAAGTTGTTTCCCACAGACGGCGCCACTGATCTGACCTGATCAGAAGGTTTGGACCGTCACGACTGGCTCCGAGCAGAAAGCTTTTTTTGACGAGGTGGGGGGGGTACCTGCAAGACACTCCGATGCTGAAGTAAGTAGGAGTACGAGCAGATAATAGAAGTTGAGGTTAGAATGATGAATACCTGACCCTCTGGAAACAGAGGGTATTTATAGCCCCCAGCGCTGGGCCAAGGTCCCTTCATTGGGCCGGGCGGATTTGGCCCAATGGAGGAACTGCCAGGTTCTACGTGGGTAGTGGGGACCCGCACGTGGTCCCCTTCCTGGATGTGCTGCGTGAAGTGCGGGCGGACGAAGACGCGGTCCTTCCGGAGTATCGTTGGGGGAACTGTGGACTGAGTCTGCCCTAGTAGGGATGCTCGAGACAACGTCGAGCTGGACAGCATGGTGTCGAGCTGGACGGCAGGGTGTCGAGCTGGGTGTCGGGACGTCGAGCTGGACGTCAAGAGGTGGAGCTGGACATCATCACTTGGAGTTGGACAGTGGGATGTCGAGCTGGACATCACGATGTCGGGCACGGACGTGACCCCTTTGCTCGGCGTGAACCACAGTAAGTCCCTTTGGATTGGGCCTTAGTAATGCTTTTGGGCCTGTCGGGCCCAGTCCAGAACAGTTACTTATATAATTTAATAACAGGAGAATGCTATACATGATCATCCATCAGAAATTGACACAATACTAAATAAGGAGATGTTTTTCAAAGTAGAAATCATCAACAAAAATATTGAATACATGTTTTCGACATATGCAGTCAAAAAGATGTGGGATGATACTAAAATCATTAATGAGTTTAAAAAGAAATATCATATACACATTGATTTTACTTCTTAAATTGATGAGTAAACATTGCTTTGAAGTTGTTGATAAATATTTTAGGGATATATTTAGAGTAAAAAATCCAAGAAGTATGAATCTTTCTTATGGAGGAAAAGTTATTGTCTTGGGCGGTGATTTCAGGAAAGTTCTTCCTGTCATTCAAAAAAGCATGAGACTGGATATTATACATGCTAGCATTAACTCTTAATATCTTTGGCAATTTTGTCGAGTCTTAACATTAACAAAAAACACGAGGCTATAATCTAGATTTTTGTGTTTAAATCTTAATGACATAAGAGACTTCTCAAATTGGATTTTAAAAGTTGGAGATAGAAACATTGGAAAATATAATGAAGGAGAAACTGAAATTACAATACCAAATGACTTGCTAATTAAGAATACAGACAATTCTATTGCTTCAATTGTTGATACCTCATATCCATCACTCTTGGATAATATGACTGATCCTTCTTTTTTTCAGAATATGAAAATCTTAACACCTACAAATGATATTGTTGATACATTGAACAACTATATTATGTCTTTGATACTAGTGATGAAAAAACCTATTTAAGTGTTGATAGTCCATGTTCTCTTGGTGAAAATAATAATAGTCTTGATGATATTCATACTCCTGAATTTCTTAACACTATTAATTCTTCAAGTCTACCAACACTTGAGTTAAAACTAAAAAATGGTGTTCCGATAGTGTTGTTGAGAAATATTGATGAACAATTAAGTTTATGTAATGATACTCGACTTATAATTACACATATGAGAACTTATGTACTAGAGGCAAAAGTCATATCACAATGTAGTATTAATGTAGTATTGTACAAAAGATTTATATCCTGAGATTGTCTTTGACTCCATCTGATCCAAGAATTCCCTTCACATTTCAATGTAAACAGTTTTCTATTATTGTCTTATTTACTATGACTATCAATAAAAGTCAATATCAATCTCTTTAAAATGTGGGTATATATCTTCTAAAATCTGTATTTTCACATGGTCAATTATATTAGGTGTAACTTCATGTGTTGGGTTGAAATTACTTATATGTGATGATGAAGTATATATATATATATATATATATATATATATATATATATATATATATATATATATATATATATATATATATATATATATATATAACAATTAAAATGTATTCTATATAACATCGTACATAAGAAATTTTTTTTAAAAAAATCTTCTTTTATTTTTCAATATATCTTATTGAAATTTGTAAAACATTAAATAGTTACATTTATTACTCATTTATTGCACCACTACAATTTTTGTTTTGCATGACTACAATTTACTTTACATCTTACAAAATATTAATAACTTGTCTCTAGTGAAAGTAAATGGGAATAAATACTTGAATTTTTTAAAAAAAGTATTACACTAAATTATTTTAAATATATAGTTTTTTAAATCAAAAGAGAAATTAAAATAAATAAAATAAATAAATTATAATAAGATCACATGAGACCAAACTAAGACCTCTTAAGAAAAAAGTCTAAGCATATGAACGTAACTTGTTAAGCATGCAACCTTTCACTATACCAAATTTGGCTTTTAGCAGCACCCCTACGAAAGCGCTTTTAGGAAAAGCGCTGGCATAGGCTTCGCTAAAGACAAAATTAAAAAACACGCTAAAAAAGCGCTCTTATAGTGGGGGGGTATGAAAGCGCTTTTAAAAAGCGCTCTGGTAAGGGGGGGTATGAGAGCGCTTTTGAAAAGCGCTTTGGTAAGGGGGGGTATGAGAGCGCTTTTGAAAAGCGCTTTGGTAAGGGGGTATGAGAGCGCTTTGGTAAGGGGGTATGAGAGCGCTTTTCAAAAGCGCTCTGGTAGGGGGTGGGGTACAAGAGCGCTTTACCCTTAAAAGCGCTGGTATAGCTACATCTACTAAGGCGCTTTTCAAAAGCGCTTTCATAGCCTTTTTAAAATTAAAATTTTTAAAAACAAAATTATACAAACCCCATCCGTCTTCTCACATCAACCTTCACACTCCAAAGTCCAGACCTCAGTACTGTTACGAACTTCCATAACCTTCACTTCTGCCTCATCTCCATCCGTAAAACCCCATCCGCGACCGTTACTTCACTGCTGCCGCCATTCTTCTTCTATTTCCATTTGTTCAAAGCTCCGTCACTTGCCGTCACCGTCACTTGCCGTCACTTCCTCAGCCATCTCCGTCGCTCCTACTTCAAAGCTCTTTGTCAAGTCCAAACGTGGTTCCCTGTTATCATCATCAACAACATCCAACTTCCAATTTTCTACAAATTATCTTAGGTAACATTACTTGATTTTCATAGTTTTGTTGAATACTTGAGTAATTTCTGCATGCATATTATGTGTTTGTGATAATGTTTATGTGAATTTGTGATGTAGATTTTAACATAGATTTGTAGACATAACATTTGCACATTAGGTGTACGTAGAAATTCCTCATAGAATTGAATTGCTAATTCTTGACATAAGAACTAATTCTTGATATTGTGCTAATCTATTGACATAGAATCGTGATTACTAACTACTGTTGTGTTTGTTCTATGCTATTCACCTCAATGTGCACAATCATGTTTACTAATTTCTAGTAATGAAAATGATCTTTACAGTGTTCTTCACTATCCATTTCAATTGTTTTCAACAACAAACAAGCTAAAGCGCTCAAGATTTAAGGTATCACTATCTTTTGATGCTTCACTAAGTAAGTCATTTGTGATGGATGTCAAGGAAACTTGTGTATTTTTATACTCTTCATTCAACAGTTTCTTCAAACTAATGTCAAAGAAACTAATGTCATTGTTCTTGTTTACCCTAACCAATTGATATTTTCGCATTCCAGGAGAACAATTTCTTTCTCTCGTTCAATTGCTTAAGTAATCTCTCTCATTCAAGTAATCTCAATCCTCCAGAGGCCTTCACGAACTGGTTTTTAGAAGTCCATCTTCTTCATCTAACTTGCTTCCTTCCTCTTAAATCTTAAGTAAGATTTAACATTGTTTTTAAAAATTAATCTTGAAGTAATCTTGTGTTGTTGTAGGTTGGTGTTTTAGTTTGAAGTATAATATTGTGATAATGTGATAATGTGTTTTTGGTTTGTTTTATTAAGTTGATGTTCTGGTTTGAAGTATTGTGTTTGTATTGTGATAATGTGATAATTTTTTTTAGTTTGGTGCCTTAGAAGTTGAAATTTTGTAAACTTTAATTATTAGTTACATAAGACATTAATAGAAAAATGGTAGTGTTTATTTTTTAATTTGTTAGGAGTAGAAGGAATTTGTTTATATTAGAGGTGGTTATATTTTTAATGCGCTATAATGTAGTGGAATTGGAATTTAGAGAATTGGTACTTACTAATATGTGTAAGATTGGAACTTAGATAATTTTGAGATTTTGTTGTGTTGTGTTAATTTATTTAATTGATTATGCATCACAAAAGTGATAATGAAGAGTAGAAAAAATGATTCTTTTTTCAATAGGAAAGAAATAGATGAAGAGAACTTAACCCCTATTAGTAGTGGAAGTAATAGGATGGCCTTGAATCTGTGCAATTTAGGAATTCCAGTTATGAAAGTCATGGACATGCCTTCCAAAACAACATCAAGAATGGGGAGGGAATGTATTTGCTGTAGTAATGAAACTGTTATTTCCCACCCATAACAAACAATGTAGACTAAGGTTTATATATTTAAAGTTCCTTAAATAAGCTTATTGTTCTAATCTAAGGTTTATATTATTGTGTTTATGAAGTCTGTTTTGAACTTTGTGTGAGTTTTAATAGTTTTGTTCTTTGTGTGAAACTCGTCTCATTGGTTGAAGAATGTCGATGTTTATAAATTATCTTTAGTCCTGATTCTTAAGCAACATAATTTTTTGATTCAAGTGTTAGCATATGTTCGGCCTTTATGTATCATGTTCTTAATAGAATTTAAATAATTAAGATGATGACAAATAGGTGAAAGAAATACTCTATAAATTTGAAGTGAAAGTTAGGTTAGTGTGAAACATGTTGTTAGATTATGATGACAAATAGGTGAAATAAATACTAAATTTGAAGTGAAAGTTAGGTTAGAGTGAATCATATATCTTATATATTAAAGTTGTGAAGTCTATTAAATTATTTTGGAGTTAAAATTAAGGTTTTTTTTTAGTAATTTTATATATTTATTTTATTTTATTTTATTAGTTATTTATTAAAATTAATTTCCTCTCAGTAACTCTTTAATTTCGTTTATCGTTAAGTGAGGTACTTACTAACTTTGTGAATTGAATTCGCCATAGGGGTTACTTGTGAAGAGTGAAAGTTTGACCGTTTTTGTTTAGCTTAATTAAGACATGGATAAGACATGGATGAATTCAAACCGATTGTCGAAAGAGTACGAGAAAGGGGTATGGGAATTTGTTGAGTTTGCGGTTGCGCACTCCAAAGACCCGCTTCGAATGCCGTGTCCTTGCTTGGGTTGCTGTTATGCCGGGGGTAAGGTTGACGGGAATCAGTTGGGATCTCATTTACTACGGTTTGGAATTGATAGAAGTTATACATGTTGGACAATGCATGGTGAGAAAAGTACCGGGAATGCTGAGTCGAGTTGTAATAGGAAGTATGCTTCAAACGACGATTGCACAGACACATACGATTGTGATCGAGTCGAAGAGATTGCAGAAGCGCTTGAAGAAGATCTTGCGGATTGTCCCAAAATGTTTGAGAGGTTGGTAAGCGATGCAGAGAAACCGTTGTATGTTGGTTGTTCAAAATTCACAAGATTGTCTGCGGTGTTAAAGTTGTACAACTTAAAGGCGGACAATGGATGGTCGGATAAAAGTTTCACAGAGTTATTAGCCCTTATGAAAGATATGCTACCAGAGGATAATGTTCTTCCCAATCGAACGTATGAAGCCAAAAAGATGTTGTCTTCTATTGGAATGAGCTATGATAAGATACATGCATGTCCAAACGATTGCGTTTTGTTTCGAAACGAGTATGCAGCGTTGAATGAGTGTCCTAAATGTGGTGCCCCTCGATATAAGAAAAAGTTGTCTCCTGCTAAAGTCTTATGGTATTTTCCTATAATTCCGAGATTTAGACGCATGTATCGTAGTGAGACCGATTCAAGACACTTGACTTGGCATGCAGATGAAAGAATTATTGATGGAAAGTTGCGACATCCGGCAGACTCACCACAATGGAGTAAAGTTGATACTGAATATCCTGAATTTGGAAAAGAAGCAAGAAACCTTCGGTTGTCATTGTCTACTGATGGAATGAACCCGCATGGTATTCAAAGTATCTCGCATAGCACATGGCCTGTGATTCTTATGATTTATAACTTACCTCCGTGGCTATGTATGAAGCGTAAGTACATGATGTTATCTATGCTAATTTCTGGGCCTAAACAACCAGGGAATGACATAGACGTATACTTGGCACCCTTAATCGAAGATTTAAAGTTTTTGTGGGAGAGAGGTGTGGAGGTTTACGATGGGTATAGGAAAGAAAGTTTCAACTTGAGGGCGATGTTGTTTGGAACAATTAATGATTTTCCAGCATACGGAAATCTATCCGGGTACAGCAACAAGGGTCAAAAGGCGTGTCCTGTTTGTGAAGATGAAACCGATACGACACGATTGGCGCTTTGTCAGAAGAATGTCTTTCTCGGCCATCGTAGATTCTTAAATTCTAATCATCACTACCGTGGGTGGAGAAAAGCATTCAATGGAGAGGCCGAACATCGTACAGCCCCGCCTTTTTTGTCAGGTGATCAAATTTTTGAAAAGGTGAAAGATGTGAGCACTCAGTTTGGCAAGCCTTTTGCACATTCAATTGTCAAGGGTGGGTGGAAGAAGAAGTCAATTTTCTTTGAACTTCCATATTGGAAGTCGTTGTACGTAAGACATTTCCTGGATGTTATGCATATTGAAAAAAATGTATTTGACAGCGTTATAGGTACGCTACTCAATATACAAGGAAAGTCTAAGGATGGCGTTAACATAAGGAATGACATGGTAAACATGGGGATGAGAACTGAATTGGGGCCCGTGACGAAAGGAAGACGAACATATCTGCCACCTGCTGTTTACACTCTATCTAGAAAGGAGAAGAAAACATTGTGTAAGTTCCTCAGTGAAGTAAAAGTTCCAGAAGGCTACTCTTCAGATATTAGAAGACTTGTGTCCATGAAAGACCTCAAGTTAAAGAGTTTGAAGACGCATGATTGCCATGTTATAATGGAACATTTTTTACCAATAGGTATACGTTCTATTCTGCCAGAAAAAGTAAGAAGCGCAATAACTAAGCTGTGTTTCTTCTTCAGGTCTATTTGCAGTAAGGTGGTCGATCCCGCGATCTTACCAACATTGCAAAATGAGATAGTTGTTACTTTATGTGATCTTGAAATGTATTTTCCTCCCTCGTTTTTTGACATAATGGTTCATCTAGTCGTTCATCTTGTGAAAGAGACACAACTGTGCGGACCAGCTTATATGAGATGGATGTACCCTGCTGAACGTTATATGAAAATATTAAAAGGGTACGTGAAAAACAGAAGTCGACCAGAGGGTTGTATTGCCGAGCGATACGTTGCTGAAGAAGCGGTTGAGTTTTGTACTGAATATCTGTCAAATGTTCAATCAATTGGACTCCCCAAATCTCATATTGTCGAAAAAAAAGAAGGAAAAAGGCTAATTGGAAATAAAGTTGTGACAGTATCAATGGTCGAACGGGATCAAGTGCACTTGTATGTTCTGCACAATGAGATTGAGGTTGAGCCGTTTGTTGAAATGCACAAAGTTGTTCTCCGAGATTTAAATCCAAATAGAAATGAGAACTGGATAGTACGAGAGCACAATCGAAGTTTCATACCGTGGTTTAGAGATCATATTTATTCAAAGTATCGTTCAGATCCTGCTTCAGTAACAGAAAGGTTGAGATGTTTAGCCTATGGTCCATCTGTAATTGTGCTTTCTTATAGCGCATACGCAATTAATGGATACACATTTTATACCAAAGAACAGGATGATAAAAGTACTATGCAAAATAGTGGTGTTACCTTGGTAGCTGAAGCTATGCACATATCAAGTGCGAATGACTTAAATCCGAAATTTGCAAATTTGTCATATTTTGGGGTTATCGAGCGCATTTTGGTGTTTGATTACGCGAAGTTTCAGATTCCTGTATTTGGTTGCAAGTGGGTTGAAAATAATAGTGGCGTACGAATGGATAAGTCAGGATTTTTGCAAGTGGATCTCAATAGGGTAGGGTACAAAGATGAGCCTTTCATTCTAGCCTCTCAAGCTAAACAAGTGTTCTATGTCAATGATCCGACAAGTACGAAATGGTCTATAGTGCTTTTATCTAACAAAATAGTTGATGAAAAAATTGAAGATCAAGGTGATATTGGTGTTGGCATTGAATCTTGTACAAGAAACGATCAAAATGAGAATGAATCTTGTATTAGAAATGATCATAATGAGGGTATTTGGATCAATCCAACCGTCCGCATTGTTAAGAGACGCGTAGTACACAATCCTACCAAGAAAAGAAAGAGACGTTAGTGATAAAGTTAGTGTTAATAGTGTCAATGTTTTAGTTTGTTTGATACAGGTTCAAAATTTGAAGCATTTTTGTATGCTATGATGACTTGTTGCAATGATGAAACTTGATTGTTGTACATGTTCAAATATATACATGTTCTCTCTATTTCAATCTTGATTGTTGGTACTGTAATGTTAGTTTAAAGGTGTACATGTTCAAATATATACATGTTCTCTCTATTTCAATCTTAATATGAGTATCATCTAATATTATTTTTGTCATTTTTGTCTCCTTCATTTTCCTTCATTTTTGTCTTACTGGTTCATATACCATCTACATATTATCTAGTTGTTCAAGAGTTAAGGGGTAATTCGAATTAAAGGTATTATCTTTTTATTTTGTTTTAAAGTTTTCATTTTTGTTTTTAGTATATCCTCCAACAGTGTTTTGTTTTTATTTTAATATTAAGATGTTTTTTCTAACATTTTTTTTATGTTTTAGGTATCTCTTCAAAGCAAGAAAAATATTACTGGACTGCTTATTTATTATCTATGGGTTTAGTTTCTTTTGTTGTTAAATACTTTATTATTTTTAGTAAAAGGGGTTGAGTTTTGAGGACATCTTTATTATTTTTATGTAATTTTTTGAAATGTTTCTCATATAAAGTTAGTGTTAATAGTGTACTAATGTGCTTTAGTTTGTTTGATACAGGTTCAATGGCTCCAGATAGAGACGCTCCACCTCAAAACCCACCTGAAAACGCACAAGAAAACTCACAAGAAAGAGTTGCTTCGGATACAAATGCTCCACCTGATACTGAAGCAAAAGAGGTGGCACGAGGCATCACTATTATGAAGGGAATCATTCGACATAGAGACCAAGGATTAGTATACCGATTGGAATGGAATTCTGATAAACAACCAATTGGTCCTAATTCTGCAAAGTTGACAAGTTATATTGGTACACTTGTCCGTATGCATATTCCGGTCTCCGTACCTACCTGGAAATCGAAAACGAAAAATTCAGAATTGGAGGAGAAAAAACAAGCGATTTGGGAAGAGCTTCAGGTATATATCATATATGGTTAATTGTTGTTATTATCTTGACGATAAATTGTTTAAATTACTTATACTAACACTTCAGGTATATATCATATATGGTTAATTGTTGTTATTTTTGCAGAGGACTTTTGAGATACCAGATGAACGTAAAAGCTACATACTTAGTTTGGCCGGCAAAAGATATAGAGGGTGGAAAAGTTTTTTGACAAACACCTATCTTAAGGATAAAGATGGAAAATTTCTTGAAGAGGCACCGGGACGGCCAACAAAGTATGCGACATTCATTGATGAAGCAGATTGGGCTGAGTTTTTAAAGCAAAGAGATGAAGCATTTCAGAAAAAGAGTGCCACGAATAGTAAGAGAGCATCCAAACCCGCGTATCCATACAAGAAAGGGCGTTTGGGATATGCACGCTTAGAGGATAAAATTGTAAGTAAATAGAAATGCGTTTTAATTAATTGTCTACATGTGCATGTTTTAATTGACGATTTTATCGTTTGTGTCAATGCATAGTTAGAGGAGACTAAAAGTGAGGAAGCTTCACTTCCTGTACATGTGTTGTGGAAGGAAGCTCGTGTGGGCAAAAATCAAGCTGTCGATCCCGATGTTCAGAGAGTTTATACTGAATGTGTAAGTATAATACTGTGTCTTTAATTAAATCAAATGTTTTTTAATATATAAATGATTTTTTATCTCCACTAATAATTATTTAAATGTAAATGAATTACAGGAGACCTTGTCGCAATCGGCATCCACCGGTGAGGAGAGCGTACTTAGTAGAGTACTAGATGCTCCCGAGTATCCCGGTCGGGTGAGGGGTAAGGGTCATGGTGTGACTCCAACCTCTTTTTATAAGAGTTCTAGGAGAAGATCAAATCTTACCAATGAAGAAGTGTTGCAAAAGTTGCAGGAATTGCAAGCACAGGTCTCTGAATTGCAAAGAGATAAAGATATGTATATGAGAGAAAAATGCAACACTTCATCGGTGAGAGATACTAGTGATAAGGCTAGTATCAACTATCAAAAGAAATTTCCCGAGGTAATTATAAGTTTTTTTCCTTACAAACTGTTCTATTTTATTAATGATAATGACTTTATATTTTCTATTTGTTTAGGGCATTTCATCTTGCCAACTATACTTATCGTCACCGAATTATCGACTAGTTGGCAAGGGAAAAGTGCACAACACTTCGGGAGATTTACTTCACCACAGACCCCTCCCTGATGGACACCTGAAAGTATCGGTGGATGTTGTATTAGATCGTGATGCGATTCTACCGGTACCCGACATGGTCTCAGAGACGACATTGCTGCGAGATGCAATAGGATCATTTGTTGCATGGCCCTCGGAGCTCATTACCATTAGTGATGAGGTATACTGAAAACGATTATGAATCATTTAGTTTTCGAATGTCAATTCTAAACCGTTTATTAATTATTTTTTACATTTTAATTTTAGACTGCTCCTATAAAACCCGCAATTAAGGGTAAAGGGATTTTACAGGAGGAGGAGTCTGTTGCATCACTAAAAGAGGTACATTTAAAGTGTTAATATATAGTCTGAATCTAAATCTGCATGATTTTATATTTTACCTAACTTATATGATTTTTAGGCATCCGCTCGGGAGTCACAACAAGTGACGCAGCAGGTTCGTAGCTTACCACCCACTGGTCCTCCGAAGCAAGCGGCAAAAAAAGGCGGTGCTTTTGTGCCTCGATACCGTTCGACACTCGCAACAATGGTTGATATGTCCGATTTGAAGGATGGTGGTTTACGTGAAATCAACATGGATGAAAGTGTCTTCGGTATTGAATTCCAGTCACATATTACATTTGATGACTTGGAAGAGATTTTTACCCATGATCAACTAGGCGTCAGTAATATGCACTCATACATCCGGTAATATTCACTCATCCGATATATTATTTAATTAGTCCCACAATATAATTTATTTACACATTTCAATGAAAATAATCTAATGTTTATTATGTTTTTATTTAAGGTTGTTGTATGACAGAGTGTTGCGCGGGACTGCATTGTCTGACAGATTCCGTTTCGTGTCTTCCGCCCATTGCAGCGGAATGACAATTGCTTCGGAACCGGAATCAGTTAGACAGCGCTTAGTAGATAGATTCATGTCCACCGGCAATACAGAAAGTCTGCATCTTTGGGCGTATAATACCCGACCAGTAGGGTTAGTTTCTCATTCTTGGTTCATCTAATCTCTGTTTCTTTTGTGTATAGCAAAATTTTCATATAACCTATTGTTTTAATTTATAGAGCACACTGGTTGCTGCTTGCTATCAACCCGATAAGAGAAGTCGTGTATTATCTGAATTCGGTAAATGGTGAATGGACCAATTATCCGGCTATGAAGGAAATCGTTGATTTGTAAGTGGGATCGTTCTAAATATATATTCGTGTATATTTATATATTTTCTTATTTGTGGGATTGATTTAAACATATGCTTTTATATATTTAATAATTAGATCAATACAAGTGTTCCGTAGTCAACGGGACGCACAGGTATCCCGAACTAAATCGAACAACATCACTTGGATCCAAGTGCAGGTACATTACTTTTCACAATTTTGCTTATAATATTTATGCTACTTGGTAAAACAAGACAACTATAGAATCTTATTTGTTTTATTATGTAGTGTCCGCAACAGCGAAACAGTCATGATTGCGGATACTTTGTTTTGAGGTTCATGAAAGAAATCCTTCAGGCGAATCAATTAGAGATTCCGCTCACGGTATGAATTTATAACTTAAGATAATTTCATATAATTTATTACATTTAACTAAATATATCATTTATATTATGTTTTTGTTTTGTAGTACCTTGACGAATTCCGTGCTGCTGCGTACCCGAAGCTTAAGTTGGAAGAAATTAAAGAAGATTTGTGTCAATATTATATTAGGCAATTTTTCATGTAGGATTTGTGTCGATTTGAACTATAATATTATTGATGTAATGATGTATATATATAATTTTGGATATTATAATGGTATTATATTAGTACATATATTGTCTTACTGATGGCTGAAATAATAGCGTCGAAAATATATTACAGGTCAAAAATATATTACAGGTCGAAAATATTACAGGTCGAAAACATTACAGGTCGACTGGGAGGATTAAATTATAGGCTGCACATAAAAATACCTCATTTAGAAACGACAGCGCTTTTAAAAAGCGCTCTTAAAGGTCCACCTACTAAAGCGCTTCTTAGTAAAAGCGCTGCCAAAGACCAGTAAAAAAGCAAAAAAAATTAAAAAAAAACGCAGCCTACAAAAGCGCTTTTGTAAAAGCGCTCTGGTAGGCCCCCCTATAAGAGCGCTTTTTCTGGAAAAAGCGCTCTTATAGGGGGGCCTACCAGAGCGCTTTTACAAAAGCGCTTTTGTAGGCTGCGTTTTTTTTTAATTTTTTTTGCTTTTTTACTGGTCTTTGGCAGCGCTTTTAAAAAGCGCTCTTAAAGGGGGGTCTACCAGAGCGCTTTTTCCAGGAAAGCGCTCTTATAGGGGGTCCTACCAGAGCGCTTTTTCCAGGAAGCGCTCTTAAAGGGGGGGTCTACCAGAGCGCTTTTAGAAGCGCTTTTGTTACCTACGCCAGCGCAAGCTTTTAAAGCGCTTTTAAGCGCTTTTAAAGGCCAAAATAAGCGCTTTAGTAGCCCTTTTCCGTAGTAGTGTTTAGGTATCTTATTTTGAACAAAGCTAAACCAATCTAGAGATCTACACGATCGATGTTGGCAAGAGAATCTGCACAAGCATTGGTTTTTCTAAAAATGTGGGAGACCATAAAATCATTAGAATTAAAAAAAGAAATTAAGTGATCCGTTGTCACGGACGGATCAAAAACAAGTTATTTTAAAATGCAGTATAGCGACAATGGCTCGAGTCGTATCGCAAGGATTCTTGATTTTGTTATTAACTAATAGAAATCGAATAGGGGGTTGGTTTTAGGATCAATTTATAACATGAAATAAGTGATTATCAAAATAAGCTAATCTGCTAATTCAGTTCATACCTATCATTGATTATTATAACATCGCTGCCCTAAGCAGGTACTATTCCTGTTCGATCACAATAACATTCCACATAAGTTATAATAAATTCATGTATATGTCATCACAGTTAGAATCTACAACCATGTTGAAATATTGTGCGCTACTTGTTTCACTATGGTTGTGATTACAACTGTGGTCAAATGTATAAATCACCATAAATATTGGTGTGGAGTATTGAACTCATGAACATTCCACCTTTTACTACGATTGGTACTTATAACTATGGTCAAATATTATGCGATATTCTATTTTTACTACGACTACTAGCCAATGGTAAAAAATAGGACACTTACTACCACACCCTTCATTACCACGAACCTCCAGTCATAGTGAAAATTTGTTTTTGTAGTAGGTCCTTTCAAGATGAATTGTATGGAATCATTCTTGCTATTGAATATGCTAACAGGAAGAATTGGAGAAATCTTTGTCTTGAAACTGGTCATTTGTGTATTTTCTAATTTGAATATTGTCCCTTGACATCTTTGAATTAAATAGAAGAATACTTTACATATTATACACTTATTTAGATTCAAAATATCTCATATTTTTCAAAGTGAGAAATATATGTGAAGATATTTTATCCAAAATAGACTTTTTTTTGTTGATTATGAAATATGTAAAACGCACTAAATAAAATACATGAATGTAAAAATAAAATTAAAATAACAAAAACAAAAACAAAGTAAATTTCTTTTGAAAGTAAATTCTGCAACAAGTTTTAAATGTAGAAATGTAAAGAGAATATCTATAAATCAAATAAAAGTTAAAAATGTCACAGTAAAGATATGAAATGTAAAAGTGAAAGAAAAAAAAAACAAATGATAACGACACACTTAATCAATATAGAGAATAAACAATTATCTACAACGTTGAAAAATTTCTACAACACATTATTAAATTGCCTTTATACACTGCCATCAACGACTATGTTGTGTGCCACGCAATATTATGTACGAGTTAATGCATTCTAATATTATTAGAGTGTACAATGATTATGATGGAATATAATTTCTCTTTCACTTATTATAATCTCTCTTTCATTTATATGGATTGGGTATAACAAATTCTACTACTTCAGACTTAATATCGGTTTCTAATGGAAATAACTTTTTCTTATTTTCCAATTCTCTTCTCTTACTCCAAAGCACTGCATATATGCCGCATACGATCAACACTGCTCCAAAGACACTGTATACAAAAAACTATATAAAATCAAACGACATGTCACGCAATTGAAAGGTTAAAAATGATATAATAATAATGTATATTTGAAGCAAGTAGGGTTTATGATATACCTTCCTAAATATAACTTCTCATCCAACAACAAATAGGCAGAAATAGCCACAAGTAAAAGCTGAAGAGGATTGAAAACTGATGCAAATAAAGGACCTCTTATCTTTATGCACCAAGCAATAACAACAATCAGTAATCCAGAAGCTATAGCTCCCTGCATTAGTATTCCCATGTTTATAATGACTATATTTGAGCAGTAAATAGCATGCATATATTAAGTAAGTAACAATGTATGTTAAGGTTTTTTCTTCCATTTGAATCCTACAGGTTTTAATGTGTAGTTTTTAATCCTTAGTGTTGTTTAATATAATCTTAGGACTAATCAAAAGTTTATTGTAAAGCCTAACTAAATAATTATGTTTGGGGTTATTATTTTGCTAAGATAGGTGTTTAGCTGGATGAAAGTTAATTAAGATTAACTAGCCTTATTAGTTTACTTAATCACCAAGAAAACCATTTAGGAAATGTCAATGGATCTATAAAGCCATGTGTCTTATTGTATTAGAAGACATCAATCATAACACGATCATTCTACATTTTCTCTCTCTTTCAATTTTTCTCAATTTCATTAGTTTCTTGAGTTACAAGGCAACTAACGAAACTTGATATTATGCTTTTGCAAATATTCTTTGATTCTTACTCATAGAATATTATGAATCCACCATTTTCACATTTTCTCATATGTTTTTTCATTTTGTTCAAATACATTCAACTTCCAACTTATGTATATACATTGATAAATCACACATAATCATCTTTTGTCGGGGTGTCATCTAAGTGAGATTTGATGACATCAATTAGATTTTTGTGTAACTGAGAATATTGTGTTGAGAATTGTGAGGGGTTTCATGCGAAAAAATCTAGTGTTTGTCCTCCAAGATCTTTGGTAGATTTGGGGGTTTTGTACAAAACTTTCAAAAGAGGATTGTGACCAAGTGAAAGAGCTTTGGAGTTTGGTATCCAAAGAAGTAGCGAAAGAACGACGAATCAAATCGGAAGTGCTTGTGTTCAATGAATACAATTGATCGTGCGTGAAAGAGCTTTGGAGTTTGGTACCCAAAGAAGTAGCGAAAGAACGACGAATCAAATTGGAAATGCTTGTGTTCAATGTATACAATTGATCGTGCGTGAAAGTGCTTTGGAGTTTGGTCCCAAAAAAGTAGCAAGATTCTATAAGTTAATTGGTAGTTATTGTGTCTTGGTCTTTCTCAATATCAAAGGAAGAGAAGTGGTTGAATCAACAACAAACGTTTAGGGTTTGTGGGGTTGCTCTTGGAACACTTCTCTTATATAGTAAGAAATTTATCTCAATTCTAAAACGAATTTGGAGGGAGATGTAGCCATAACGAGGACGATTGGTGAACTTCCTAAACAAATTCTTGTGTCTCTCTCTCTTATCTCTTTACTCACTTTTATTTTTTCATTACGTAATTTATTAAATTTCATTGATTGATCGATCGACTCGTACGAATTTTTCTGTGGTTGTTTTTGTTTGAATTGACTTGCTGATTAGCTTATAATCACTTTGATTATAAGTTCTTTTTCATATCAACAAAACTCAAAATAAAATTCTAAAAATTCGATCGCACACCAAGTGTTCGACAAATTGTATTGTTTTATATTTTTGCTTAATTACATTGGAAATAGATTACTAGTGAATTGTGATAAACGATTAATAAAGCGTTGATTGTTCTAAGTGCATTAATCCTCTTATTAACTCTTTTATTCCATAAGGTTTGTTGCATATCCGAGTTCCAATAACCAGGTTCGTATAGACGACTTTTATCGATCTATATTAAAACCTTCTGTTTGCACTCTTTTCAAATAAATTTTTAAATATCAAATTTTGATTGATACTTTTGACTTGTTGATCTATTCACCTATGTCCCTCTAGATAAGTTGTTGTCGTCTAACAACATCAATATAACCACTACGCCAAAAATGATTTTTTGTATCACCTAATTTAATAGCACTTTTAAAAAAAAAGCTATTAAAATGGAAAAAACACATTTATAATAGCACTTTTTAATCGGGCGCTATTATATAATACAGACTATGTAATTTTGATAGCACTTTGTACCAGAACGCTATTATTAAACTTCTTTAAGATAGCATTTTGTATAAAACGCTATTATTTGACTACCTATATAATAGCATTTATTAAAAAGCACTATGTTATATATAATAATGAATTAATTAATTAATTGATAAAAAAAAAAACACATTTTCAGAAAATTGGGTGTTGGTGCTATTTAAGAAAACTTTATGGGTGATTTTGACAGTTGCACGTCCAAACAACAAGACTGGAGACACCTCCTTGTCAATCGTCTCTGAGCTTTCCGATCTCCGCCGCTCTCAATCCGTGTCACTCCCGGTAAGTCATCCACCACCGTTCTCCGTTCTTTTCTCTTCTCTATAGCTTTGCCCCACTTGTATCAATCTCATTATCTCTTCTGGTTTGCCCGCAAAGTGTTTGATAAATGTTCTGACCATGGTTTTCTATCAACCTTAGAGAAAGAGGAATCATCAATAACACTATTCATTCTCCTCTAATAGTTTCCCTTTCAAATTGCTTATTTCTTTTAGGGAATAGTATTATGATAATTTGCTTACAAGCACCCAAAGAGTTCAACAAAGAGTGAAGGTTGGACCACAGTATGGTCCAAACCTGATAATATATGTCTTTATACTGTCAGTTCTGGTAGTGGTGTTTGTGGATACAATAGCTTCTGCACTTTGGGACAGGATAAGAGACCAACGTGTCAGTGTCCAAAAAGTTACTCTCTAGTTAATCCTGATGATCCATATGGTAGCTGCAAGCCAGATTTTATACAAGGATGTGAAGAAGATGAATTGAGTAAAAGAAAGGATCTCTATGACTTTGAGGTTTTGATTAACACTGATTGGCCTTTCTCAGATTATGTGCTTCAAAGGCCTTTTACTGAAGAACTGTGTAAAGAAGCTTGTATGGGAGATTGCATGTGTTCTGTGGCTATTTTCAGGTTAGGTGATAGTTGTTGGATGAAGAAGTTACCACTCTCAAATGGGAAAGTTGATCCAACACTTAATGGTGCTAAGGCTTTCTTGAAAGTGAGAAAAGATAATACCTCCCTCTAGTCCTTTGATTTTCCTCCATTTCCAATCATTGCGAACAAGAATAATAATAGGGAAACGTTGGTTTTGGTTGTTTCTGTGCTTTTTGGTAGCTCTGCTATTCTCAATGCTGTATTGCTTGTAGCAATATGTTTCAGCACCTCCATGATTGTTCAATACAAGAAGAAGCTTAGAAGAGTTAGCAGAAGTGAAACTAGTGTTGAAACCAATTTGCGTTGCTTCACTTACGAAGAGCTTGAAGAAGCTACTAATGGATTTGACAAAGAGCTAGGAAGGGGAGCTTTTGGTATAGTTTATGAAGGAGTCGTCAACAACAACACATGTTCCGAAACTCGTGTGGCTATGAAAAAGTTGAACAATTTTTTGTTGGATCAAGCTCATAGAGAATTCAGGAATGAACTGAATGTCATTGGTCTCACTCATCATAAGAACTTAGTTCGTTTACTTGGATTTTGTGAGGGTGGAAGTGAAAGATTGCTTGTTTATGAGTACATGAGCAATGTCACTTTGGCAAGTTTACTTTTCAATGCTGATGAGAAACAGAAACCAAGTTGAAAACTAAGGCTTGAACTTGCAATAGGAATAGCAAGGGGACTTGTGTATTTACATGAAGAGTGCATTACTAGGATCATCCACTGTGACATAAAGCCTCAAAATATACTTCTTGATGATTACTTCAATGCAAGAATTTATGACTTTGGACTAGCCAAGTTGATGAACATGAATCAAAGCAAAACCAACACTGGCATTAGGGGAAAAAAAGGGTATGTTGCACTTGAATGGTTTAAGAACATGCCTATCACAGCTCAAGTGGATGTGTATAGTTATGGAGTAGTGCTACTTGAGATTATTTCATGTAGAAGATGTGTTCAAGAAATGGAACAAGAAGATGAAGAGAAAGCAATATTAACTGACTGGGCTTATGATTGCTACAAGGATGGTGTTGTAGATGCATTGGTTGAGGGTGACAATGAGGCATTGGATGACAAAGAAAAGTTGGAGAAATTGGTAATGATTGCAATTTGGTGTGTTCAAGAGGATCCAGTTCTTAGACCAAGCATGAGAAATGTGATACATATGCTTGAAGGTACTGTTGAAGTGCAAGTTCCACCATACCCCTCACAAATTAGTATTCAATATTCTCTAATTTAATAACTTGGTTTGCAAGATTTGCAGATTGTGCTAATCCTTGTTTTATTGTTTTAATTGAAACTGTAAAATTTGAATTTATGTCTGTGTATCAAGCTGTGGTTTTTTGTTAACTTGGTTATCATATGTTTTCTACAAAATAAAATGCAACGTTAAATAGTTTACATATTATGATTAATCTAATTATATTTTACTAGATAGATTACATTTCAAATCAATTTCCAGTTTGTGTGTTTGTACAATATTATGATTAATCTAATTATATTTTACTAGATAAAATGCATTTCAAAACAAACTTTCTGTACAAAATTATATTTTATTAGTTTAGAAGATATGGCACAGAAGATATTGTACTGTACTTATTAAAAATATTGTACCAAATATGTACCATTTATTAGCACTTTATTTGAAAGCGCTATCAAACATATGTTATATATTAGCGCTTTTTGTTTAGAGTGCTATAAAAAAACAAACAAAAAACATGCAAAATACTGACTTTGATAGCACTTTAATACCGCTTTTAAAGTGCTATTAAATAAGAAATATTTACAATAGTGGCGCGGTTAATAGCACTTTTAAGCGCTATCAAAAACAAAAAAAAAAAGCGCTATTAAATAGCTTATTTGGCGTAGTGAACTTTCTTACATTGTGACCCCGACAGAGAAGTATACATGAAAATACCTCATGGGTTAAAACTCTCTAACAAAAACATTGTTTGAAAACTTAATAGATCTCTTTACGGTGTTAAGCAAGCAAATGGGAAATGGAATCACAAATTAACTCAAACCCTTATTGAATTAGGCTTCACTTAGTCCAAATATGACTACGCCCTTTCAATAATAATGCTTACAATTATTTAATTGTCATTCTTGTTTATGTTGATGACTTAGTTCTTCCAAGTAAGAATCTGAACGAAATCAATCATATAAATTATATTATGAATTAAACTTTTAGCTTAAAGGACCTTGACAATCTCAAATATTTCTTATGTTTTGAGGTTTCTAGATTTCATCATGGAATCTATCTGTGCTAACACAAGTACAATCTCGATCTCCTACAAAACTCAAGCCTCCTTGCAACCATGTTGACTGCGACACCTATAGACCCTAGTCACAACCTAATATGAGACAATGACATACCACTTACTGATCCAACACAATGTAGAAGCTTCATTAGTAATCTAATTTACTTAAAAAAATTTCGCCCTGGCATATGTTTTTGTGTATGCAGGCTCAGTTAGTACCTTTCCAACCCCACAAAGATACATATGCAAGAAGGTGCCACCGAAATTCTCTGCTACATCAAAAAATGAGCAACTTAGAAATGACTCTTACAGGTGTTGCAGACTCTAATTTAGGATCTTGCTCTATCACAAGACGTCTCACCTCAGATTTTTGCTTATACCTCGAATCATCTCTCATCTCTTGAAAAATTAAAAAACAAAATGTAGTTTCTCACTCTTCCTTTGAAGTTGAATATAGAGTGTTGACCAACTCCTCTTGGGAGGCCTAATGGCTAATATATATTCTAAAAAACTTTGTCACCCCTCACCAAAAACCAGTTAACATCTTCCGTAATAATCAAAGTGCAATCTACATTGTCACTAATCTAATCTTTCACTAGTGCACAAAACGCACAAAAATGGACGGTCATATTATTCGTGACAATGTAAGGTGACCACCTTATGCAAATTGACTCCCCCAACCAAATCGTTGACATCTTTATCAAGTTTTTACATTTGGGACCTTTCAACAATCTTTACCAAACTTAAATTGATTGACATTCGTTCTAGTTTGAGGGAGAATGTCAAACTATAAATAATTTATATTTATCTGTCCTTTTATTTTTTGTTATCTCATTAAAGAATAATAGAATTAGTTATAGGTTTGTTGGAATTTAATAGAGTTGTTAGACCATTGTCCTCATCTAACCGTTTTCCTTTAAGCTATTTAAAGCATAGCCACCACTTGTATTGATTAAGTATATTTAAAAACTTTAATTGTTTGTTTTTAAATTTGTAGAAACATACCGAATAAACAATAGTGAGAAGTCTGATATTGTAATCAAGCTTCCATTGGCTCCATTCTCTATCAAAACAAAGAGCAAGAACAGTGGCTTGTATTGCTCCCATTGTTGACATCAAAGCTGTGCTTGAATGATGGCTTGGATACTCTTCATTCAACTTAGTCTTTGTGAATGGACCCAAAACAGCAAAAACAACTCAAACATCACATTCATGTAAAAACAATTCTATATAAAATAAAAAAAATCATTTAACTTGATTTAAAGGTTCAAGCACATTTACTTCAATAAAACTAATTAAGCTAACCTGGATAATTAGCCACAAAGAAAAAGAGCAACAACTTCCTATGCCACATGGAACACCCAATAGTTTACTACTAAAGTTGACAGGTATTGGTTCCACAAGCCCATTTTGATCATGAAGTGGATGCATAAGGTTTATATTGGAATTCCAAATATTAATTTCTACTCCTTTGTAAAATATCATTAGCATTGCCCCACCAATGCTAACTATTGTTCCTACCACCTTGGCCTTTCCCTCTGCTAATCTCCAATTTAGCTTTTCCAATCTATGAAAAATAAAATATATATAACAACAAAACAGAAAACAATCAGTTTAGTTTTATATATTATGTAGTTTT